>NW_004624740.1:9190881-9431978 GCF_000247695.1 Heterocephalus glaber | reverse complement strand
GAGAGGGAGAGAGAGAGAGAGAGAGAGAGAGAGAGAACGAACTTCCCCAAGAGGTCTCGTTTTCTGTACCTGTTAATTCACTAGGGGTTGGAACTGCCTTTGCATTTAGGTCTGAGAGCCTTGCACAAAAAAAAGTAAAATAAAATAAAAGCAGCAGAAAGCTCACTGTCAGTTCAGCCATACTTGGAATTCCCCAACCCATCCTTCAGAAGGCTGCTCCATGACTATTGTTCAAGGGTTACATTTGGTAAGAACCTACTCCATCTTATCCAGCGCCATCTTACTCTGTCATTGTGAATTCAATTTACATTTCCCTGAAAACCAAAGATCTTTCTCTAAGTTTGTTGACCATTTGAATCTGTTCTTTTGTAAAGTGCTTACTGAAGTCGTTTGTCTTTTATTCTATCAGGGCACCTGTATTCGTCTTATGGACTTCTTGTTGTTCTTTACATATTTTGGATGTGTCCTTTGCATACCTCTGTGTATTATAACTATGCTCTTCCATTCTGTAACTTGTCTTTCTCTTGTGCTGATGTTGTCTATTCATAAACTGATCTTTTACATTTTAATGTAATCTCAACTGTCAGTCTTTTCTTTGAGGTTAGTGTTTTTGTTATCTTGTTTAAAAATTTATTGCTTTGTTGGACGTGCTAGTTCATGGCTATAATTCCAGAACTCATGAGGCTGAGGCAGGAAATTCCAAGTTTGGCCAGCTTGGACCATCACAGTGAGTTCAACGCCAGCCTGCATAGCATAGCAAGGCCCTACCTCCAAAAAAAAAAAAAAAATCAGCTATCATATTCTTTTCCAGAAGACTTATTATGTTTCAAGTTTCCAACTGAGATTTCTAATTTACCTGGAATTGATATTTGCAGTGTGCAGCGTAAGATAGAGGGTTAAGAGCTATACTTCATGAACATAGCCAATTGATCCAGTATCATTTCTTGAAAAGGCCACCCTTGGTCCCATGCATTTCATTGTCACTGCTGCTGTATGTGTGGCAGGGTCTGTTTGTGCATCTTCCATTCCGTGCCGCATGATTGTTTTGTCATGGCCTGGGAAACAGGCCTGGCCACAAGGGTGGAGTGGTGAAGAAGGGCACTCATCTATAAAGGGTGCTGAGGGCATCTTCCTCCTGCTCCTCTGGGGCCCAGGCCAGGGTGCTCCCTTCTGTGGATCCATGATCTCTTGCATGGACACTTGGTTAAAAATACCCAGCCTTTGCGATGTGGGAAATGTGCAGGTTAATTCTCCGGGCAATAACCACTCTTTCCCTGCTGGTGACACTTAAATCTACCCAAACAGTGCAGGTCTTCCAATCACACCTTCCTCTCCTGGACAGCTGCTTATTCCACAGTGTGTGGGTGCTGATTCTAGGACCACTCACCATGGGGCCATAGGCCAGGGAGATGAGTAGGGGTGACGTTATCCCCACCACTCCCAGATGGGAGTCCGTGCCTCCTGACAGATATCAGTGGGCTGGGAGTATGGCTTCTCCTTGTGTTCTCATGGTGGCCTCACTGAAATGAGCTTACTGTTGGTCTGATCCATTCCCATCTCAGGAGCATCCAGTTCCCTTTCCTCATTACAGAGTCCCAGTAAACAACTCCTTGGGCCCCTCTGAATACTGTTTCTCAGGTGCCTTACTATTGGTCTAGGGACTCCTGAAATGGCCAATTCTCTGGAGAAAGAGAGGCCTATTTCACTCTTTTTAGGGTGACTTTCTTCTCCCACCCATCTTAGGAAAGTTCTCTGAAGATGTGAAAACCACATAGCCTGATTTCTTCCAATCCTATGCCTGTGGTCCCTAAGAAAGGGCAGAACACACTTCTGGACAACTTGTATAAGCTTTAGAGTGGATGCCCATGGCAGTGTCCCCAGAGGTAGCTCCTTCCATCTGATGTCATTAAAGACCCAGCACCAAAGGCATCTACTTCCCCACTATGAGTCCTGATCTGCCACCACCTACCCCGATATACTGAGGCCCTTCCTTACACACAGCCTGCCCTGGCATCAGATCAGCTTTCTCTGTGACAGGCGACCTGGAGTGACAAGCCTTTGTGTGCCTCTTCCTGGGGTCCTCCTTAGTTGTAATAGACGAACACAGATTGTCCCTCTAAGCAAGCACACACAGGTTAGGAGAAACCGTAACCTGAGTGGTTTGCCCTGGTCTGTCCTTTTGATCAGATTTGGCACCATCCCCAGAATGTCTACCGAAGTGAGTAGAGACCTTTTCCCAGAGCACAGAATAGGGAGGGACATACTGGTTTCCCTGATGACCCTGAGTGTTAGATATGTAAAAGAGCCAGGGTGTTTAGGACAGCTCTACATAGTCCAGGGTTTTGGCTTTTTGTCTTTCCAGCTCTTTTGGTAGGGGAGGGATAGGTGTGGAAGATACTTTTAGTGAAGGCACGAGAGGTTTGTCACCCACCCCATCTCCATCCACAAGAGGACCACAGCCAGACTCCATCGCTCACAGGACCAGAATCTGTTTTGAGTCCCAATTTCTTTCCATTACTTGGCAAATTAAATGCAATGTGTCTCAACAGTTATATTCATCCACTTTCCCTCCACCAAGGCCCAAACTCCTATACCACTACCTTGTCATGATACTAAGATCTCATTATCTTGGAATTGGATGTTGAGCCAATGGATCCACACCTAGAATGGTACGGGTTATTTGAAGAATATTAATATTATAATATTAATATTATTAGAGAATATTTGAAGTACTTGAAAGAGCTGGGCACGAAGATGCATGCCTATAATTCCAGCACCCTGGGAGGCTGAGGCAGGAGGATTGCAAGTCTGAGCCTATCCTGGGCAACTTAGGGAGAGCCCGTCTTAAAAAATTAAAAAGATCTGGGCAGGGGATTTAGCTCAGTGGTTCCAGCACCTGCCTTGCAAGCACAAGGTCCTGAGTTCCATCCCTGGTACCAAAAAAAAAAAAAAATTAAAAAGATCTCAGAATGTAGCTTACGTAAACGGCCTGGGGTTCAATCTCCAGTACAGAGAGAGAGAGAGAGAGAGAGAGAGAGAGAGAGAGAGAGAGAGAGAGAAAGGAAGGAAAGAAAGAAAGAAAGAAAGAAAGAGAGAGAGAGAGAGAAAGAAAGAAAGGAGGGAAGGGGAAAAAGAAAGTGAAAGATTGCTTCTGTTTCACAATGCCAGACACTGCTAGAAGCTAAGTACACAAGGGTGCACAAGACAGTCAACAAATCAGAAACAGAGCTTATATTCCCTCTTTCAAGGACAGATATTTAAATCATAATAGAACCTTGCCTACCAAATGTTTTTACAAATAGGGCCTCGCTGTGCTCACCGTTAGCACATGAGATATCACTGCGGAAAATGTTACCCATATGTCTACCTGGGGAGCCAGCGTCCCAGACCAGTAATTCCCAGCCGTTTTAATGCTACAAAAACACATAATAGATTATGTTCACATTTGTACCACACTCCCATGGGTGCTGTTACATGAAATTCTCAAGCTTCCTTCTCTCCTTATTAAAAAAGAAGGAAAGAATATGAGAATGTGTGTCAGCAACTCTTCCTTTGCTATCTTCCCACTCCATGCCCATGCCTCCCTGTCCTGGGCTCCTCGGGAAGCCAGTCCCTGTGGGCTGCATCTCCGAGACAACTTTGCTGGCAGCTTCTAAGTGGATTAGGGCAACGGAAACCCAGGCAGGAAATCTAAGGCAGAAGAAGAAAGAGGCTGTTTTCTGATAGGGCTCTGCTACTCTGGCGGTGGCCGTGTCCCTCTGTGAGCCTAGCTCCCACTGGCTGATGCCTCTTCCAGTTCTAATGAGGTTCCAGTAACCTTTTCCCTTTAGCCTTTGGGCTGTGAACATCTTCCAGCTTCTGTCATCTCAGGCAGCCTCTGCATTTCTTGTTGGTTCCTTTCACCTACCAACACCATGTAAATAGTCTCCTCATTCACATCTGTGTAGACTTTGCTTCCTTATGAAATGAGATGTGAGCGAGGGAGAGGGAGACAGTTATAGGAACAATTTTGAATCTGCTCACATAAACACACCAAAAACACCCTAATGTTACTAGAAGCAAATTACACATAGCAAACCTCACTACCAAGACTGACTCCACTCTGTCATATGTGGTCTCTCTGTTTGCCACCATCATTTGAATGGACATTCTTAACAATGCAGAGTGAACATCTTCCTACATTTCAACCCTTTACACTGTTGAGTAAGATCGGGAGCTTGAAAATGTGATGCTGACTAGGATGATTTCAGATTCCACCAGAAACATTTCAGCATCCAACAACCTCTTAGTTCCACTTTCAGTGCCTTGAGGAAAGATTTCTCTTCCACATCTTATCTACAAATTGCTGAAAATTTAAAACCAGTTTTTATCCAACAGCAAATGTGGTCTCTCCCTCTACTGCTTGATCTGTCAGTAATTGCTAGGCTGGAACAAAAAGTAAAAAAGAAAAGATAAAAAGCCAAACACACTAATGAGTTTAACAAAATGACAAGGACAAGTAAAATCAGAAGAGATGAGCAAGGATCTCATCGATGGCACTCACTCAAATATCTAACATCTTGGGAAGACTCAGGTATAATACATTCTCACCTGAGGATGTGAGTTTGGGCTGTAAATTCTATAAAGAGGATAGACAGGGGCACTGAAGCTGGTACAGTTGTTTTGGAATCTCAGATACCAGGTAAACCTGAGAAATTTGCTCTTTCCAGCAACACAAATTAAGATCACCTGCTCTGAACAATAAGAAACTTTTTCTTCCCTTGGCCTCTGAACTTCAAACCCAAGTTCCATCCCTTTCTCCCCCTTGGTCACCCATTCCAATATATTCACTATATCTCTTTAATGATTCATGCAACTTTATGAAAATTACAAGAGATGACACTTATGGAGCATTTACTCTGTTCTAAATGTTTCATGTCCATTAACTCATCAAACCTGGATAACAAGGCAAAAAGTACATTATTACCATCTGCAGATGAGGAGGTTGAGGTGCAAAGAAAGTAAGGAACTCAACTAAGATAAGGTGTATGTCGTAGAGCTGAGATTCAGACCTGTCAAGGGTAGCTCTGGAATCCCCTCTGCTACACTGCCCCAAAATATGCACTGTTTGAAATGTCCATGAACTTTACACACACGTATCAAGCTATGAATCTCATTGTGTTCTTTATTTTTTAGACTGAAGACAACATGTTATGAATCTCATTTTATTTCTTATTTTTTTTAGACTAAAGACAACATTTTAAGAATTTACCCACATTGCTATCTTTGTATCTCTGGATGCTGCAGAATATCCTGTACTCTATACCTTTTCTTTTCTGTTCCCCTAGGAATGGAGCCCTAGGCCACCTTCAACCCAATACCACAAAAAGACAATGATAAGCATCTTCCTACACACACTGTTACAATTCTGCACAAGAAAGTCTCTAGGAAGAATATCCTGTCTGGGGTCCTGGGCATACACATTATTGATATCCTTAAATAACTACAGATTATCTAAGCAACTTTCTAACTGGGTCCCGGAAATATTCATTCATCCATTCACTAATTCACTCACTCATTCATTTATTCATTCATTCATTGCTTACACATGAAAGCAAGTGAGCCAGGAACTGAGAATATAAACACGATCAAGAGGGGCCGAGGATTTAGCTCAGTGGTTCTGGCACCTGCCTCAATAGCGCAAGGTCCCGAGTTCATCCCCAGTACCAAAAACGAACAAACAAACATGATCAAGAAATGAGCAGCCTGAGTTCACTGTGCTTATGGTCCAGTTTGCTGTCAACTTAGGTCTCCATCAATTCCTTGGGTGTGGCCCCATCTCCTTTTACCCTGTGTCTTAGTCATTGTCTTGTCATTGGATGTGGCACCTGACACCCACAGCTTAAAGGAGGAGAGGTTTATTTTGGCTCACAGTTTCAGTCCACAGTCAGCAGGCTCCAAGGCAGGAACAGGATGGGAGAGGGGCAGAGCAGGGTAGGAGGTGCTCAACCCACGCAGGGCAGCCAGGAAGCAGAAAGGGAAGGGAGGGCAGGGAGGCAGATGCCCCCTTCCAGGTCACATCCCAGTGACCACCTCTTCTGACCAGGCCCGCCTCCTAACAGCACATCCTGCTTTGAACTGATGTGTATAATGTCCCTGTGACCTGTCAACTTCCAAAAGCCCCACTTCTAAGTGCAGGAGTCTTTTGAGAGACATTCTAGATGTAAACTGTAATGCCCTGTGATCATTTATATTATTGGTAGCAACAGTTTTTGAGTATTCAGGGGAAGCAGAACTATTTTTTTACTTACATTTTTTAGAAGTATGGCTTCAACTGCTTAGATACTACCTTTTCTGTGGCACCTCGGGCTGAACTCAAGGCCTTTGCAATGCCTATATCCCCAGGCCTTTTATTTATTTTGTACTTTGAGACAGGGTCTCATAAGTTGCTAAATCACCTGAGCTGGGCTTCAGCCGCTAAGAGTCCTGGCATTACAAGTGTGATCCACCATGCTCAGTTTAGGTATTACTTTTGTGTACTTTTTGTGTATGTTTTCTGCCAACCTTAGGTAATAAAAACTAAAACTTTCTCCCACTGGCAGACATTATGATTTTACTGTCAAGAGTCAGGAGCAGGTTTAAAAGACATTTAATTCATCTAGAAAGTTTTCAGATCTCCTACTAAAACAACAACAAACCTACAAACACTAAATGTATTTAGATGACTTTTCTAACTTCCTGTGTAGGGAGTCACCTCATTTAATCTCCTGAATACCCATTTTCCAACCTGTATAACCACAGCCAAAGCATACACTGTTCAATGCTGGGTACAAGGCAATGACTGCTTAAGATATTTCCCTATTGGAGATAAATGCAGGTGTGGTCTACAAATTGCAAAAATTGTTCAATGGAGTGAGGTCTAAAGAATTTCTAAGGAAAATTAGAATTTACAGGACTAAAGCAGCTTCTTCAGTCTTTTACCAATGGTAAAATAAGGCAACTGTCTCGTCAAGTTGTGTGCATCTTACAGTTTTTAAGGTTAAAATATAGATTGCTTGCCTTTTAGAACTTAAAATGGTTAAATATATAATGATTATTGTCATCAACAATAATTTCTGTTCCAATGGGGTGTGTATTTGTGCATTCAATGTACATGATACTAAATAGAAACACAGTTGAGACCATTTCTATTTTTGCATGTTAATTGGAAGTATCTATTTCCCTGAACAGGGTCAGATAATAAATATTTTAAGTTTATACTCTTTGTAGTGTCTATCTCAACTACTCAGTTCTACGGTCTCAGTGAGACAACAAACCATGGACAAAGCCAATTAGTGCGGCTATGCTGCGGTGAAACCTGACTCGAAAAATAGGTGTCAGGCTGGACTTCACCCATGGCCCATAGTTTGTGGACTGCTGGTTTGTGTCAACAGTTGCTAACATTTTGGGATGCAAGTGATGGTTACTGTGTTCTTGGAAGTTCTGGTGAAAATTATAGTTTGTCTCTTCAGAGAAATTCAAAGCTGGAAAAATAAAGTCAAGTAGATGTCTTTAACATGCTAAAATCTAGCAGGGAATTATATAGCACAATGGAGAGATATATCCTTTGTTCAGTTTTCCCATCCTCTTTGGCCTCATGTCATCGGCTTTATTAAGAACTGTTTAGGAAATATATCTTTGGAACTCTTTCACTTGTGTATTCCAATAATGTATTGGACAGGTAGTTAAACTGACACAACTCTAATATCAAATCTAGAAATACACAATATTTAGAAATAAACATAGAATACATTGAGTTAGGCAAATAGAACACACAATGCCAGAAACATACCAACAGGATTTCACCAAAATTCAAAACTTAAAACTATTAAGGCAATAAAAATACAAAGCATAAAATAGCAAAAAATATCTGCAAAACAAATACCTTTTAAAGAATTTGTATCAAGAATAAATAAATAACTCGCAAACTCAATAAAAAATAATCACTATAATAAAGCATGGGCAAAAGATTTGAACAAAACTGTTGCTAATGAATATTAAGTAAATTAAAAGAAACCAAAGGGAAATCCCAATGATATGCTACTATAGCCTATCAGAATGCCTAGAATGTGTAAGAATATAAAAAGTCAAGAATATCAAGTGCTGGCAAAAAAGTAAAGCAACTGGAACTCTCGTACACTGGTGGTGGGAATTAAAAATGGTATAGCCACTTTGGGGCTGGGACAGGGAAATGAGAAATGGGGTAATGAAAATAATCTACATGTTTATTATGGTGTTTATTACATGAGTGCACATGTTTATCAAAATTCAAAGGACTGCATAAGTAAAAGGGTGGATTGAAAATTAAATTAACACATAATAACTATACATATTTATGAGGTACTGTGTGAATTTCAATATATGCATACATTGTGTACTGATCCAATCAGGGGAATTAGCGTTTCCATCTCCTTACCATTTCTTCATGTTTAAAACCTTGAAGTGCACCTCTTGTAGCTCCCCATAAAAATATAATAGGATGTTTTGAACTAGACTCACCCTATTGGGATGTAGAACACTACAACACACCCTATCTGTGTCTCAGTGCCCACGATCCAGCTCCCAACTCCCCTCCCCTTTTCCATCCTTTGGCAATTATTATTCTACGCTTAACGTTTTAAGCTTTCACATATGAGAGAGAATGTATTGATTTGTCTTTCTGTGTCTCTTAGTTCACTTAACACAGTATCCTCCAATTCCATTTATTTTGCTGCAAATAATGAGATTTCATTATTTTTTATGACTGAATAGTATTCAACCATGTATATGTACCACATTTTCTTTATCTATTCATCCATAATAGACACCTAGGTTGATTTCATATCTTGGCTGTTGTGAATAATGATGCCATAAACTTGGGAGAGCAAGTATTTCTTTGATATGGCGATTTCATTTCTTTTGGAAATAGGATTGCAAAACTGTGTGGCAGATGTATTTTCAGCTTCGCCAGGAACCCCCACAGTGCTTCCTGTAATGGCTGCACTGATTTACATCCCCTAGCAGTGTATAAGAGCACCCTTTTCTCCACATCCTTCCCAGCATTTGTTATGTTTTGCTTTTGGACAATATCTGCTCTGCTGGGGTGAGATGATATCTCCTTGTGGTTTTCATGTGTACTTCCCTGATGCCTAGTGATGATGAATATTTCTCATACACTGTTGGCCATTTATATTTCTTCTTGAGATGTGCCTTTTCAGATCATTTGCCCATTTTTAAATCGGGTTACCTGTTTGTTGTTGTGGAGTTTTTGAGTTCCTTATATGTTCTGGATATTAATCTCTTGTCAGAGGGATAGTTTGTAAGTATTTTCTTCCCTTGAGAGTGAAGGTTGCCTCTTTCTTCTGTGGGTTGTTTCCTTGCTGTGTAGAAGCTTCTTAGTTTGACATAACCCCATTTGTCTATTTTTGCTTTTTTACCTGTGATTTTGCTTATTCAAAAACTCACTGCCTGTACTGATGCCTCGAAGTGCTTCCCGTATAAATTCTGCAAGGAGTTTTTTTGTTTTTTTGGGTTTTTTGTTTTGTTTTGTTTTAGCTTCAGGTCTTATATTTTAGTCTTTGATCCATTTTAAGCTGATTTTTGTATATGGAAAGTGATAAGGACCAAGTTCATTCTTCTGTATGTGGATATCCAGTTTTCCCAGCACCATTTATTGGAGAGGCTATCCTTTCTCTAGTGTATTTTTTGACACATTTGTCGAATGTCAGTTGGGTGTAGATGTGTAGATTTTTTCTGCTATTTCTATCCTGTTCTATTGGTGTATGTGTCTGTTTTTATGTCAGTATCCTGCTGTCTTGGTTACTATAGCCCTGTTGTGTGTCTTGAAGTCAGGTATTGGGATAACTCTTTGTTCTTTTTGCTGAAAATTGCTTTGGCTATTCCAAGGTTTTCGGACTTTTAGAAAATCATTTTTTTTCTATTTCTGTGAAGAACGCCATTGGCATTTTGATGGGGGTTGCACTGAATCTGTGAATTGTTTTGGGTAATGTGGACATTTAAGCAATAGTAATTACAATATATAAACATGGGAGGTCTTTGGATTTTTTTTGTCTTCATTTTCTTTCATTACTGTTTTGTAATTGTCATTGTAGACATCATTCACTTCTTTGGTTACATTTATTCCTAGGTATTTCATTTTTTGTAGTTATTCTGAATGGGCTTGCTCCATAATTTCTTTCTTAGCAAGTATGTTCTTGGTGTATAAAAATGCTAGTGATTTTCATATTCTGACTTTATTCCCACAACTTTACTGAATTTGTTTATCAGTTCTAATGGTCCTTCAATGGAGTGGCTAGGTTTTTCTACATATAGAATTGTATCATCTGCAAACAAGGATACTTTGGCTTTCTCCTAAAAGGGTGAATTTTGGAAATTACATCCCAAAGTGCATAATCTGCTATCTCCTTCATGTGGAGTCACAGAAGAAATGTTTAAGCACCAGAAATAGTTACATTCTTTGAACACTGGAGTTGCTTTTATCATTTGCAACCTGTGAATCATGTAACTGATTAGGGTTACCCTTTGCTTGGGTTGTTAGAAAGATGGACTCTTGGAATCTGAGATGCATTTTGGGCACTGATTTTCCCCTTAGAGTCATCCAATTTGTCCTACTTTCATTTGACTTTTGACTGAATTTCTTTCTGACAAACTGTTTTATCTTAACATGCTCTGTGTGCTTTTCATAGACTAAGTTTTTTATCAAGATGTAGTATACATAGTTGAATAAATACATCCATAAATAAATCATAGATGTGTATTCACCCAATACACATTAATAAAAGTACATGTCATAAAATCCTAATTCATTAAAACTTGCTATCATGTAGTACCTCACATGTTTTATTCATTTTTGGATGTTTCTCCTTATGAGTACCGAGGATGAGACATAGCGTTACCAGAAAAAAAGTAAACAGGACGCTATGTAGGAAACAGAAGACTAGGGAAATTTATCTTGGATAAAGGACAGTGCAAACATGATGGCTGCCTTTAAGTGCTTTATAGGTTTTCAGGTAGATGGGAAGTAAATTAAGTCTGACTCATCCCACTGGATTAGAAGTGGGCCCGATGGGCACAGGCTGTTGTAGGGCCACTTGGGTCCTTTAAAAAAAGAATACATTTCTAATGGAGCATAGCACAGATGCGATGTTATGTCTGAAGAAAGACAGAGATTCAGGGCAGTGGATATAACTAAGAATAGGTAGAATAGTCATTTGAAAAGGATCTCACACAAAGATTTATTTGGATGAATGGTTGCTTCTTTCTAGCCCACAATTCACCAGTTATTTATTCCTATGAGAAAACAGTACCCTTCCAGTAGGAAGTGAAATTATGTTTACTAAGCAAATGCCATCGTTCTCTTCCCTATAAATTGTGTTATATGAAGTTGTATCCCAACCCCAATGTGTTAGAACAAGTAAAATGCTGTAGCAAGGAGACATTTTTACAACTATTTTGGGATCAGGCCCTTAAGAAATGAAACACAAAATTGCAACTAGTTTTAGAAACTTGTACTTGCAAAATATACCCCTTTCCTGTGCAGCCACCTGCCCTTTTTTGCCCTGCAGAAATAAACAGGCAATACAACATTCTCCAAATGGAAGTTAAAGTGATTTCCCATTTTGTCCTTGTGCTTTAACACTTAGGCAATAAAGCTCATGGCATTTTCAATAAAGAGTAGAGGAGGGAAGTGCTCCTTATTCATGAAAAGGCTTGAGACATTACCAGCCCAGCATTTTCCTATTTGACAAAGCCCAGTTATTGCTCAGCAGTGACCTACGATTTAAAAATCACTTCCATCAACACCGCGGACCTAAGGTTGATACACTGTACAAAATTGAGAGCCAATTTCAGGCTGGTTTGAATGCCTAGCGTCCAAGGCTATGTGGATTCACTCAGCATTTCCAATAGCTGCAAGAAAGACTCTGGAGGTGTCTTAGGTAATGATAACTGATTTAGGAACTGAGTAAAGAAAAGAATAAAACAAGACTGTAATATGACTGGGAATTGCAGGCACATAACTAAAAAAAAAAAAGCACTAGCAAATGGGAAATAATGAGTGTGTCTGCCAGTAGGCAGAGTATAAAACAGGACAAAAAGAGGCAACAATTGATGGCGCTGGAATGAATACAGGATCTCACCAGTCACTGATATACTCCCCATCCCCAAAGAAAATCTTCCATTGAAAAAATATTTTATGCCAGATATTCCATAGACCTTAAGTTAGAATGTTCTATTATTGCAGGCCTCAGATTTTAGAGAAGTGAGAAGGCTCAAATACAACAA
Source organism: Heterocephalus glaber (assembly GCF_000247695.1). Next base: position 9,419,678 of record NW_004624740.1, on the reverse strand, counting down.
GTATCTATTGTACATCTGCTTCATGCTAATTATCAAACTGAGTATTTTATGTCCATCATCTCTTTTGATCCTTACAACTATAAGAAGCAATATTGCTATCATTGTATAGGGTGAAGGAATGGAAATTCTGAAAGTCTACATTATTTGTCCAAGTTCAACACAACTAAAAAAAACCAAAATGAATAGAGGTTTTAATCTCCACAAAGGATCCACAAAATAGACAACCAGTGACCTCCAGCTATGTGGTACTTGATAATGTTTGAGTTTTCCTATGCTTCAGAAACCTTCACCCGAGAGGCACATAGGTTAAGGCTTAAAGATAACATTCAACTACTTCTGAACATCCTACAAGATATTAACAGTGGTATTTGCATTTCAGTGCACACTTAGAGAAAATAAACTTAGTGTATATTTCACTTAAAAGTTATTTTGCCCAAAAGACTTCAAGTTTTTATGTCACCTTTGTGGAGGAATCATTCTATGGAAGACTGATCCAGTTTCTGTTTTAGTTCACCCCTGAAAGGAGGATAATTTTACCTTCTCTTATTTTTATCTGCTAGGAGACTTTAACTTCTTCCACACATACAGAAAGGATAGACCTAAAGTGGCCAAAGAAATTCTCACTTCTGCAATAGTATTTTGCCACAAGTGATGAATGACATCAGACAAAGCTGTCAGATGAGATTAAGAAGGCGTGCAGGGAGAGAGCAGTCAATTTCCAACTTAGGGAAATAAATGGGTTTTAATGAGCTACTCTCCGTTGATTACCATATAGCTTTTGACTCTGTGCTCCACTGGCATGCGTGCATGGCAGTGACGGATCAGCATTTCAACTCCCCTAATTTGATTCCTGTATAGCAATCAAGCATCCGCTGTCTCGGCTTCAACCAGGAGCAGCTGATTTGCAGACCTACACAGCCTGTGTGTAAAGAGAGATGTCTTGTGATCTTTTGTTTGTTTCCCAGATTTTACAGCTCAGAAAAGTCACCTGATGGTGGCCAGGACTATCAGCACTGAGCCCCAAAGGTTGTCCAGCAAGTCACAGAGGTGCTTGTCTTTCAAACCCTTCGCACTATCCCCCCGCCATGTAGGTGTGAGAGCAGATGCTGACATAGTCCAGTTGATGGTTTCATAGCATGGAGAAGGGGTCCTGGGGATTGGGGGGGAGAGAGCAAAAGGAAGTAAAAATGATTAAGATACTCCCCGAGGTGAATGTAGCCATTATGTGTCACACATACTAATAAAAAGAAGAAACTTTTTAAAAACTACGTGTACAATATATAGTATGTTGAAAAGAGAATCTTGCTGGTAATTTTTTCAAAACTGAATTCTGCTTCAAGTGTTCCCTGTTTCTGATGTTTGCACCACTGAAATAATAGATAAACCAGTAGGGTCGGGGATTTAGCTCAGTGGTTTCGCTGCCTTCTGCGAAAGCTCAAGGACCTAAGTTCGATCTCCAGTACCAAAAAAAAAAAAAGATAAACCAGTAGATACAGGTCTGTAAGGCGGTACATAGCAAACCCATTAGGTGGAGAGAGCAGAAATGTGTCTTCTCCTTGCTCAAGATGTAGGCTTTTAAAACCACAGATGCATTTGTAAACTACAAGCTCTCATTAAGAATTTTGGCAAAGTTAAAATTTATGATAATTTGATGCATCGAGGGCCTAAGTCTTCATCTTCATTATCACTGAAAAAGAGCTGCCTGGGCAAACAAATAGGGTAAATAAAATTACACAGCTATGTTTAAGTAACTCAAGAAAAAAGAAACTGCAAGGGACTTTGGCAGTTTAATTGAGGGTATAAAAGGATGCTAATTATCAATATGTCTTGGAGCTTCCATTTAGAAACACTTTTTAAAAGTAGCAGTTAATTCCAATTACCTTAGGTATACAAAAATGTGGGGAAATAGTGTGATCAAGGCCCATTTCTTGAAAATGCCTGAATAATAAGATGTTTCCAACTAATTCAGGCTTGTCTTGGCCCCCTGCAGAGTTGGAACTGATGCCATTGAAGCAAATATTTAGTAAACAAAATGATAATCTTTATTGACTTGGATCATCCTGGTAATGAAGCTGCAGCTACCACTCTGTCTTGTCCTCTCTGGGATAAGAAAACATGGACAGGGCCCCTCTTGGTTTCTGGGAGTGTTTCTCTCTGTGACTGATCATTCTATCCCTACAGGCTTGCAGCAGAACTTGGACAATATTGGCAATCATGATACCCTGTGACCTCGGTGAGTTGACAAGAAAAAGTAGACATGTACGGGAGCCATAGCCCAGACAGCTGTGGCTCGAAAATGCCGCAGCAGATGTTCTATTCCTGCAGCCCTGCTGTCAGTTGGAAGGAACTTTCCGGCATGCTGGAGAGGAAATGGTCACAACCTTGTCCACAGATCTGCTCAGAGCTTTGCTCTGCCCAGTGCTCTGTCCCTCCAATTGATGGGAGCAATTCGGCTCAAATTAGCAATTAAGGTGGAAGCCAGCACAGGCTCCATTTGGGCAGGAATTCTGGGGGGTGGGATGAAAGCTCTGCAGATATTTTGCTCTCTGCTTTCATGAACCTTCTGTCTGGGAAAAGAAGGTCCTGTCCTCAAGCCAGGAACCCACAGCACAGCCAAAGCCCACCCAGCCAGCTGGGGCTTCCATTGAATCCAGTTCACCCTGGCTTGACTTCTTCTCATCAGAAAGGAAGATGATGTCCACATATCGATGTTTTTCTCTGGGCGGACCCACCCCACGCAAGCCAGCTCAGAAAGAGACACTGCAACAGAGGCACCTATAGGAGGAAGGAACCTAAGCTAGGACCTGGCCTCTTTCCTTCTCGGGCCGCCAATTCAACATGGGTCCTCTGGTTGGTGGCATCTGTGTTCTTAGTCATTAAAAAAATAAAGTTTAAATCCAATGTCAGAATTAATATTTTTATTCTTATTTTTCTGATGGCATCCAACCCAGCATCCTCCCCATCCTTTCATGGGACTCGTTTTGTCCCTTGGTCCCTGTTCTACACTCCAACTTCTACTCTCTTGCTCTTTTGGCATCTCTGTGGTATCAATCCCAGTAAAAAAGCAGCCATATTAAAGTTTTTCTACTTGAAATCTCAAGTACACTCTAATTATGTCAGACTTAGGGCTCCAAGAGAGACAATTTCCAACTATACACAACTGATTTAGAGGATTCTCAAGATAAATATTTTTTTTTCCTGGTAATTCGGCCTGGGTCAACCACTGACTTTGTTTGGACAATGATTTCATCTAAGAGCAGAAGAGCTTTATGGGACAAAATGGGGAGCAACGTGGGGGGTAAGTAACAAGGGTGCCTACCTTGTCATGACCATGGGATACCAGGACATCTCAGAGCAAGGATGACTGAGAAACTAGAGGGAAAGGCCAATGTGGTGGGTGGCTATGACCTCCTAGGCCAATCATTCTTCATGAAAGGTAGGTTACAGGGATGGTCTTGGGTTCCATGTTTCCACTTCTAGAGCTACTCCCTGCAAAATGCAGAATCTATAGGAACCTCTGTCCTTGAGCAAGGCCGTCTCTATGGACTCCTACTTGGAGCTGTGGCCCAGGTTCTATCCACAGAGAGGAGGCCTGAAGGAGGAAGGACTAGGGTGTCCCCAAGATGGCAGGTGAATGAAGACTTGGTGTATGTTTGCACAAAACAATGCACAGAGAAACAAAGTCATCTCTTGTCGTACAGAATTTGAGCCATTTTTCAGAAGAAATCCTCAAAAAGTCAGCTCCTATGGCTAAGACTCACTCACACAGAGGCACCCACCCAAGATGCTGAATCTTGAGCAAGTGCTGCAGAAACTCAGAGACTCTAGAGAATTCTTTGTGGCTCCGTGCTGAGAGGGTGGTGGCAGTGCTAGCTGTGGCTCCAGGCTTCTGCCTGGCTCCTCTGCCTCCCACTGAACATTAGAAAAGACTGAGTTCTTTCTGTACTCATTGTATTATATTCCCAGAGCCATGGGCAACACTAAAGATTCACTGTACTGGGTGCACTGGTGCACACCTCTAATCCCAGCACCCCAGGAGGCTGATGCAGGAGGATCAGAAGCTCGAGCCCAGGTTGGGCAACTTAGTGACCCTGTCTCAAAATTTAAACAAAGAAAAAAGAGCCGGGGATATAGGCCCTGGATTCAATTCCCAGTACAACAAACAAACAAACAAACAAAAATAAAACAAAACACAAAATAAAACAAAGCAATTACCACTTCTTAGCTCAGAGTCCTATAATTTTATCCAGGTGACACTGGGTCTGGCTAGTGTCACTCTGTGAGAATTAGGGCTCAGGGAATCAGCTAAAATGATGATACTCTGGCTACTGCTACCACTCAAACAGTAAAGTCCTTTTCTTTGATCTATGTGCCTTATATCTTCTGCCAACATCCACAGGGCAGTGGCAGATTCACTGGTTAGCTTGCAAGTGGTGTAAAATCTCAGACACATCATAATCCCTGGCACTACTTTATAAATATGGCAGAAGGATATCCAAATGACAGAAACAGCTCTCATCCCCAAGAAACTTAAAAGCTAGCAGGGCCTACCAGACAAGGTGGCCCCAAAAGAGCATCTCCAAGCACCAATCCCACCCCCCACCAGTACAAATGAAGAATAGTAGAGACATAGTTGAGCTAAGAACAAATTGGTCCTATCTATAGGCCAAAAATGGAATTGAAGTGTAATGCAGAAAATTGCCTGAAACTGAGGGCCTGCTGGCTTTGGGTAGAGAAAGAGCTGCAGGAAGCAAAGAGAGCCTCCCTGCTGTGTAAAGAGGCCTAAAACTGCCCTCTGGGAAATGAGAAGTGGGCGGAGCTGGGTTCACTGCCTAAAACCAGGGATGGAGAGCAGGCTCCCTGGTCACAAAAGAGGCCACACAGTTCTCCACCCTGGGGCCAACAGAGAGCTATTCATAGGGAGGCAGAAGGAAGCACACTAACCTCGCAACAGCATCTGGGCCACACCGCCCTGGCTGTGCCACTGCATCCAAGGTACTATGAGGACCACCAGAGTTCTAGACAGCAACAGTCAAGAACATGAGGGTAGTAGTGGTCATAGAGATGTTGAATAATTTTGAATTTTATCTCTAAAAAGATGTTAAAACAGGTATTTTTTTATGTATAAGGGTAAGCCAAGCGTGTTTGTAAATACTTATTACTGCAGCTACATACCACAGCACAGCATAGCATAACATAGCATAACAAAACATAAGGATTAGGGATATCTTTCAGCAATCCCTGGCTTCAATCCCGAGTACTACTAAATAATGAATGAATGAATGAATGAATGAATAAATAAAGTAAGCCTCTAAAATATAGAAATACAATTTATAGCTTCCAAACTAAGGAAAAAGAGTGTAGAGGTTGATCAATGTGTTCAACAGTTAAATATCTAAGAGAATGTAAACTATCTAATGGTAACCAGAATTTTTAAAAAGTATAGTACAAGTAAGTCTACAAGTGGCTATAATACCACACACACTCACACACACACACACACAAACACACAGTGTTAAACTTATCTATTTTAAGACAAAGACCGTCTGGTTGTTTTAAAATCCAGCTTTGTGCTACTTAACAAAGGCAAACTCAAGTAAAAATACATGGAAATGTTGCAAATAAACAGAATGGAGTTATAGGTCTTAGGTATTTTCGGGGAAAGAGGATAGATGGCACCAACCAATAGGCTGGTAGCCTGGACAGAATAAAAATGGAAACGAAGAAAGTCTGCCTTTTGCTTCTTTGGAGGAGCTCTGGTCTTCACTACTACTTTGGATGTTCGCCTCCAGTTCCTTCAAGCATCCAGGGCAGACTCTGCACCTTTCAATTCTGAGCTTACGGCTTTCCAACACAAACTCGTGAAGGGCTATGCAATGAACTCCAGGTCTTTGACTTTCAACTGGATCCTCTGGGCCTTCAGTGTTCAAACAGCCATTTTGCATTCTTCCACCCCGATTCTGCAGGCAGCCATTTTGTAAGTCTACATTGTAAATCCCTTTATGTAGTCATATACATTTTATATTAAATCTGATCCTCAAGTGAACCCTGAGACCCTAAAGCTCAGGACAGCAGCTGGATAGTACTGATTAGTCCCACCATCCAATGACCCTGAACACCATGGAGCTACAAATCTGTGCAGCTCCATATCCACACTCTCTTGACTGTTTTACTCAATTCACCACAGCCTACATTCTTCTACTTGGGAAATGTGGATGTTTTCTCTCTCCTGGGTATGTAAAGAGTTGCCAAGAGTTTGCAGCTGTCTAGGAAGACCACAGCTAGAATATTCTCTCTACTTTGCCCAAAAATACTGAGTCATCCAGAGGTAGGAGGAGAACAGTGAGTCAAAACAAATCAATAAGAGACAGACGCATCACCAAATTGAAAACTTGGCAAATCACAAGACAGAAAATCCAACTGGCCAATGAACAGAGGGAGAAACGGTCACTCACTCCTTTATTGAAGGCAGAACAAATGGAAATAAATATGAAATACCATTTCACTCTCTCATTTGGGCAAGGATAAAGGACACAGAGAAATGGGAGCTCTTGTAAAATATTGGTGAGGTTGTAAATGGAAACAAAGCTCTTTAGTAAACATCTTGGAAATTCTTAATGCTCCTGAAGATGTGCATACCTCACAACTCAGCAATTCCACTTCCAGGTTTACAACCTAGAGAAACTCACAAATAGCTACACAAGAAGATTTTTAATAGCAGCACCTCTTATAATAATAAAAACTGGGACATACGCTAAGCAGTCCATTGCGTGAGGTTGAATACATCAAGGTTGAATACACCAACAGTCAGCCCTCTGGTATTTGTAGGTTTTGCATCTGTGGATTCAACCAACTGCAGGTAGAAAATATTTTTTAAAAACTGTGTCTATACTGAATGTGTACAGACTTCGATTTCCTAAATAATACAGTATAGCAACTATTTATATAGCATTTGCCTTGCATTAAGTATTATAAGTAATCTAGAGATGATTCAAAATATACATAGGATGTGTGTAGCTTATCGACAAATACTACCCCACTTTTATAAGGGACTTACTCGAGCATCCCTGGACTTTGATATCTGCAGGAGCTCCTGCAACCAACATGAAGGAACAACTATATTTTGCATCATTTAAAATAACCTATATCTACACACATCAACATGGATAAATCTTAAAAAGTATCTTTACTCTGTAATCCCAGTGGTTCAGGAAGCTGAGCAGGAGGATCACCAAGCTCAAGAGCAGCCTGGGCAACTTAGTCAGATCCTGTCTCAAAATTTTCAAAAAGAGGAGGCTAGAGAAGATGTAGCTCAGTGGGAAGGGTTGAGGTTCAATTCCCAACACCACAAAAAAGAAAACAAAGAGCGTTTTTAGTTTCTTAAGTAAAACCTAAAAAACCAGCTAGTTGCAGTATTACAGCATTTAAATAAAGTTTTCAGAAAGTTCTTATTTTAGATAGATACAGTGTTTATGGGGGGTGGAGACAAATTAGCTGAGAAGAACAAAGGTCTTAATCTTAGGGCTTTAAGTACCACTTCCAGCTGATGCCTTCCATGCGAAGCTGTAAAACACATTACTGTTTGCAGTACACAGGGACATACGAGAAGTGCAAAAACGTGGACAGAAAACATAAAAACTGGCTTTAGTATCGTGAGAGAAAGGGAGAAACGTAAGACAAGGCAGAGGCAATAAAGGAAAGAGGAGCCAGGTCTACAATATTTAACTTCTTAAGATATTCAGAAGCAAATATTGCATCATGTTAACATTTGTTCAATATGGGCGCTTTATTATATAATGTGGCATTTGTTCTATTTGCCCAGTGCTTTTCTGTATGAGTAAAATATTTAATTCTTAAGTCTTCTGGACAAAAAAGAAAAAAAAAGCACCACACAGGCCTACCAGGGTTTTCGTCTCGGGGCAGAGTAACAATACTCTAACTGGATACATTTGAAAGGGGCAATAGTAGGACAAAAATAAAGTTGTGCTTTGTGCTTTGATTATGTCAGAAGTTGTGCTTACTCAGCAACCCGTGGACATGAGAAACCGCTGGTTTCAGGACAGTGGCCATGTGTCGTTACATAAGCCCATGCAGGACACTGTGAGGATACCGGAGCGGGCTCCTGTGGGTGGCCAAGGCTGTCTGCTTCTTGGGGCTCGAAGAGCAGGCAGTGCAGGGACACGGGGTATGACATGAGGCTCGGGAGGCGATGGGGTGGTGTGCAGATGTGAGGAGATGAGTGTGGCTGGCACAGGAGCAAGGACAGAGGCTGCAAGTCGGCTTGGGAGGCTGCTGCCGGGGCAGTGGGGCTGCAGAGGCAGAGCACAGGGCCTGGCATCCGGACTCTGTCCTGAGGGAGACAGCTCAGGCACGACCTTGAGGGATCATCCAGTCTGGTTCCCTGCCTGGGAGCAGATAAGTGTCGGAATCTTTCTGGATGGCGGACCTGCCGCTTTTTCAATGTCTCCAACAGCAGAGATTCCACAGTCTCCATCCCTCAGCTTTTACGGTGTTGGGCAGACATGGCTGGGCGTGGAGAGGGCACTGTGGAGGGCAGGACAGAGGAAATGGGGACGGAGCCGGGGACAGAGCAGGCAGACGCAGCCACAGTGATGGACGCTGTGCTAGGGAAGGGGGCGCTGTGCCTGGCCGCAACAGGTGACAGCTGTGTGCCACAGGAATGGCTGATGCCGATGACAGAAATGGCTGCATCTGTTGGCATCGCTGTCGTTGCAGTCATCCTTGCTGCAGACACCGACAGAATCCTTACCATGCTTTCCAGTTTCACCCTGTCAGGTATGCATATATCACAATGCCCCCTTCAAACATGAGAACTACGGAGTAAAGAAAAGGAGTCTGAGCACAAGACAAGAAAGCAAAGAAAAAGAGGAATCGAAGCATGAGGAAAACATGGAGTAAATAAAAAGAAGACAACATTAAGAAAAGGAGGAGTTTGAATATGATCCCCTAGCTAGTAAGAGGCAGATCTGGAATCAGGAGCAGCCCTCTGGTTCCAGCATCTATGGCCCTAACCAACCACTGCCTCTCAAACAGGAGCGGGTACATCCTGCCAGCACAGACTGTGGCAGCGGAGCACCCCAGTGCCCTGGTCCAGAGGGAGTGGCGCATGTGGCTAAATACAACGCAGAGCCCTGGCTACGAGAGGGCATCACACACCGGCCTCCATGTGGGCCATGACATCGCCGCTGATTGGAAAGAAGTTGCTGCTTCTATGTAGCATATTGGGGAATAAGAAGGAGAGAGCTGGATGCACGACGAATGTGACAGTGTGCCAAGCACATCACAGGTGACAACCAATTTCAGTTCACAACAACCTCGCCATGGGGATATTCCTATTAGAGCCGAAAAGTCAGAGGCTCAGAGGGGCATAGTAATGGCTCACAGGAAGCCAGCAAACAAGAGGCAGAGCTGGGAGGAAGAACATTTGCCTGAATACCTGGCGTTAGGTTCCGTTTTGTTTTCCTATTATCCCACCCTGCTTCATTGGGAATTTCCCACATACCCACCAATTGGCTATGAGTGCTGGCCTTGAGTCAAACTAGATTTCCTTGGTAATTTCCCAGAAGAATACACATAGAAATAAATTTTAAAAAGAAAAGATGGTGCCAACTGTGAATTGAAGATAAGAGAGATCACAGGTCAAAGTCTGGGAAGAATTTCCACTAATGACCATTTTCCTGGGGCTGGATGTAGAAAGAAACCACCAAGTATATCCTCTAAACCACAAGAAGAAAAACAGTCCCAAAGAAGTTGGGAAATCATGCTAAATAACTAACCTTTGTGCTTTGGGGGCAGGTCACAAGATGCTGTCATAACATGGATTAGAAAAAAAAAAGGCTAACATTGTGTTTTTGAAACAACAATGAATAATGTGGGAAAATAAGCACTATCTTGATGAGAAGAGGGAAAACAACTCTGCTGATAGCTGTTCACAAATCAACTGGTTATCTGAAGACATTTCTCAAGTTTATTCAGAAAGTCCAAGAGGATTTGGTCACTATGGAACAGGAGTGGAAAGCCACAAGAAAAGATGACAAAGAAAAGGGTTAAAGTAAAACAGAAGGGGGTTTCAGGTTACTGCAAAACCAAGAGCAAAATTAAAATTACACAGAAGGTCATACAGTACAGAACATCCACTCTAGAAGTTAAGATTATCGAGGCAGAGGATCAGTGTTAGAATTTCTCAGAATTGAGGTGGAAAAGCAATGAGGCAGAGAGAGAGAGAGAAGTAGACAAATATGAAGGAAGAGAACAGAAGTATAACTTAGGGATTTTATCCGCTGTGCGGGGAAAAAACATAAGACAGAATAAGAAAAGAATAAGAGCAGAAATAGTGACTAAAAAGAGTAACAGAAAATTTCAGTGGGTGGAAGAAAGGCCTGTGTCTACATACATAACAGAAGTACTCCCTGAGGCCAAGTGTGGTGGCACATGCCTGTAGTCCCAGCACTCAGGAGGCTGAGGCAGGAGGATTCTTTTGAGTTGGAGACCAGTCTGGGCTACATAGTGAGTTCACGGCCAGCCTGAACTACATAGCAAGACCCTGTCGCAAAAAAAAAAAAAAAAAAAGCCCTCTGAGACCCAGGCAAAGTAATAAAGAGGACCATTCTGCCCAATATATGATTTTTAAATTAAATTTTTATATTAAAATAAGCGCCAGGGAAATTGTACAAAATGGGTTTTTCTATACAAGGAAAAATCTAAAACTGCCTTCAAACTTCTTTTCTAAAAAGTAGAAGAAAACAATGGACAGTTACATAAAAGTATTTCCAGGGAATGCATTCTGCCTACTTTTCACTTACAGGAAGGTTGTGTCTGGTACCATTTGTGGCATAGCTAGCTGTCATCTACTGCTTCTTTTCCTTAAAAAGATAGAAAGGAAAGAAAGAAGGGAGGGAGGGAGGGAAGAAAGAAAAGAAATGAAAAAGAGAAAACTGATTTGACTTGGGATAACAAGGAGTCCAGGCCCACTGGTGAATCACTGAAGATCTAAGTTTTTTTTTAAACACTTTCTTCCTATTTTCCTAGCCTCCCTTGCAGCTAGGAATGACCATGTTTTTCTACTCTGGCCAGAAACTCAAAGAGAAAACTTGCTAGTTAGCTACTGAGAAAGAGTTCCCCTGCCTTATAAGAAAGAGAATCATCATTAGAAAAAATACTTTTGCTACCACATCTATCCCATTCCAAATATACGTCAGGTCCCCAAACTGTAGTGATCTCAAAGCCAGAAGGCAACATGGTTTAAGATGAGCTTTCTCCAAGCTGAGGATGGTGGCATGGGAGGCTGAGGTGCAGAAACCCAGGAAGACATCACCAAGCCCCCACCCCTGCCTTGACCACCCACTGGTGAAGTTCGACCCATGTCTGTATTTAAGCTACTGTCAGGTTCTCTTTTACGCATAACAAAAGTCCCAAGAACATAAATGCAGTCGGTCCCTCAATATCCATGGGAAGCTGGTTTTAGGTCCCCCACAAATACCAAAACTCTATGGATGCTAGAGTCCCTTACATAAAAAGTAACATAGGACCAGGGATTTAGCTCACTGGTTTTGGCACCTGCTGCGCGAGCACAAGGTCCTGAGTTTGATCCCCAGTACCAAAAAAAAGTAACATAATATTTTCATACACAGTGGTTAAAATTAAGTGTGTCATCTTGACTGGCTAGGGAGTTGTCTAGAGCTTTAGTAAAGCAGCCTTCTGGGTGTGTCTGGGTGGGTCATGAAGGCATAACCTTGGGTCTATATCTGGTCTCTGGCTCTATCTTTTCTGCCACTGTTCCCCTGCTCTGTTTCCATATGCCATGAAGTGCATAGCTTTCCACTGCCATGCCCTCTGACATGCTGTTCCTGCCTTAGAATGAGGCAATCATGGACTGTTATGGCACATTAGGTATGTAGATGTCCCCTACAAGCTTCATGCACTCATGGATCATGGGTATGTGACACTAGATTGTGGGTGTGCAATACTGGATTAGTCCACTGATGGGTTTATAGCTGGATGTGATGTTGCAAGATGAAGCATGGTGAGAAGAGGTAGGTCACTGGGCATGGCCTGTAATAATATATATCCTTCCTCCTGCCTTGATCCTGCCCTGCTTCCTGCCTGCCATGCTGTTTCTCCTCGCCCATGCCACTCTGCCATGACATCCTGCCTTGGAATCAACTGTCTATGAACTGAAACTTCTACCAACTGTGAGCTAAAATAAATCTCTCCTCCTTTAAGTGTGGGTGTCAGTTATTGTGTCCAAACTGATGGATATGGCATATAACCTAGGTACATCTTCCTGGATAACTTAAATCATCTCTAGATGATTTACAATACCTAGTATGGTATGTAAATAGCTGTTATACTGTACTTTTTGGAGACAATGATAAGAAAAAAGCCTGTACATGTTCTCCAAAGATATAATTTTTTAAATTATATGCAAATTATTTGATGTGCAGTTGACTAAACCCTCAGACACAGAACCCATGAGTACAGAGAGTCAACTGTGTTAATAGGAAAAGCGAAAAAAGGAATTCTATTATCACCATTTGAGAAATGATATTCTAAACAAAACTGAACATGCCGCCCAAATGAAGGCTTTAATTAAACTAATATACATTATGAGTCTCTAGGAGATGAATTAAGAAGAAGCAATTCTATTATGAAAAATGTTTAACCTAGCACATGATCCATCTATCTTATTCTGGTTGTATAACCAAGGGAAATAAAAAACATACCAGATACACACCTGCATGTCCACATTTATTGTAGCACTACTCACAATGGCTAAGATATGCAATCAGTCTCACTGCCTATCAACAGATGAATGCACAAAGAAAACATGGTATCTATACACAGCGGAGTACTATTCAGCCATAAAGAGGAATGAAATCCTGTCAATTGTAGAAAAACAGATGGAACTGGAGGACATTATGCCAAGTGAAATAACCAAGATGTGGAAACACAAGTAATGCATGTTCTCTCTCACATGTGGAAGCTAAAAAAAAAGTGGACCCGAGTATAGAATAGTGATTGCTAGGGATTAGGAAAGTGTATGGAACTAGGGAGGGGAAAAGGAGAATAGAAAAAGAGGTTAGATTTCATCAGTGCATGCTGTATGCATGTATGGAAATATCATACTGAACCCCATTAATATGTACAATTAATGTGTGTTAAGAAAAAAGAAAAAAGTTGGATTATAAGACATTGAAGTTAAAATTTTGTGAACCAATAACTTTATATTCAACCACATTTTAATTTTACCAGCAAAGTTAACTATAATGTTTTCAAATCTGTGATGGACTTCATATTTTCAGTCATTGTAACAAAATACTGAAGCTAGGCACTTCAGAAAGAAAAGTTTAATTACCTCTTACAGCTTGCAGGAGGCAGAGAATCCAAGATGAGGCAGCCAGGTCAGTTTGGTGAGGGTTCCTGTAGCTGCTCTCACAACATCCTGCAGGATCAGGATAGGAAACAGCCACATGCAGGTGGAGAGAGTGAAGTCACAGGGCAAGACAGGAAGCCAGAGGATTCAGTGGGCAGGTTTGCTCTCTTACCCCAACTCACTCTTGCGAGAATGACCTCAGTCTGCTAGACCAGCATTGATCCTTTCTGAGGGCAGTGCCCTTAAACACCTCATCACCTCCTGCTGGACCCCAACTCTTAAGCCAGTCCACCATATCCCACCACTGCCCCGCTGCGGGTCAAGCTTCCAGCATACAACAGCTTCATGGACACCGAAATCATATCCATGCCATAGAAGACTTAAAACCTATCTCTCTTCAGTAATCCCCAATCCATGATGGAAAAAAATGTTTTAAAAAGATCTCCAGCTCACCAGGCAGGGCGCTACATGCATATAATTCCAGCACTCTGGGAGGCTGAGACAGGAGAATCACAAGGTCAGGCCCAGCTGGGCATCTTAATGACTTAGCAAGGCCCTGTCTCAAAACAAAATAAACAGCGGCTGGAGATATAGCTCTAGTGCAAAGGCCCTGGGTTCAAGCCTCACTATCACAAACAAACAAACAACAAAATAAAATAGACAAATAAAAACCAATCTCCAAATAATTGAGAGATGAACTATAACTAATAATTCAAGTATAAGAAATTGAGAGTATAAAGAAAAAACAGCATACATTAAAACTGTCTAAAGATAAGTAAAATTAACTGTTACAAATGTGAAGGCAAAGCTAACCACAGAGACCAAACTATTCTGAAAAAAGAATAGTTAATGCTTAAAAACGATTGTTTAATATAATGGGACTTCTGGTCTAGGCATGATGGACGCTGCTTCTCTCTGCCAAATCCAACTATAAACTGTGGAAATGATATAAGAAGCAACCAAAGAGCTGGGGATTTAGCTCAGTGGCGCCCATGCCTGCCTCACAAGCAAAAGGTCCTGAGTTCGATCCCCGGTACCAAAAAAACGAGAAAAGAAGCAACCAAAGCAAAACTGTCAAAGGCAGCAAAAGGAAGACTAGTTTGGGACCCAGCCCTGGAGGAAGGACACAATGGCAGCCTGTCTTCTACCACTCCGCCTAACAAGAGTAGGTAGTTGACATTTTGGGAGGCTGAGGCAGGAGAATCACAAGTTTGAGCCCAACCTAGGCAACTTATTGAGACTCCGTCTTAAAATTAAAAATTTAAAATGAGCTGAGATGTACCTCAGTGCTAAAGCCCTAGGTTCAATCACCAGTGCCACAAAAAGAAAAAAAATAAAAGGAAAGCAGTTGAGATTTGGCATTTCCTGTCCCCCAACCTATCAACAGAAGGCAGCCCAAGGGGGGCTCGTTCTTCCCCCAGACTGGATGGGGATCCCTCAGACAACACCAGGCAAGCAGGATCTACTGGGAACCCCCGCTAACAATCAGCACCTAAGAAAAGCTGGCTCCCTCCCTGGGGGCCTGAACTTATCCCTGCCCATCCCGCACCCCAGTAGAACAGGAAGGCTCCTGCAAGATGGACTCCTCCATAACAAAGAGCCTGGCCCAGAAAGCCTCTGGCTGCCTTGCTGAAGACTCTCCTGCCAGAGACTGGGGCAAACTTGGCGGATCTCATCCCAGAGCCTGGCCTGGGAAGCACTCCCTGGCCCCGGAGGCAGGAGAGAATCTGGTCACAAGAGCCCCTGGCCCACCAAGCCTCTGTGCTCCCACCTGAGAGCCTTGGAGCCTTCTCCCCAAGGAGAGACTACAAGGCTCATGCGTACCTAACCTAACCACATTCCTTTTGCCCCTTTGAGCAGGACCAAAACTGACCAGGGAGAGCTCCAGCAGTGCTACCAGATAATACAGGCAGACTGAACTATCATCACAAAGGCTCGGCAAAGAAGCTGCCATTGGAACCATGGTGCACAAAACTAAGTGAGGACCTGCATGCTAAACCTAAGCAGGGTGAGTGTCCAGTACATAAAATATTTAAATAAACCAGCGGGGAGAGCATGTCTGTAATCCCAGCATTCTAGGAGGCATAGGCAGGAGGACTGCCTGAGAAAATTAGCAACTTAGTGAGACCCTGTCTAAAAAATTTTTAAAAGGCTGGGGATGTAGCTCAGTATGAAGGTCCTGAGTTCAATTTCCATACACACACACACACACACACACACACACACACAGATTTAAATAAAATCTAGAATCCACTCCTATATGAGACAAAGTGTCCAGGCTACAGTAGAAAACACCAATTACATCAAGAACTGAGGAACTCCTAAATTGAAAGAGAAAAGATGCTTCACTGAAAGTAACACCAGGTAAATCAGAAATTGGAGTTATCGACAAGGATTTTAAAGCAGCCATCATAAAAATGCTTCAATAATTATTCAGAAATTCTCCTGAAAGAAATGAAAAATAAGGAAAATCTCAGTAAATAAATGGAAAATATAAAAAGATACACAGAATACAATACAATGAAGAATACAATAGTGGAAATTTCTTTTAAAAGCTTGCTTAATGAGACAGTAGAGATGAAGAGATGATCAATTATAATCAGTGAACTTGATTTCAAATGAGTAAGATCTGATCAATAAGGACAACAAAAAGAAAATAAACCAACAATCAAAACTTTTTAATAGAAGCTCAGGGATCTATGAGACTAAAAAAGATACATTGTTCATTGGAATTGCAGAAGGAAAAGAGGCTGAAAGTGGTACTGAAAAAATATTCAAAGAAGTAATACCTAAAATTTCCCACATTTGGTAAAATACATAAGATGTGATCAAAGAATATGGCAAGTGTTTAAATGTAAAAAAGTTTTATTACACTAAGAGACAAATTACCATCAACCACCCCCCCCAATAGTACACCTCACTTGGAACACACTTATCCCATGGCTCTTGTCACTTTCTGAAACAGTTCTGGAAGTCCTCTTTCCTAAGTGTCTTTAGTTGTGCTGTCCTGGTTGTCTGGATGTCCTGGATTGAATAAAAACATTCAGCTTTTTCATGGTCATTTTTGCTTTGAGGAACAGCCAGAAGTTGCATGTATCAGATCTGGTGAACAGGGTGATGAGGACATGCAGTAAGGTTTTTATGAGTTCATTTTTCTGCTGGTACTCAGCAACAGCATTCACTGTGTTTCTGATCACACCTCACAAAGACACTCAGGAAAGAGGACTTCCAGAACTGCTTCAGAAAGGGGCAAGAATGATGGGATAAGTGTGTTTGAAGTGAAGAAGAGTATTTTGAGGAGAATTAATGGCAAACTGTCTTTTTAGTGTAATAAAGTTTTTATTTTTAATTTAACTATTCACTCTATTTTTGGATCACACCTTATAGATTCAGGAAGCTTAACAAGTCTCAAATAGAAAATAATCCAAATAAATCCATCCCAAGACACATGATAATTAAACCCTGAAATAGGTAAACGCAGAAAAATTCTGGCAAGTGGCCAAAAAGAAATGATGCATTTCCTATAATGGAAAAACAGTTCAAATGACAACAGATTTCCCATTTTAAATCAATAAGGACAGAAGCAAGTAGTACACGAGTTTTCAAGTTCTGGAAAACAAGAGAACTGTCAACCATGAATCTCATATCTGGTAAAATTATCCTCTAGGAATGAGCAGAAATTGAAACATCTTCAGGAAAAGGAAGCTGAAAGAATATGTCAGTATAACACAACTTTAAAGACATCCTAAAGAAAGTTCTTCAAACAGGAAGACTCTTAGAACACTAAGAAAGAGGAGCGAATAAAAGAAAAAATAGAAATATAGGCATATATAATAGACTATCACTTTCTTCATGAACGTAAGTGGTTGAGGCATAAATTAGAGCACCATTTGATACTCAAGACAATGCTAGTTAAGAGTGGTAAAGCGTCTTAGTTCATTTTCTGCTGCCATAATAGGACACTTGAGACTAGGAAACATAAAAAACAGAGATTTGTTTCTTACAGTTCTAGAGTCGGGAAGTCCAGGAGCATGGTGTTGGAATATGGCAAAGACTTTCTGCTGCATGATAACACAGAGAAAGGGCAATCACATGGAGGGAGTGGGAAGGGAGAGAGAATTCATCCTCGTGAGGAACCCACCCAGTGGTAACAAGCCCACTCCTGAGATAAAGGTTTTAGTCCATTCATGGGAGTGGGGCCTTCATGGCCTAATCACCTCTTAGAGGTCCCATATCTTAACACTGGCCACTAAATTCCAATATGAGCTTGGAAGGGACATTCAAACCCTAACAGGAAGATAAAAGGATCTAAGAGAAAATATTCACACCCACCAGAAGAGGTGAAATGTTGCTCTCGGTAAAGTGTGACATCACAGAGCAACCACTACAAAAACTAAACAAAATACTAAAAATCAAGTATCCCACAAGAAAAGAGAAAAGAAGTCAGGTATGGTGGCACATGCCTGTGATCCTAGCACTCTGGAAGACTGAGGCAGGAAGATCACAAGTTTGAGCACAGAATGGGAAATTTAGTGACTTAGACCCTGTTTCCAAATAAAAAAATTTAAAAGAAGGGCTGAGGATGTAGTTAAATCAAAGGCCTTGGTTTAATCCCTACTAGTGCAAAAAGGAAGGAAGGAAGGAAGGAAGGAAGGAGGAGGGAAAGGAGGGAAGGGAGAAAAGAGAAAATGAGAAGAATGGCAGACTTGCCTAAATAATTAACTTAAATGTAAATTATCTATCAATCAAAAATGAAATAAGCAGATAAAAGGGACTTGCTTCAAATTCAGCAACATAGGATGGAAAAATAATACATCCTGAAAATATTAATTTTAAGAAGCAGCAGTAGTTATATTAATATCCAATAAAGTAGACTTAAAAGCTGAGAAAATTACTAGACACAAAGAGGCACATCACATAATGGTGAAAGGATCAATCCATCAGAAAGAGATATGATTTTAAATGTGGACACACTTAAGAACAACCTCAAAATACAAGAAACAAAAGTGGGTAGAGGTAACTGGAAAAACAGACAAATCTGCAATTATGGTTGGGGACAGAAAATGATGGAACTACTGGAGAGACCATCAGCAAGGAAAGAGGTTCTGGACAGCAGTCACCCAGTGGGATCCATGCTACACATTCAAGGACAGCAGCAGCACACACATTGTTTAGTGTCGTGGGTAGACCATGTATAAGGCTATAAAGCAAACCACAAAGGTACAAATAATTGAAATCACAGAGTGTGTTCTTTGACCATAATGGAATCAAACTAAAAACCAGTAGGAAACCAGAAAAATCTCTAAACACATGGAAACTTAACAATACATTTTTAATTCATGGTTCAAAGGAGAAATCCCAGGGCAATAATCATTCAGAGAACTCAATGTAAGTGGAAACACAGCATTATTCTATAATCTAAGTTTCTATCTGAAGAAGCTAAGAAAAAAATGAAATTTAAAAAATCCCTAAAACTGGCAGAAAGAAGAAAATAGTAATGGTAAGAAAAAATGAAATTGGTATAGGAAAATGAGAGAAAAATCAATAAAACAAAAAGCAATTTCTTTGAAAAAATGAATAAAATTGACAAGCTTCTAGCAAGAGTAGCAAAAAATAAAAGAAGGAAGACAAATCACCAATATCGGAAATAAAATAGGGAATATTACATTATGTCCTACAACCACTGAAATATAAGAGCATACTACGAATAATTTTACATTCAGAACTTCAACAACTAAAAGAAATGGACCAATTCCCAAGAGGAAAAAACTCTGCTAAAACTCAACCAGATGAAATAGATAATTAGAATAGTGCCATAATCATTGAAGAAATTTAATTCATAGTTTAGAAGCTTTTTAAAAAAGAAATCTCTAGGCCCAAATACCAATTTTATAAAATTTCTCCCATAAATAGAAGAGAGGAATACTTTTCAATTCACTTTATGAGACCTGATAACCAAACTAAACAGAGAGTACCCAAATAAGAAAGAAAGATGGAAATAAAGGAAAGCATGTAGAGAGCACATCTCTTGTGAACTTATACGTAAGAAACCTAAAAAATACTAGCAAACTAAATCCGAAGGCATGTAGAAAGAATTATACACCGTGACCAAGGAACATTCATTACAGGTATGCAAGGTTGGTTCAGCAAAAGTCAATCAATATGAGCTGGGGTGCTCAGTGGCAGAGCAGCCACCTGACATGCACAAAACCCTGGGTTTGATCCCCAGCACCCCCTAAAAATAAAGCAATGCAATTATTATTTCATTATCCACAAATTAAAGGAGAAAAAAGTTGTATGATCTTATCATTTGTGGCAAAACGGATGAACTTAGGGCATATGATGCTAAGTGAAATTAGCCAGGCACAGAAAGTCAAACACCAAATGACCTCACTTATACATGAAACCTAAAGATGTCAAAATCATAGAACTGGGCCAGGGATTTAGCTCAGTGGTTCTGCTGCCTGCCTCCCAAGCGCAAGGTCCTGAGTTCGATCCCTGGTATCAAAAAAAAAAATCATAGAACCGAGGAGAATGGAAGTTATTAGAGACTGAGAAGGTTTGGGCGGGTGGAGAGATATTGGTCAAAGGATACAAAAGTTCAGGAGGAAAAAGTTCAAAAGAGCTGCTGTACAACATAGTGACTGTAATAAATAATGTTTTGTATGACTGAAAATTGCTAAGGTAGTAGATTTTACCTTACCACACAAAAAAATGCGAGGTAATGGAAGTGTTAGCTTACCTTAGCTGTTCCACTGCATATACTTGTATAAAACATCATATACACCCTGATAACTTTTATGTCGATTAAAATTAATTAATATAAAAATAATCAACAGGTAAAAATCAATTGTACTTCTATTTGTCAATAATGAACATGTTATACCAGCTCCAAATAAGACAAAATACTATTTAGGCATATATTTGTCAAGAAAATAAGGGATCTATGTACTGAAAATTACAAGATGTGGATTTAAAAAGTCAGAGATCTAAATAAATGGAGAGACAGATTGTGTTCACAGACTGTAACAACTCAGTATAATAAAGATGTAAATTCTTCCCAATTTCATCTATAGTTTTAACGCAATTCTTACCAATATCTGACGAAGTTTTGAGTGGACATAGCCAAGCTTCTTCTAGAATGTACATAGAAGAACACAGACCCTAGGATAGCTAAATTAATCTGGAGAAGAAAGAATAATCTAGAAGGAATCACTTCTTCGATATGAAAGCTTAATATATAGCTACAGTAATTAAAACAATGTGATACTGGCAGAAAGATAGCTACATAATCAATGGAGCAGAGTGGAGATCCCAGAAATCGACCCACATTAATATAAACAATTTATTTTTGACAAAGTTGTCAAAGCAATTCAGTGAAGAAAGGACAGCTTTTTCAACAAATTGTCTGGAACAAGGGGACATCTGTAAGCAAAAACATGAACTCTGACCTAAACTTAATACTTTATCCAAGCATTAACCCAATATGGATCATAGACTTACATGTAAAAGTTTTGGAAATGTAAAAGGGTATGGGGGAAAGGTAAAGCGGAAGGGTCAGGGTAGTAAAGGGATTGAAAATGATCAAGATACAATATACACATGTACCAAGTCCCCACAATGAATGTGACTATTATGTATTGCAAACATATACTAATAAATACTATGAAAGCTTTAGAAAAAAACAGACAAAAATCTTCAGGCTCTAGGGCTTAGACTTGACATCAAAAGTACAATCCATAAAAGAAAAAATGAATAAATCAAACCAAATCAAAATTTAAAACTTTTGCTTTACCAGACCCATGGGAAGAGGACAAGAAGATAAGCTATGTATTGGGAGGAGGTGTGTAGAAATACCATATCCGACAAAGAAAGTGTATTCAGAATATGTAAAGAATTCTCAAAATTCAACAGCAAATCAAAACAAATAAATATAAGTATCCAAATAGGAAATGGGCAAAAGATAGCAAGACACTTCACAGAAAAGGATATACAGAAGGCAAATAACCACTGGGAGAGATTAGCCATCAGGAAAATGCAAATTAAAATCACACCGAAATAACACTCCACACCTATCAAAATGGCTTGTTTAAAAAGAGAGAAAGAAATAATGACAATATCTATGCTAGTGAGGATATGGGAAAATGGGATCACTCATGCATTGCTCTGTGAGAATGTAAACTGTTACCATGACTCTGGAAAAGTAATTGGCATATTCTTATAAAAGATGCAATCACCAGTCAATGCAATAATTGTACTCAAAGTCATTTATCCTAGAGAAATAAAAACATATGCTTACATAAAAACCTGGATATGAAAATTAACACCAAGTTTATTCATAATACCCCAAAACATGAAATAGCCCCGTAACAGGTAAATGGTTCAATTAACTGTGGTACACGTAAGGCAGGAAGTACTACTCAGCAAGGAAAATGTATTGATACAATAATTTGAGTGACTCTCAAATATATTATGATTTTAAAAATTCACCCCAAAGTTACATACTGTGTGAGTTCATTTATATAAAAATTTTGAGATGCTACAATTTTAGAAATGTAAAACAGAATAGTGATTGACAGAAAACAGGAATGGGGTGGGGCGGAGGTGTGATCATAGAAGAGAGCATGCAGAACCTTCGTGGTGATGGTGATAAACCTGTTTGGAATCTTGATTATAATAGTGGTACACAGACCTTCATATATATGATAGATATGAATGAATTATAAACATAAATCCAATCATGAGTACAAGTAGATCTGGGGAAATCCAAAAATGATTGGCAGATTGCAGTGATATCAACATCCTGGTTACGATAGTGTACAAACTGAGCATCTGCAATGTGAAAAATCCAAAATCCAAAAGCTCCAAAGTCTGAAACTTTTTGAGCAATGGACTAGAAAATTCCTCATCTGACCTCATGCAACAGGTCACAGTCAAACTGCAAGTGTGCTAAAAATATTATATGGAATTATCTTTGGGCAATATTATTTGGAAGGTGCTCATGAAAGATGAATGCAGTGTGTGCTTAGATTTTGGGTCCTATCTCCAATATATCATATTATGTACATAGAAATATTCCAAAATTGGAAAAAGAATACTGAAATCCAGAACACTTCCAGTCCTAAGCATTTCAGACAAGAGACTCTGAATCTGTACTATGGTTTTACAAAATTTTACTATTAGGGATGCCTGGATGGAGTATTTATGGGATCATTCTGAATTATTTCTTAGAACTGCATGTGAATCCACAGTAATTTCAATAAAACCCATCAAAGCCATAACTGATGGTGGGAAATGAATGAAGAAAGTAATTATAAGCCAAATTTTCTTTTAGGAAAAGTCAGAAGCTTTGATATGAAGACAAATACAGTTTTAAATATATTAAGACAAATAAATTTTAAATATATATATTTCACAAAAGATAATCAGTAGTAAAAGGATTAAACAAAGACAGCTATCTTTTTAAATTAATTTAGCGCCTAAAACATACAAAACAATCAATATAGCAAAAGACAAAAAAAAACATAGAAAATAGCTTAAAACCGAAAAATACTAATATAAGACCACTGAACTGTGAAAAAGCTCCCACTATAAAAGGATTGCTGAAGGATTAAACCACACTATTAAAAGACCAATTCTCTCAGACTGGCTTAGAAAAATTAATCTGACACTACAATTCCTATAAAGAGAGGGAGCCCTACAAAAAAGTAGACTTTTTTTAGTTACGAAAAAGGATGGATATAGATATATCCAGTAAAAACAAATAGAAACTGCAATTAGGTTAGTATTAATATTAGAGAAAGAACATTCATTCAAGACAAAAATAGTGGACTGGCCAACAAGGCTACTGATGGGTGCAAATGTAATAATGGGTTCATTATAACAATGCCATACTTTTATTTAATGAATAGTTCTCCTTTCAAAAGAAAGTCTATGACTGTTCATCTCAGCACCTCAGCTGCCCTGGCCCTAACCCAAGCCATCAGCTTACATTCTGGACTCCTGAAATCACTTCCTAACTAAGTTTCCATTTCTTGCCCCTGCACTCTTTCCCCAAAGTAACCGGGAATGTACAGTGGTACTTTGGTTCACAGACTTTATTCTTTCCATGATTCTGGTTGCTAACAGAATTAGATGAGAACTGAATCAAATTTCCCTGTAAGGTCAACATGGAACCTAACCATTGAATTTGATTCGGTTCTCCCCCACTGCTAGGTGTGGCAACATGACCAACTTCTGGGCAAGCATATGACTAACTTTCGGCCAGTGGAACATGAGTTGAAGTAATATTTGCACCTTCTTAAAGGTTGTTTTTCATTCCTGATTGCCCCTATTGCCTTACCCACTTTTATGTACTTATGGAACTCAATGTTATCTGATACTGTCTTATTTATTATCCATTAATCTGATGCTCTTACTCTAGAATATAAATTCCAGAAGAATAAGAGACTTGTCTTCAACAAAGGTCTTGAACCTTGTCTCTTGCTCCACTATATTCACGCTCTATCCAACCACGAGACTTTCAAAATGCACCTGCTGAATGGCTCAATCAATCAAAGAATGAGTGACATCATCAAATGCACACAGACAAGCACACAAGAGAAAATGAAAGAAACAGAACCGAGACACACTTTAACACGATCAATCTAAGATAGAGGGGGTAGATACAAGATAAGCCAGGAAATTCAAGATTTTAATATAATGATTCTTAGAAAAAAGACGTAATATATTGATACAATTCTGTGTCCTACAAATGTGAAGCCTGTCTATTCAACCAACATATTAGATCTGCTGAAGCAATATAGACTGAAAAACAATAAAGAGACACAATAAGTAGCATAAAGATGTCACAGACATTATATGACTACCATTCAAAAACTAAGAAATTATTAGCTAGAGTTTAAACAAAGTATTCAATCAGAGAGAAGAGATACAATTATAGATCATATAGTAAGTGATAATGCTACATATCAGAATCACAAGATGGCGATAAAGCTATCAATGCATAGATGAACTGCATATCTGAATTATTTAATCACTGAAAACACTAATAAAATAATCACGATAATTTTGTAAATAATCACAAGAAGTAGAGAAATGAAGAGAAAGAAAATAAAGATAAAAGCTAAAAATAGCAGAATAGAAAGCAGGAGTAAAAAAGAATTATTCATTAAATATAAAAGTATATTTTCTCCAAAAATCATTAAAATAGACAACCATCTGGCATATCAGATTGCTACAAAGGAGCAAACAAAAATTCCAAATAAGGGAAGCCACAATAATAATAATAATGGTGATGATGATGATGATGATGATGATGAAAATGCTTGCAAAGAGTCTAAGTAATTTTGAGGAAACTGTTAACTTCCTGAAAATAATATAAATTTTCAAAATAGAATAAGAACAATTAATGTTCAATGTTTATGAAAGAATTACCTCAAAAAAGAAACAAGCACTATCATTAGATCAAAGCAGTTTATGAACTTAGCCTGTTCAAATTCAAAGTCATAAGTAAATTCTATACTGTATAAAAATTATTGTAGATTGCAGAAAATTAATAAATTAATCTTATCACACTAGGATAACTGTTTCAAGACCTCACTATGATATTTATACAGTCTGCATAAAGTACAGGCCACTTTTATTTATGAATAAGGATCAGAAAATCAAAATTAATGGCAAATCAAAATAAAAACTGCACTACAAATTCAAATTACATTAAGAAAATGACCTCTCAAGACAACTAATATTAATCTTAGGAATGTAAATATTGTTTAACATAAGGAAATTTATTAACTGTTACATCATATCAGTTGGTCAAAGTAAGAAAAATCATGTGATCGCATTCTTACTAGATTAGGGGTCTTGTCCAGTTACTTTATGTACTAAACAAAGAATTGAGCAAGACACTCAAAAAGGGACAGCAAGATCAAAAATTTATTTGAAAATGAAGAAAAAGGGGAGGGAGGTAACTCCCATAGGGTGGGAACAGGCCTGGAAGAAGAGCTCTTAAGCCTCTACAGGACTTGGTGCTCCGTGAAGGTTTTAAATTTTAGGATTAGGGTTTGGGGTGGGATTGAGGGTTTGGTCTGAGGTTTACTCCTACCAATAGGTGGCTTCACCTGGCCCTTCCAAAGTGGTACTTTTGAACTTTTATGGACCTTGAAGGAACTGTCATGGCGTCCAAAGCCCAAGGGAGAAGGGGGTCAAATCAGCATCATCAATAACATGGTAATCAGACCTGGGATTGGCCAAGGATTCCAGAAGATCCCTGGGCCCAGACCCGGAGCCATATGGTATAATAGGTAAGTTACCTGGCTACTTTCTCCATTGCATTTAGACCTGGATATCCTGGTCATGAGCTAATATTCATGTCATAAGGTAGACCTAGTCCCAGAAAGTGGGCTCCACGGTGAACAGGTCCTCCCTTCTTCCCTTGCTATTTCCTTAGCTACTGTCTATCTAACTATTAAAACAAATTCAAAGGACATTTGATAAAGGCTATCATACAGTCACGATTTTGTTTGGATTGTTTTGTGGTTCTGTGACTCAAAGCCAGGGCTTCAGGCAGCTTAAGCTGCAATTTATAGACAAAGTCACTGCAGACACAGAGAACCTAAGAAAATCAACCGACTGTTTTTGTTCCCCCAAATTCATATAGTGAAATCCTAATCCCCAATGTGATGGTACCAAGGAAGTGAGGGCCTTGGAGAGAAAATAAGGTCACGAGGGTGGAGCCATCATGAAAGAGATTAGTGCCCTTACAAAAGAGATCAGGACATCTCTCTTGCCCTTTCTCCCATGTGAGGATACAAAAAGTCTGCAACCCAGAAAAGAGCCCTCACCAGAACCTCATCGTGCTTCCAGGTTACAGAATTATGAGAAATACTTTTTTATTGTCTATAAGCTATCTACTGTATTTTGTTATAGCAGCCCAAACAGACTACATTTGCTAAAGAGAGAATTCAGTAAGGCAACCAGATAAAAGTTCAAATTCCAAAACTACTTCTTACTCTACTGACAGAAAGGAGTTAAAAATATGCATTGAAAAATTAAAATCCTATTCATAATAACCAAAATTCTTTTAAAATAGAAATATCACTACAAGGCAGAGTTGCAGGGTCTGCAGCCTAGTGCCTGGCTGAGCCAGGGCTGCGGGTGTGGCTGTGGTCCGCTGGGCCTGTCTGCCTGGCTGCATCTGTGAACCTGAGAACTCAGCTGGTGGCATCAAGAGCCCTGGACCCTGGTCAGATGATGTCTGAAAGACACCATCCGGGGACCACAGGAGGGACCACTGCTCCCAGAAGACTGCTTTTGGCTCAGGTTTTTGGGGCTCTAACTGCCACACCCCCGGAAGTTTCTACCAGCTTTCATGCCCACCTTGCTCCTTTCTGTTTCCTATAAACTTTAATGAGTTTAGGGACTAGATCCAATTCAACTGGATCAGTCTG
Source organism: Heterocephalus glaber (assembly GCF_000247695.1). The sequence goes on along the minus strand of NW_004624740.1, from coordinate 9,392,834 downwards.
AACCATTTTTCCTTTCCCTCCTGTCCTCTTCATTTAGACAACTTTCAATGAAAACTCTGTGCCTTCCAGAGCATCAACAGTATTCACAATATAAAGTAGGTGTTAGACACTTGAGGATGAGCTGACTGTGTAAAAGAGAATAACGTTAAGCCAGGCATGGTGGTGCATGCCTGTAATCTCAGCGCTCTGTGAGACTGAGTCAGTATGATTGCAAGTTCAAGCCTAGGCTGGGCAACTTAATGAGTCTCAAAATTTTAAAAATGTAAAAAGCCTAGGATGTAGTTCAGCAAAATGGCCTTCGGTTTAATCTCCAGTAACACACACACACACACACACACACACACACACACACACACATGCGCGCGCCACTGCCATCACTTTAAAAAGCTGTGAATTTACTTCAAAGGGAATTTTAATCAATTCAGACATCCTCCAATGGATGAGTGTTCAGCATATACCAGGGGGAGCTGTCTGGCCTTGGACGGCCTCTGGTGTCCACAGCACAAGGCCACATCTCGAGGGAGATGGTGGCCACCTAGCAGCCCCTTCGGCAGCTAGTGGCTGCAATTAATTTTGATTTTATGATTCATATCCCCCATCAAGTTTGTGCTCTGCTTACCATAGCAATGGGCACATGTATTAGAAATTCAACTCCAGTCACTCCTTTCTATTTTGCTGTTGAAAACAATTGTTTTATAGTGTGATTCTGATAATTTGAGATTTTGTTAACTTTATGGCATAATAACAGAACAGACCATACAGCCTGCTTGTAGAAATTTCAGGAAATATGTACAAATTAGTATAAAGAAAAAAATTACAATCACCTTTAGTCCAAGCAATACAAGTACTGTCAGATTTATTATATTTTCTCTGGTTTTTTCTCTCTATGAATGCAAATGGATATAGAATAGATGAATACAAATGAATGTAAAGGGATGTATAATAGATGAATATAAATGAGTATATAGAGTAGATATATAGAACAGCCATGTAATTATACTGTAAATTCAATCTCTATCTTTGCTTTTCCACTATATAGAAGCAAAAGTGTTATTTTTAATAAATGCATAATACTCCATATTTATAGCTACATATTTTCTGTATCTCTCATTGATTTTATATGATAGATTCCTAGACATAGGCTTGGTTTTAATTAGAGGGTTGAAACATGTAAAAGAGCTGTGGCTAAGTACCACCAAATAGTTTTTAGAAAAGTTGTGCAATTTATATTTGTTCCAATAGTATATGAGTTTGCTCATTTTATCTCACTCTTTACAGCACTGTGTATAAAACTGTGGAAGGAGATGGGTTTAGATCAGGCACCTACACTAAGCAATGTCAGACCAAACCAATCTAGAGTTAAATCACAGTGACTAAGCTTTTGGTTGATAGAAGACCTCTAGCCAATTTTTAAAAAATTATTCATTTTTATTAGTACATGTGTGTAGTACATAATGATCACAATCATCACGAGGAGTTGGTGCATATACATATAATACACCTTAATTCTTTTTAGGTCTCCTTCCCCTTCTTCCCTCTCTCCTCCTGCCATCTCCAGGTCCCCTTCTCATTTGCAAAAGATCTATAAATTGTGGCTAAACTTTACTAGTTAAGCTATAACCAACTGCCTGCTTGATTGGTCTGCAGCCAATGAAGTGGTGCTCTATGCTTTTGATTTTCCTATAAATGCTGTCAGATCATATCGTTGGTTGGAGTTCTCAGAACCTGCTCTGGTTCTGGAAGCTGCCCAGTTCACATATTGTACTGTTTTCTTTGCTCAAATGAACTCTACTAAATTTAATTGCTCAAAGGAATTTTCCATTAACAATTATTTATTGTTTCCCTATCTGATAGGAGAAAACTATTATCCAATTATTTTTCAGTTGGCATTGCTTAGATTTCTGGTGAGGATGAACTATTTTAATGTGTTTATTGAAAGCACCTCTCAGTGGTCCGTTGTTCCTTTTGCTCTGTTGCCATGTGCACAAGTTTTCATATTGCTTTAGAAACACTCTTTACATATGCTTTGTTATATCAGTTGTCATATTCTTGTGTGTTAGATTTTAAAATATTCTTTTAATTTACCAGTTTAGCTAGGTAGTTCTGTTTAGTATTCTTCCATTGCTTTAATGTACAGAAAGTCATTTCTGTTAGAAGGAAAATTCCTTAGGCCAATTAAGCTTAGTACTGTTTATTTCGGCTAATTTAAACAAAACATGACTTATCAGTCAGGCAATTCCCAGAACCAGGTTCTGAATGCTCCAGGCACCTGGAGACAGCTGCTGACCAGACAGCATTTATAGAAAAATGGAAGTAAGCATAGAAAACAACTTCACTGGCTACAGCTTTGTCAATCAACCAGTCACTTGGTTACCGCTTAGTTAATTGGCCAAGGGCCTCCTGGAGCCAACCAAAGCTCAGTTCCTGTGAATAAAGTCCATACAGTATTTGTCTGCTGGGCGCAGTGCAGGTACCTAGTTCTAATCTCTGGCCTCCCACAAATTTCAGTGAACCCTTCCTACCTAGAAATTAACTACATGCTGGGATATAATGTCCTTACCATTTAAAACTATAGCATTATATAGACTAAAGGTTGATTATACTTAATATATGGACACAATAATGTTACGTGAAATCAATCAGACAGGAGCTTACATTTCCCATGGTTTCTCTTACATGAGAAACTCAAAGTATAAAAGAGGAAAATAAAACACAGATAATAGGAAACATGGAGCTAGATCTTTTGCAAATGGGAAGCGGGGAGGCGAAGAGATGAAGGGGGAGACAGAGTGGAGAGGAGGGGAAAGGGAAGTAAGAAGAACTAAGCTGTGTTGTATACATGTACCGATTCCCCAAGGTGAATGCATTTATTATGTATGGCAACCATGTACTAATAAAAAATTTTTACAAAAACAATACAGATCAAAGCCAGGCACGGTGGCACACACCTATAATCCTGACATTCCGGGAGGCTGAGATAGAGACAGGAAGATTGCAAGGTCAAGCCCAGCCTGGGCAACTGAGCAGTTTAGTGAGACCCTGCCTCAAATTAAAAAATAAAAAAGAGCTGGGAATGCAGCTCAGTGAGAAGGCCTTAGGTTAAATTGCCCAGTACTGCGCGGCGGGGACTACTATGACTAAAGAGCAACCCAAATTACCAAACCCAGAAGGAAGACAAGGTCAGAAGCACACAGTAAGCTGACTTGGGCTGCCCTAAAAGTCAGGCTCCTGAAAGTTCTGTAACTTGGTGGCTCTCAAATTTTAGTGAGGCTGAGTCACTTAGGGACTATGGAAACCCAGACTGCAGGGGTTTCTGGTGGGGCAGGGGCTGAACATCTGCATTTCTAGCAAGTCCCAGATGACATTCACGCTGCTGGGGCAGGAACCACTCTTCAAAGATCACCATAGGCTGAAGCCGCCCCCCCCACCAACCCCTATACTCCTTGCTTCACACTTAGTAAAATTACTATGGGATTCAGGAGCTCACTGTCAGTCTAACAAGCCTCATGATGGGCATCGCTGCTGAAAGCGAGTCGGTTTCCATTAGGTTAAGAATGGGAGAGTTTGGATCCATAACTCTGACGGTGACACGGTGACAAAATACTTGGGGGAGAACAATCCTGCTGGTGGCAGATTTGATACAAAGAAAGATGTGCTACTAGAATGTGAGCTACTCCTAAAATTTAGGGGAGAGAGAGAGAGAGAGATGTCTTGGTATTTCTAGGTCTTGGACACATGCAACAAATGCTTCATATGAAGGAATGTGATTTGTCCAATTTTATTTGCTTTTTCCTGCAAGTCTTACCAATCATCAAACCATTCGGACAGGTAATCTCCAGTTTTAGAGATGAAGAAACTGTAGATATTAACAGATACCTGACTAGCTTGAGACTGCCTTTTCTTTCCTTCTCTTCCCCAATTATGGATGTGACATATGCCCACTGCTAAGATTTTAGAAAATACACAAAGACTTGGTCACCCACCATCCTATTACACTCAAAGAGTCACTGATAACATTTGCCCTATTTCTTCAGGTTCTTTTATTCCTAACACACTTGGGATCATGTTATACCCGTAGCTTTGTGAGTTTCTCTTTTCCATGTCATGAACATGGAGCATAAAGTATGCTCTGAACTGTCCATGAGACAAGAATTTCAAGGCCAGCTCTCCTGCCCATCTCAGCCATGGCCATGAACCCAGCATGTCAACTATCCCAGGCAAAGGCCTGGGCCCTGGGCTGGGAAGACTGGTTTTGGATCATAGCACCCACCATGAGTCCAGGACCAAAGCAGAATTGGAAAGCTGGGGACCAGGACAAGAATCTGGAACAGAGTCAGGCACTCTGGGAGGCCGAAACAGGAGGATCACATTTTCGAGCCCAGCCTGGGCAACTTAGCAATGTACTGAGACCCAGAATCAAATTAAAAAATACAAAAGGGCAGAGGATGTAGCTCCATATGAAGGTCTTGGATTAAATCCCCAGTATCTTAAAAAAAAAAAATATATATATATATATATATATATATATATATTTGGGATAGAACAGGGAGACAGAAGCCACCCTAGAAAGATTCCTGGGTGGCAGCTGCAGGTGTTTTAACAGACCTGCTGTGTTCTTCCACAGACGTGAAGGGTGGAGAACTGGTGGGGTGCTGAGCACAGCTATGGCTGGACCATCTAGGGGCCCAGTGCCAGCCCTTGATCTGGACCAAGTCCAGTGATGGGCGACTCGTGCACTTTTACGTTAGGATAATTTACAGTGTCTTGGACACTGCACATAGCTGTGAGATGAACTCACTGCTACAATGGCAAGCTTGCATCCTGGCTCCCTGGGCTTTGGGGTCCTAAATGTCCCGGGCACACACAGCCCAGAAAGCTATCATGGGTTTCTTGTTTCCATACTTGTTCCAACACACCCAGCATCGCCTCATGAATGGATCTGTTTGCTTACAAAATACGAATGTGCTTCCTTTCTTAAGATAGAACCTCTACATTAGTGAAGTCTCCATGAGTAAGGCTTGATTGTGAAGAAGACAAAAACGTGATCAGAAGAGTCCAGCTCTTCAGCACCATTCCGTATTCTGCAGCATTGCTCTGGCCAAGGTGTTCAGACACACGAATCGCTCTCCTACCTGCTCATGGGACTCATTTCTCCCCTTCAGAGGGAAAGAGTATAACCGAAGTGCTGGCTGGACCCTGGGACTGGAGAAGTCATTTAATTTCCCATGATCCTTGCCAACTGTCTGGTGTCTGCAACCTCACTACAGAACACGGCTGCACTGCTCTGGAGGTGAAGGTGGAGCACTGTAAAAGGCCACAGTGGCAGCTGTGTGAGCTCTGTGATAGAGTAGCAGAGTCCTCTCCTCTGCCATCTGGGGGCCCACACACCTTCTGGAAGAGCTGGGGTCCTGGTGCATGCTGCACAGAAACGATAGAACAACATTACCCCTGAGGACCCCACTTCTCAGCAGTTACTATCAACCTACAGCATCAAGCAGGACAATGTCCCCCTCTTCTGAATCTACACCCCTGTATCCCTTTCTTTCCCTTCTCCCCATCATTTCTGTATAGCAAGTCCTAAGGCCAACTTCAAACACAACTTCCCATTTCCTCTCCTGATTTATCACTGCAGTATCAGTAAACACACAGAAGCTTGATAAATGAACTATGTATGAGTGTCTGGAACTGGATGGCAGGAACTCAGTGAGCATCACACACCGAGGGCCGAGGGCCCTGTGAGGACCAGGCACTCTGGGGCATGGCCAGGAGACCATCTTCCTTGGGAGGGAAGCTGTACATGTAGCCAATTGTAGCTCACCTTCACAGATACCAGCTTCCTGCAAAGAGGCGGGACCAGTGCTAAGTTATAAATAGTTTTGTTTGGTTTTTTTCAGAATCCCATTTGATTTTATTTTACCCTTGGCAGCATAGGCTAGAACACTGGTAAGGAAAGTGCACTGAAAAACAGATTTAGTTAGGAAGACGAGCTCAGTGCCTGGTAAGATCACTTCTCAGTAATATGAACAACAGCCTTGGTCACAGGTTTCCACTGAGGTAGGAAGAGATCAAAGCTCAGGGAAATTGAAAGGCTCATGATAGCAGTGTGGGATCAGAAGGAGAAGCCCACTGACCAAGTCTTTACCATTCCTGGCAGCCAGTCTCCCTAAATGTCCCCAGTGACCCAGCCTCCTGGTATTCACCAGTGGGTTGTCCCCTCCCACACACTACAGGGATGAGCTGGTTAACCAACAGGATGCTGCAGAAATGGTGTGCTTTGACTTCCAAAGCAAGGTCACAAAAGTCATCAAGCCTCTACCTGTTCCTCTCTTGGGCCATCTGCTTGGAGAGAAGCCAGCTGCCATGACAAGAGGAAATCCAAGCGGCACTAAGGAGAGATCTACATGCTGGAGGCCCCAGACCTCCTGTCCGCAGCCTGCTTCACCTTGCCAGCCATGGCAGTGAGCCACCTTGACAAACATTCTGCGGCCCCAGGTGAGTCTTCAGGTGACCACAGCCCCAGCCAGCATCTTCATTGCCACTGCGTGAGACACCCCGAGCCAGAAATGCCCAGCTAAGCTGCTTTCCAATTCCTGACCCACAGAAGCCTTTCAACATAGCAAATATCTATTGCTGTTTCTGGTCCCTAGATTTTGGTGTAGTGGATCATGCAGCTATATATCACAAGTATGCCTTCCAGGTATACCGGCATGTCTGTTTCCATGGGAACCTGAATGTGGCCCTGATGAGAAGCTTGCTTGGATCTCAATATCAGTACCTCTTGATGTCAGTATCCCCTGCCTGCATATCCACAGGTAGAAAGTTCCTGTGGCTCCTCTTTCTTACACCATATTCAACTACTATGGCTAGGTAAACAGACACACATATGCAGAGGTCTTTGCACACATATGTATGTGAATCTACACACTCACACACACACACACACACACACACAGAGCTTTCTTTTAAATTCCAAAAATCACTCAAACACTGAAAGTATAAAGTTTTTTTTGAGAAAGGACTGGATAGGGCAGCTATGCTGAGTGTTGTTTTCCATGCTGTCTCTGAATGGACAGGCAGGAATGGGGAGGCGAGGGCCCAGTACTGAGAGTTGACAGATGCTTCTGTTCTTGTTTGCTGGTCATAAAATTCCAAGCTTGGTGAGCACCAGCAGAAGAGGAAAGGCACAGACCCAAGTCTGTGCATTCCAGCATTTGTTTAAATATTTCAGGTTGGAATTTTCCCCCTCTACTCTCTTTTGAGCATCCCATCTTATCACCTCGGATGAAGAGGAAGGTCTTTGGTAAGACAAAAACACAGATAACCTGGTAAGCACAATAGCATGTCCAAATTATGCCAGAGGCAGCCCATAGAGTGAAGGAGAAATATTCCCTTGTTCCCCAGATGCTGGACTGTGAGGAACATGGAAGAGGGGTAGAGACTGGGCACCCCCAGAGCTTTCCTCTCCAGGTTGGAGCCAGGAAGCATGCTGAGAGCTTGGGAGGCCTTGGAGCATTCTTTTAAGCCAGAGTGGCCCGGTGGGTAGGCAGAGGGTGGAAATCATTTCAGGGAATGGAGGGAGGCCAGGGTGGGAAGTAACTTGCAGATGCCCTTCCAGAGCGAACCCAGATGGAAGCCACTGGAAAGATGGGCAGATGGGAAGCAGTGTTTCTCCATCATCCTAACCCTTGCTCATTCTTACTTCTGCCACAGACATCTGCCTGCCCTTCCAACTGCTAAGGCACACTGAGGCTTAACTGAAGGGCTTCACGAGCTGTGAAATATTCTCATCATGAGGTGAGTACAGTCCCCGAGAAATTCCTGATCCTAACATCAGTTCCAGGAGACGGTGTTCCCTGAATGCGCATCAGTGGTGTGGAGTTTGGAGGCTCAGCCTCACTCTCCCCTGCCCCTGGACGCCCTCTGGGACCGTGTCCTGGCTCTGCTCTTCCACATCCCTGTAGCTTCCCCCAGTGAGCTCATCCTTGCCTATGACTTCACCCACTGCTCTGATGAAGCCCAAATCAGGGTTTTCAGCCCTGGCCTCTTGCCAGCATTGCAGCCCTGTTTGATTCCAGCTACGGGCACTTTCCTCCCTCTCCCCCTCCCCCTCCTCATTGTCTGACCCCCCCCAGACATTCAGCAGGTTCAATTAGAATTCAGCCCCACAAAGACTTGTCTGTACTCCCTGGTCTTCTTCCTGTCTAGCAGAGCAAACTGAGAACTCCGAAATCTGCTTTGCCTTTTCTTCACAGGTCCCAAGTCCATTCTGCCCAGGGGTCCTCAGGTCTTTCCTTCATGGTTTTAGCCAATGACATCTCTGTGCTTATCACCCTATCTCTTTTCAAACTCTCATTGTGACAGTCCTGCCATATCCTCTTTTCTCTCTCTGTACTATATCCCACCCATATTTCAAGCTTCAAAGCAAGTGCCCCCATTTTCTGAAGCCTTATCTGAGCGTCCAAGTCTCTATTTGGCTCCTTTCTTGAACTTCGATTCATTCTACTGGGAAATATAGTGACTGAGAGCCTGCTGTGGACAATGTGCTAGGGTGAGGGGCTATGACAATAATGTCTGGCATTCAAGCAGATTACAGTCTAGCGACTGTCACAGCCACTGATCGCTTCATTATTTTCTCTCTCTTAATGGTGCTTCCCCAGTCAAATTCTTAAACATTCAAAACTGAGTCTTAAATGCTTCTTGTAAAATCCATGATGACTGACAGACTGCAGAGTATGTAGCAAGTTCTTACTTAACACCTATGCTATATGCCAGATGAGCATCTGAATAAGACAAAAGATAATCCAATCCCTATCTAGGTTAGAGAAAGATATTTAGTACAGAAAAAGGTGTATCAAGAAATTGAAGAAATCATGCTGTGTTTGAATGGTCTTTCACATATCTAATGGGTAATTAATTCAATTTAACTTGACAAATTTTTAAAACAATAACTAATAACCCATTTCCCAAATTCCATAATCATGAAATAAGTCCCATTTTAAAATTAAAGAACAAATATGAAAATGATTTCAGAGCATTTTATTAGAATTGCAGATATTGGGAATCTCCTAAGAGATCTCTCACAAGACAGAAAGAGAAGCACATAGAGAAACACTGAATACAAATTTGTAGATAAAGTCATTCTGTCACCTTAAGGATAGCAGAATCCAGGAGGCCACCAGGCATTCTCTCAGCAACCACCTCCTGCAGTCAGGGCCAAGGATGGAAATGACTCATAATATCACTGTGCCCTTTTCGTGTGTGCCCCAAGAAAAAGTTTTTTCTTAATCAGAAAAGGAAGAATCTCATTTCTCCCAAGTGCAGAATTTTTGCTATAAAATAAAAAATGGGAAGCTATTTCACGCCTCCAAATCTTAAATGAGTATAATTTGGGTTTTCTGTTCAGAGGACCTAGTTTGGACTTTAACTTGGACATGGAATTTAAGGAAGGTATGTCACTCTAGTCCAGAAGAGAACTTCATGGGCTGAACAGAAGTTCAAGAACTCAGTTAAAAGTTAATCCCAAACATACATACACTGCCAAAGTTCATCTTAAAAAAATTCTTACCTGCCAGAATATGCTGTCTATTGTGTTTCCAAGAAAACCATCACGACCTTCGGAAGATACCAGTTTGGGCCCAAGAATTGTCATGAATTCATCAAAATCCACCTGGCCATCCCCTGGAAGGAGAAGATGTAAGTGTGAATGGAAAAGTAGCTGAGCCTGTGCCCAGTGCAATAAATATCTCCAGGCTCTTCTTCACACATTACCTCAGTTAATGAAGAAGAGCTGGTAGCATTACTGAAAACTGTTCAACATTCTCAAAAAGCCCACGAAACTGAGCATTACTAGTACAAGTTACCACCAGACACTGACAATTACTAGTACATCCAGTATAACAAATTCCTGTCAGTATAGTCATATATCCTGCAACATCGTTTTGATCAAGGACATACTCCATATGCCACCATGGACCCAGACCACTATAATGGAGATACAAAAATTTCTGTAACCTAGTAACATTATAGCCATTGTATTCTCACTCAACTGTTAGTGGTGATGCTGATATAAACAAAATCCAAGTTGTATAAAACTACAGCACATATAATTAAGTATGGTCCACAATACTTGATTATGATAATAAATGACTGCTTCTTATATATTTACATTACTATATTTTTGCCATTATTTAATTTTATTTATTTAATTTTTTGGTACCAGTGATCCAACTTGGGTCCTTCTGCTTTCAAGGCAGGCGGCAGAACCACTGAGCTAAATCCCTGGCCCTTGCCATTATTTTAGAATACACACCTTCTTCTAATAACATTTACTGTAAAACAGTGTACTGTATTATTTCAAAGCAGCTTCGCATATATCCTGCTTACTACATTTTTTGATGGCCTAATTTTCTCTTGTGCTTGATTTAACCTTGTTTGCTCATTGTGGCTCTAGAAGCAATGTATTATACCATACATACAAGGGGTGATCCAAACTAAGATAAATATTTTACTTTTTAAAAATTCATTTCAGTAAAGAGACACATTGCCATTAATCACCCTTAAAATCTTCCCCCTTGCTTTAAACACACATCATTCTTGCTACTTTCTGAAGCAGCTCTGGAAGTCCTTTTTCGTAAGTGTCTTAATGAGGTAAGATCAAAAATACAGTGAATGCTGCTGGTAGTGCCATCCAACAGAAAGATAAGCTTGCAAAAGTAGTACAGTGTCCACATCCACCTTATTCACAGGATCTGGCACTGTGTGATTTCTGGCTCTTCCCAAAGTCAAAACGACCATGGAAAGGAAATATTTTGAATCAATTCAGGACATCGTGGCAGCCAGGACAGTGTAAATAAAGATATCTGGGAAAGAGAACTTGAGAATTGCTTCTGAAAGTGGCAAAAATGATGGGATAATTGTGTTTCAAGTGGGCTGGGGATTTAGCTCAGTGGTTCCTGCTGCTGCCTGCGTCGAAAGCGCAAGGTCCCGAGTTTGATCCCCAGTACCAAAAATAAATAAATAAATAAATAAATAAATAAATAAATAAATAGTGCTTCAAGTGAGGAGGGGTATTCTGAGGGGAATTAGTGGCAATGTGTCCTGCTGTGATAAAAAATTTAAACACACATATTTTTCAATCCCACCTCATGTGTGTATGCCCATATATCCCAGGTGTGTAGTAGGCGGTACCATCTAGGCACGTGTAGGTACACAATAATGTTAACTCAACAGTGAAATCGCTTAAGGATGAATTTCCCAGAGTGCACTCCGCTGTTAAGCAAAGCGTGACTGCCTTGCTACTGTATCTCAATGCCCAATCAGCACCTCCCACTTAACATGACCACATGTCACACCTGCTCCTCCCTGGACCTCAAAACCCTCAGGTGTACATGATGATAGAAGTGGGAGCTTCATCCTTATCACCCACACCTAAATTTAGTCACCAAGTCTTATGACTTCACCTCTTAAACACCGGTGGCTGCTCTCTCACCCCCATTATTCCAATACCTACTTCCCTGACAACTATAGTGGGCCAATGCTTCCAAGAATTAATGTTCTGTGATTACTTGCCCCAAAGCCAATCTGATCATGCTCCATAAACTTCACTGGCATCTTAGACCAAAAATAGAAAAACCACCTCTGCATAGCATTCAAGTCTCTATCTCTTTTGTACACTTTTGTTCCCCACCTTTGCACAAAATGCTATGCTTTTGAGGCCCTATGCCCACGTACTCTCTGTTCCCTCTCTCTGGGATGCCTTCCTCCACGAATGCACCTGGTAAACATCATTTTATTCTCTAGGATGGAGCTAAAATGTCATGTTCTCTTTTATTCCTGACCCTTCCTCTCATTAGTCAGAGTGGATCACTGTGTGTGTGTGTGTGTGTGTGTGTGTGTGTGTGTGTGTTCTCCTGCTAACTTAATGTGTATCTATTATGGAATTCATCACCATGTATCCCAGTCACTGATTTGCACGCTTGACTTCCACCTGGACTATGAATTCTGCAAGGTCAAGGAATAGCTCTAAAATATCTTTGGATATTTAATACCATCACAGGCACTCATGGTGTACTTATCAAATGAATGAATGATGTCTCCTGCTTGTTGCTTCTTTGTTCAATTCAGGATCTGTTGGATCTTTTGTGCTAGAGCTGATACTAAGCACAATATGGACTTGGCCAACTTTACAGACAAAACCAAACCTTCAGGGCATTGTTTGTTAATGAGTCATCAGCATGACATTGTGTACCCTCAGAACTGCTCAAAAGGACAACTCTACCAGGAACTCCGCTACATCTTTATCTTCTTGGCCCCAGCCAGTAAAGACAGCCTAGGTGTCTGCAGGCAAGAGTTTGCCAGAGTGCAGATACATAAATCAATCTCTCTGCGCAAATTCGCTTTCAGAGAGCATTCATTCAAAACCGATTTCCCAAAGCCAAGCAGATGCCATCATTAAGATGTCAATAATTCAGGACAAATAGTCCCGGAAGTGATTCCAATGTAGATAAAACTTCAGAGAGCATTAGGGAGGTGTGGCAAGTCAGTAGGAAAGGGAAGCTTTAGCCACCAAATGGAGTGGAACCATCAATGAGCTACTCAGAGGGAATCGATTTATTCTCACCACTAAACAAGATAAAGGGATCTAAAATTCCAGCCTCCTTGGTAAGCATAAGAACATGAACTCAAGCAATGATGAGGTATTGTCTTGCCATTCAAATCAGCAAATAGCTCTCAATAATGGGAGCAATACAGAGAGTAGACTCCTGTGCATACCTAGTACACTCTCCCTGGATATCAATAGGTAGCACTTATCAGGGGGCTGTATTGCTGGTTCCTTTGACCCTAATAACTGCACTTTTAAAAGAAAAACAGAACATTGAAATCACCTAGAATGCAGAACAAGGTGTTTGCCCATAGAGTCACCCAATATTTGTAAAAGTGAAAATTTGAAAACTCAAGACATGGGAGAATGGCCTGTCCTTCCCAGCATTTGACACCTCTGCAAGCTAACTCCATGTGGCTTCCCATCTCAGACAGGAGCACTTGTTATATATGTGTACCAACCCTTTGCTCACCCCACATCACCCCTATTCACAGCTGGGGCTGGATGGTCAAAACTGTCTCAGACTTGAATATTAATTCTCAGTAGATGGTATCACGTCCAGTGGGGTGAAAATGGACTCCTAGGGGACAAATATTCTGAGCTATTACAGTGGTCTGTGACTCTCCTAGGGCCACAGCACACAAACGGATATAAGTTGTCTTAGTCACGTTCTGTCGCTGGACATGATACCTGACACCACAACTTAAAAGAGGAATATTTGTTTTGATTCACAGTTTCAGTCTATGGTTTGCTGGCTCCAAGGCAGGATGGTGGAGGCACACAAGAGAAGAGAAGGTGCTTAACCCATGGCACCCAGAAAGCAGAGTGGGAAGGGAGGTGCTGGAGATGAAAACACACCCTTCCAGCTCATAGTCCCAATTACCTACCTCTTCCTACCAGACCCACCTCCTATCAGCATATTCAGCTACTGAACTCATCAGCGATCAGTCCACTGATGAATATAGCACCCCTGTGATCCAATCACCTTCCAAACACACCAGGCTTTGGGGGGGACAGTATACTGGTGCTGTTAGATTTCATGCAGGTAGGGTAACTAGGGAAACACATGTCTTAAAGGGCTCTTGTGGGTTGGGAAAGAGGAAGGAGGTGGGAGAGAAAAAGGAGGAGAAAATGAAGGTTGAGAAGCATTGGGTTAGGGTTCAGGTATGTCCCAAATACATACCATGGTTGTTTTGCTTCAGGGTGTGGGATGCTGGTCCAGTGGCTATCATCCTGACTGTCACCAATGGTGGAGTCTCACAGCTCATCAAGCATCAGAAGCTAAGGGTTATGGATCTGTATTTATGAAACCATCATGAGACCTTAGCTAAAATATGTCCACTAGGTGGGCCACTCATGCTCTAGCCCATGGTTTAGTGGGCACTGTTCTATCCACTTGGGAGGAAGTGGTCCAAAGGAGGTGGCAAAACTTGTACTTCTCAGCACCAGGAAAACAAGTCTGTCTTTGAGCACCCCTCTTCGCAGGTGGGAAGCCTCTCAAAACCTTCCCCCAGATGATGGAACCCCAACAGTGTGCACTGCGTGCATCTCAAGGGTCCCCATGGATCGCAATGAAATCATCCTAGCATCAGGCAGTGCTCATGGATGGCGCACTTGGCTGATTGCACACTGAACCAAAAGGCAGCAAGCAGAAATGATTCTTCTGAATTGTATCCTGGCCTTGGTGAAGGGAGAAGCTCACTGACTAAAATCTTTGGCCAGAGAGGAAACCCTGGGGGAAGGGCACTTAGGATCCTGTGGGTACAAATGTGGCATGCTGGGCCATGAGTGACTTGGCAGCAGAGGTCCAGATCACATGAAGATTTACTTCTAGTTGTTAGGAGAGGAATTTTAGAATCCCAGACTTTTTATTGGTCAAAATATTACTTCCCCCCATGATACTGTAACCTATAACAAAAAATATATTTGGTTTTTGTCCCTATTTCCTTGCATGTAGCTTATAAAAGACATATAATTTCCCAAATGACAGAGGTTCTAGGAACATCTTTTATTTTAATATTTTCTCTTGGACTCAAGTTTCTTTTTTTAATTGATGATACATATAAAAATTACATTCATCTTGGGGAGCCGGCATATACACACATTGCATCTGGATTATTTTTACTTCTCCTCTTCCCCTTGCTCTTTCCTCTCCCCTTGACCCCAATTTCTGACCCAGCTCCTAAATCTCTGAGGAGTTCCTGGATGACAGGAGTGTCTTTTGTTCTTATGAAGTAACTCTTCATGGGAACCTAGACAGGGACTGGTCACCAGAAGGACCAAATCCTGATTAGAAACTTGGAACCTTCAGCTCCATATTCCATCCTTGGGAAGGGAAGAGGAGCTACACATTGAGTTAATAATTACTCATGCCTGTGATGGAGCCTCCATAAAAATCCCTAACCTAAGGGGTTCAGAGAACTTTGGGTTGGTGAACACGTGGAGGTGTCAGGAGGGTGGTGCACCCCATCACCCGTCCGAAGTTCCCAGGCTATCTGGCTATGCCAGAGTTGTAACTTTTTACAATAAAGCAGTATTCATCAGTAAAGTGCTGTCCTGAGTTCTGTGAGCTGCTGTAACAAATGACTGGCTCTCAAATGATTGTTAATTCTTTAATATGTCAGTTTCACCGGATAAGAAACAAGAGGTCAGTAAAGCACGCTCCTGGGTGTGTCAGGATGGGGCACAGAGACATGGTCTTGGATACCACATCTGGTCCTTGGATTCTTTTTTCCTGACCCTGTTGCCCTGCTCTGCAACCTAGCCACCATGAATTGAGCAGCTTCGCTCTACCATGCCCTTCCACCATGATGTTTCTGACTTGGACCCAGCTGACCATAGATGGAAAACATGAGCTAATTAAACCTCTCCTCCTCCTTCCTCAGTTGTGAGTGTCGGAATGTCGGGTGTCAAGCAATGGAAAAGCCCATTAATACATCCAAGGAGGATATTGTTGGAACCTCATTTCTGATCAGAAACATAGGTGAAACTGGCATGTGCAGTGAGACAGGCATAAAGGACTGAAAGTTGAACCTGTGGGGTCTAATGCTTATTGCAGGAAGAGAATAAAAGAACTGAACTGAATTGAATTGAAGGACATCCAGTCAGTGTTTGCAGAAAACATTGGGGAATTTCTTGGAGAGGTCACCCTTGGTGACCACAGTACTAAATGTTGTGCATAAAAGTACAGAGAAAAGTTTTACTCTCATTGAGCAAATTCTGCACACGTAGTTGGAGGAATACCTAGGGTAAGACTGCCTCATCTCTTCTCTAGGTGTCTCTCTGTCTCTGTCTCCCTCTCTCATCCCTCCCTCTCGACTTCTCTTTTTTGCATACACAGCTCACTGGTATATGCTGGCAGTATATAATTTCTATTCAGACTTACACTGAATATCTCTTCAGCAGATCTGAGATTAAAGGACATACAGGACTGGGAATATCCTTAAAGTTATCAATGCTGTTCCCAGACATCTAGCTCCCATGGTCCCAGCTTCTCATCCCATCCATCGCAGAAGAATGGAGACAAATGTAATCTTAAGGATGAGTTTTATATAAAGTCCTTTACTCTAAAAACCATTCCCAAGCACAGATAGGGCCTGGTAAATCTAGTGATCACGATAATAATATCCAACACTGACTGAGCATTCACAAGGTGCTGGGTGTTGTTTGAATAAATTTCAACACAGAAGTCATCTCTTGGTCACAGGGCATCAATTCCAAGACCCTGAGGGACACCAAACTCTGTTTTGTTTTTGGTGGTACTGAGGATTGAACCCAGGGCCTTCACTTTGAGCTACATCTCCAGCCTTTTTGAGACAGGGTCTCATTACGTTGTCTAGGCTCGCCTTGAACTTACAATCCTCCTTGCCTCAGGCTCTTGAGCCACTGGAATTACAGACTAAAGACACTTTTAAAGATTTATCCATGTTGACATGTGTAAATCTAGATTATTTTAAATAATCCGAAGTACAGTCATCCCTTCCTATTGGTTCCAGGACACCCTGCAGGTATCAAACTCCATGAAAGCTCAAATTCCTTAAATAAAATGGTGTATTTGCAGATATCCTATTCACATGAACTTTACACGAAACTTTCTCTGAATTACTTAGAATACCTTGTACAATGTAAATGCTATACAAGTCATTGCTGCACTGTATTATCTGCAGGAATAATAACAACAATGTCTGTAATGCTCAGTATCAGTGCAACTTTTCATAATTATTATTGATCTGTAGTTGGTTGAATCTGCAGAGGCAGAATCATTCGAGTCTCCCAGCAGCCCATTCTACAGATGAGAAAACTGAGGCACAGAGAGGGTAAGTAGGCTTCAGAAGCTTACACAAGGAGCAGAGCCAGGATCCTAGTGCCAACAGTCTCCTGTGCCTTTGCTGCCTTTCCAGAGGCCAGCATGTGTGGGTTCTGCCTGGAACAATGTCCCCTAATCTAGGGATCCCTTACCAGGGACATGTGACATCAGGCGGCATGGCACTCAGAAATCTAAATGAGTCTCTGGCCAGTTGCTATGTCTCAGGCCAGCCTCTGGAAGTCTTGTTTAATCATTTTCAAGAGTAATAATAAGTAATAGAAAAGACTTATTTAACACTTGCTAGGTGCCAGGCACTGAGCTCAGGACTTTATGTGCTACCTTGTATGATTCTACCCTAATATTACTGAACATTTTAGGGATGAGAAAATCCCAAATCAGAGCCCTGATATTAATCCCACAGTATAATGTTCCCCTCCACATCAAAGACCCTAGCACATGGTCCTGCTGTAAGCTCATTTCTTTTTTTCAAGTTTGAGAGTTATAATGTGTTTTTCCCATCTGGGCCTTTAGGAAAGAATTTAACAGGAAATTGGGAGAGATGGCCTTCAAGAATTTTAATGCAAATGATAATTGCATAAAAGCCAGATGCTCCCCAAATCGCCACTTTGCTGACAGTCGGGGTCATATTCATTTTCTACAGATGGTCAATTCCCAGAGGACCCAGGTCTTTGGTGTAGAACCCTCCACACATCTGAAACTGCTTCCACCAAAAATAATCGGTGTGATAAATGAGGCTTGTCCAAGCCCAGCAAGATCCCATCAAATTGCTACTATGGATTCATGTGGCCCCAAAGATAATGGTGGAATTCTTGTGGGACCTGTTACCTTTCATGGAATGCAAACGGATCCTTCACTGAAAAACTTTCATTTAGTTAAATGGTTTTACAACTCTTGAACAAGAAGCTGACTGCAGAAAGAAAGAGCGGAATTCACTCTTACCAAGCCTCCCTCTTCTGCTACCAGACTTCATGATCCACTTAGCAAGAAGTACAGGAAGGGAACCTGCTAAGGACCTTGTCTGCATGCTTCCCACTGCTATGTGAGTCAAAGTAATGAACTTGAACTAGGGCAAGAAGCTGCAGGAGGCCCAGGACTGCACAACATTCATTAAGCTCAACCAGCTGAAATTTTCAGGAAGAGGTAAAGTAATCATAAAAGTCACTGCAAATTTTTAAAAAATGGAAAAATGAGTGGGCATTGAAGGGTAACAAGGACACAGTTTAGGGGGAAGAAAAAAATGTTAGTGACTCTGTCCAATAAGTTAACTAAACCCCAGAAGCATGCCTACCATGGGTCAGGTGAGTGAGTAACAAACTGATGGGCAACAGAAAAATGCAAAGGTACAACTTAGCCTTAAGAAGCCTGCAATCCGTTACCTATGGCAGAATCAAGGGACTGGGGTGGTTGACCCAAAATCACTGAGTTGGGACAGGGCTGACCATTAGGTTCCAAAGAGTTCATTTGCAATGGTTGTGCAGCAAGCTTTTCAAGGAAGGACCCTAATATGTTGGAAAGGGACACAAGGTGAATGGCCTGAGCAATGGGAAGGATACCTGCAAGGATAGAGGGCTCGAGGGAGCAGCTCCCTTCACCAGATGTGGGAGTCCTATAGGAACAGAGGAGGATGAGGTAGGCCCAGATGGCCAGGGCAGCTGAAGGGCTTGTCCTCCATGCAATCAGGGGGAAGTGACCAGGCCTGGATGTAGGAGCATTAGTGCTGTGTTCAGCCTAAGATCAACCTGGTGACAGTTTGTAAGCTGGACTAGAGGGGGCAGAGCTGGCCCAGGAAGGGGACTTGGGTCAGACACAGGGAAAGAAAGGCTAAAATAGAGGAAGAAGAATGGAGAATTGAACCTGGGGCAGGGTATTTAGAATGCAATTTATGACTTAGCAACTGTGACAGTTAATTGTGACCTGTTAGCTTGGCTTGAGTAAGAACCACCCAGGAGATTAACAAGTTCTGGGCATGTCTGTGAATGACTGACATGTAGGCCAGCAAATTGAGTTGGGAAGACTCACCCTGGCACCAACCAATAGGCTTGCATCTTGAGTTTTCCCTTTTCATCAGAGATGCTCTGGTTGTTGTATTGTTTTTAGACATTAGTCTCCAGTTTCTTCAGGCTTCCAGTGCAGAGGCTTCTGCTTTTCAATGCAGACTCTTCAGCTTTCCAACAAAGACTCACACTGGTGACTCTTCAGTGAATTCCCAGGCCTTTGACCTTCGACTGCTCTAGGTTCTCTGGCTCTCCAGCCCACAGGCAGCCATTTTGGATTCCTCTATCTCTAATCCAGCTAATGGCCACTGGGACTTTTCTTATTCTGATGCTGTAAGCCTACCTTATAAATTTCTTTCCTGTACTCGTACATATATTTTATATTACATCTGTTCCTCTATAGAACCCTAGCTAATAGAGCAACTGAATAAAACAGCAAGAAGGAGAGGAAGCAAGAGTGACTGAACATAGTGTGGTGGGACACACCTGAAACCCCAGCACTCTAGGAGGCTGAGGCAGCATTGCAAGTTCAAGCCCAGTCTAGGCAACTCAGCAACTTAGGCCCTATCTAAAAATTTAAAAAGAACAGGAGATATAGCTCAGTGTGAAGACCTGAGTTCAATACTCGATATTAACACAAGCAACATAAAACATACAAAAAAATTTTTAAGAAATAAAAAGTGATCAGTAAGTGTCAAATAATAGGTAGTCCAATCCAGGCTAATGAGTATGCAATTATACCCTTTCCTTAGTTGGAAGTGTCTCTTGTTCTTTAACTTGGACTTGACTCAGGCTAGGAAAGCTAGAGTGGGAAAGAAGAAGATATCAGGGTTTTGTTCTGTGCTTTTTATTTTTACTCTTTCCTTGGTCCATGGCTACTGGCCATGTCATGGATGGAGGAGACTTAGAAGGATGGATGAGGAACAGAAAAGAGTGCCAGTCTCCTTTTTTGCTGCTCAAAACACCCCTCCCAGAGTCTTTTGGTTCTAGCACTCTCTCCTTGGCTAGACAACTGCAGAAGGGCTCCTGCACTGCTCCTTGTGTCACCAAGAACGCAGCTCTGTCCCTCTCTGATCAGCTACTTAAACCAGATAGCTGGTCCCCACCAGCCTCTCCACCACTCACAAGTCAATCTCTACAAATGGCTCTCACCTTTAGCTCAAATTCAATGAGCACCCCACCCAAGACAATCAAGGAAAACTCAAAGCCTACCACCAACTTTCCCTACTCAACTTCCTTTGCCCAACACTTTAATTTCAACCATCTATAGAGTGTTACAGACTGAAGCATGTACCCCTCAAAATTTATAGGTTGAAACATAATCACCAATATAACTATGTTTTTGGAGAAAGAGCCTTTAAAGAGGTCATTAAGGCTAAATGCAGTCATCAGGGTGGAGCCCTTATCCAATAAGACAGTGTTCTATAAGGAGAGGCTAAAACAATAGGAGTGTGTACATACACAGAAAAGGCATTGTAAGGACACAGAGAAAATGTGACAAGCTGTGGAAAGAGGCTTTAGTAGAAACCTTGTCAGCACTTTCTTGTTGGACTTCCAGCCTCCAGAACCGTGAGAAAGTAAACTGTTCCTCTTGAAGCCACCCAGGCTGTAGTATTTTGGTATGGAAGCCTGAGCTCACTGATCCATACAGGTGCAGAAGAGCAAGGAGCTAAAGCTGGATGATCCGGGGCTATCTCAGTTTGCAGGTAGTCTAGCATATAGTTCTAGAGCTTAGAAGGAAAAACCTGGTACATGTATTGCTCTTGAGGTTTAGGCCTGGAAACTGAGTCAAAATAATTCCATTTTGATAACCAGTTACACACTATGTGTGAGGAAGAGGGAAAAGGCAGTGGAAAGCAATAGCCTGAGAGGAAAATGAAGAAGGGGCCCAAAGGGGCCCCTATCCATCCAGGGAGACATTCAGTAAAGGGCAGGTTTCTAGTAATGTTAACTATCATAGAGGGCTAATAGGATGAAGATTTAAAAGGAAAAATTATATGGCTGATAACTGGAGATGAGAAGGAGGCAAGAAGGAAAAAAACATGTTCTTGTCCAGAAAGTGTCATAAAAGGAGCTCAGGAAAGAAACTTGGTGAGAAGAGGATGTCAGCCTTTTGGGTGGTGCATTAATCAGGAGCTGGGACAAAATACCTGACATCTGAAACTTAAAGAACAAAAGGCTTATTTCGGCTCATGGTTTCAGAGGGTTCAATCCATGGTTAGCTGGCTCCAAGTCAGAAACATCATGGCAGAGAGCCTGGTTGAGGACAGTTGCTCAGCCTATGATGGTCAGGAAGCATAGAGAGAAGGGAGGAGCCAGGGACAAGAACACATTCTTGTAGGTCATGTCTCCAGTGACTACTGAACTCATAAATGGACGAATTCACTAAATATTGCACCCCCATAACCCAATCACCTTCTAAATACATGAGACTCTGGGGAACATTATAGATCTAAACCACAACAGTGGGTTATATATGGGAGAGATTGCACTCTGGGTTGATGGGCTATTTATTACTGGAGGGACTGTTAAGATCCACATCATGTTCAATGGTTTACTAAAAGGTCTTCCAGCACTCAGCATATAGTTGTACTCATAGCTGTGATAATCATAGAGAAAGAATAAAATGCACAGCCATCTAAGGGGACAGGTGCATAGGGCAAAGTCCAGAGGAAGCCAAGATCCAGCTTTCTGAATCCTCTGCCAGTGGAGTCAACAGGACATGCTTAATTCTTCTGGCATTGTATAGTGGCACCTATGTGAGATGCTGTCTACCAAGAAAGATCATTAGAGAATGGACTGTCCGTGGGTTTTACTGGAGGATGGTCATGTGGGCACTCTGCCTGGCATGTACTAAAACTCAATACTCCTAATGCAAAGTAGGTTCTTAGAATAAGCCATCCTGTTTGCACAAACCATGTAGGTGTAATCAATTATTCTTATCAGGTCTGGGAAAGGTGAGGAATCCTTCTAAAACTTCATTTCCCAGACACCAGCCAACAGCCAACCTTGAAACCAAGCCTTCTAAAAGACAGCCTGCTGTGTAGACTCTTTTTTACATACTCCTCTAATCTCATTCTAAGTTCCTAAATCACTGAGATAAGGCCAAAGAAATTCATCACAATCAACCTTTTCACCCAGAACAGGAATAGCTTCTAAGAGTTCAGGGTCCCTAACACATTATGAAGCTGCTGGTGACACAAGGTAGATGTCTTATTCACTTTTCTCATCACTGAGACAAATATTTGACACCTACAACTTAAAGGATGAAAAGTTTATTTTGGCTCACAGTTTGTAGAGGTTTCAATTCATAATCAGCTGACTCCAAGCCAGAAAAGGCATGGGGAAAGGCCAGCAGAGGAGAGCTGCCCACATCATGGTGGCCAGGAAGCAGAGAGAGAGGGGAGGAGATGAGTAGGGAATAAACACTTCCAGGTCATGACCCCAGTTTCCAGCATCTTCAGACCAGGCCCCACCTCCTAACAGCAAGTCAGCTATAAGCGCACATGGTCCAATTCTCTTCCCGAAACCCCTCCTATGAGGCTCTTGGGGGATGTGTAGATATAAACCGTAACAGTAGAGTATCTTCCATATCTGAGTCTTCTACATCTGAGATGCTTAATTCTATGCAGTGCAAAGGCTTTGCCATTATTAAAGAATTAGCAATCTTGTCATCCTCTGCTTCTGCTCAGGGAAATTTTGCATACAGAAGGCTCTTCTAGTGCCTGATCTGCCCTATCCTCATGAGGCTAATAAAATCAAAGGGAGACCCAGTCTGCCTGCTTCCAGCAGTGAACACCCTGGGAAGCCTGCTCCCCAGGGGAGTTGAGTAATGAGCACAAAGTTTTCACACGTGTTACATAATACAGAACAATAAAATTGGAAAGGATGCTTTTATTGCTATTTCACATTAGGATGGAAAATATCAATGGGCCATATCAGAATAAGAAAATCAAATGTAGTGTCTTCACCTCTGAGAGCTAGCTGCCCCTTCTCCCCTCTGTCCTCCAAAGAAGGGCAGCAGCTAATCTTCCAGGGTCAGCTCTCAGGATGCACTAAATGTTAGTGCTCAGAGCTGAAATTCATTCCCAGGCAGTGTTTCCCAGCTATGTGACAGCTTCATCCAAGGATGGTCTCCTTGCCATAAGCCTGGACATCTCACCTCTGTCTTTTCTGTGTGGAGGAAGGGGGCCTGAGCAAGCTAGAATATCAAAGAATTAATTTATTTCTCATCCCTACTGGTCTTAAGCACATATCTTTCTCAAGAATCCACATGGAAGGGAAATTTTAAGGTAAGACAGAACAAGGCATCTTAGTAGCATCAAGCCCCACCTTCCATCCCAACCATTGCAAGGTATTTTCTAACCTTCAAAGAATAGCTTTGGCTTAAAATTTCTTATCTGAAATATGTTAGGCAGTAAGTACACTTTAAGAGTAAGGATATAATCTCGACTTTGGGATTAAAGAGAACGAAGATAATTATACTGTGGTTTTGCTCACCTTTCCATTACACCAACGACGAAGCTGGCAAATGAAAAAATTCACAGCAGTTTAAAAAGTAAGGGACAGTCATAATCTACTTGAATAAATCTGGAGGAGTGTGTACTCACTACAGCTCTAGAGAAGCAGATGAGGAAATAACACTGGTGATCTATGCAGGCTGCACTCTCAGAAATCAACTGTCAGGGAACAGCAAGAAGAGGCCTGAGCACTGCACTCCCTCCCAATCTTAAAGACAAAGAGGCTGCAAAATCTGAACCCCAGGGAGCCAGTTCCTGACTGTGCATCCTTGCGTTGTTAGGAACCCAAGTCTAGCATCTTATTCTGTCCCCATTGTCCCTTTCTGCTCCCTTTTTTTTTTTTTTTTTTGCATCATTCTTTCAACCTCCAGTTGCAGGTATGACCCCAACATATAGCACAGAAAGATGTTCCGGCATCAGCCGGTAAAGCACTGAGTGAGGACCCCAGGCTCCAGACCCTTTTGTGGAGAGGAGAGCTCTAAGCAGGCTGGAGACATTAGGGACCGGGCTGCAATGTATTTTGGAAGTTGTCATTTTTTAAAATATACAGCTTCTTGATCATGATTCTTTAAATTCTTCTTGTCAGATTTAGAGAATTGGCAACTGGAAGGAATAGGAAAAAAAAATCAAATTCTGTCCAGTGTTCTTTTTTTGAATACTTACTAGATACCAGAAACAGCTATTGCACACTTCAACCCAACAACTGTGATATTCTAAAACCCAAATGGGAAGAGAAGATGGTCAGTGACACCCACACTTGCTGACAGTTGGCCAACATTAGCACTCTTGGGCTCCAGATTAAAAATGGAAATTTACCCAGGGGTGGTGGCTAATCCTAGCCTGTAATCCCAACACTCTGGGGGCTTGGTGTTATGGTTTAGATCTGAAATGTCCCACAAAAGCCTCACGTGTTCAGAGATGGGGCTTTTGGGGATAAATGAACCCTGGATTAATTCACTGATGAATTCATAGCTAAATATGCTGTTAGGAGGGAGGGCCTGGTTACAGGTGCATCGCTGGGGGAGTGACTTGAGGGTGTATCTCCATCTGTGATTCCCTCTCTATTCTCTGCCCCCTGGCTGTCATGGCATGAGCAGCTTTCCTCCGCCCCGGCCCTTCTATCAGGCCCTTCCTACCTTGGAGCCAAGCAATATGGACTGAATTCTCAGAAAAAACTGAGATAAAATAAACTTCTCCCTTCCTTTAACGTGGTGTCAGATATTATATCTCAGCAACCCTAAAGTGACTTAAGACACAGAGGCACGAGAGGATCTCAAGTTTGAGCCCAGCCTGAGCAACTTAGCAACTTAGTGAGACCTTGTCTCAAAAACATAAAATAGAGCTGGGATGTAGCTCAGTGCAAATGCCCCGGGCTCAATCCCCAGTACTGCAAAAACAACAACAAAGAAAACTAAGAGGAAAAATACAGCTCAGGCCGAGACGGAAGAAAATCATTACCTTGAATACCCAAAGAAAAAAATCAATTCCCAAAACTATTCACTGCCAGAGAAGGAAGAAAGTTTAAGAAACATTGGCTTGGTGTTAAAAATGCTGACCCAAAAGAACCCTCTGCTGAGGTTGAGGTGAAAAGACAGGAGGCTGAGACAAGAGAGGAAGAGAAAAGGACCAGACTTCAGTAAGGAAACAAGGCAAGGATGCCAACAATGCAGGAGGAAAGTCAAAGTCTATTTGAGATCTATTGGCAGGAAACTGCAAGTTCTAATTCAAGTCAACAAATATTTATCCAAACCCATTATGTGGCCACCATTGTGCTAGACCCTGGGGATATTGCAGCGAAGAGGGAAGACAATGGCATTGTCCTCTTGAAGGACAACCAAAGACTCCCAAATGTGTGTCTGTTCTAAAAGGGGAAGTGCTACAGAGACAAAAAGCAGGAGAATCTGCTAGCTTCTTGGACAGTGGTCTCCAAGGTGGGACTAATGCAAGGCATGTATGGAAAAAAGTATTAGAATATTTATTCACATCTATTCTTAATTATCCTTTTAATTTATATTTCAAAGCATGTGTTATAAGGGACAAAACTTATTAGTAGAATATTTAATATGGTAAATAAACAACACAAAGGAGCAGGGTGGTCAAGCTGAAAAGAAAACTGTTACTGCACACTGGAAAAACTGAAATCTCCACACTATGAACTTTTTACTTACGCATTTCTACTTAGTATATGCCTTTGTTATGTTACTTCAAAAAGAGTGTATTAATATACTAATTTTACATAGGTAACCATAGGTGATATTTGAAAAATATAGTATAGTATGGGAGGCCACTGACATCATAATAAATAGCATCAGATATTCATATAAACCACCTAAAACCCTAATATAATTAATAACCTGAAATCCTAATATACTCATAAATAACTTAAAACCTGCTATAATAAACTTAAAGACAGAGGAAAATAACAAAGAAAGAAAGTGATGAGAGATAAGATGATAAAGCACAGAAATTGGAGATTTGAATTTCGCAAGTAAG
This sequence comes from Heterocephalus glaber, assembly GCF_000247695.1. The sequence goes on along the minus strand of NW_004624740.1, from coordinate 9,366,899 downwards.
AAAAACACAAATATCTGAAAATATTCAAATACACGATAGCAAGACATTTTCCCTGGGCTAAGAAAGATAAGATTTGATATACTACTAATGTAGGAGGCCAAGTGGTCAACACGATGAACGGCAGGCTAAGCACAATAGTTATGGCACTTTTCTCCGCAACAATAATGAAAGGTAAATATTGACATCCTTCTTTTACTAAGGCATAAAGGAGGCTCAGATACCAGGTGACCCCCACAATATCGTGCCACTAATTCTAACAAAACAGATCCAAATTTAAAACATTTCTGTCCATCAGGCCATGTTCCCTTTGCAGATAATAATTTAAATAATACAACTGCAATTACTAAATTATTAGCCATATACTAAGTTCTGTGGAAAAGACTACACCTCTTAAAGCATTCATGCAACTTACATAAATATAGGATTAAATGCTAAATCACAAAGAAAACCTTAACTAACTCATCAAAGCTGGAATGAGTAAATCACATTTTCCTACTGAAACCCAAAGAAAACAGGACTTGATAGTAAACAATGAAGCAGAGATTTCTGTCACCCTGAAATTGACAACACTCTCTTGATCAATGAAAAATACAAATCCTGATTAATGAAGAATAAATTTTAATAAAAATGATGATGAGAACATTACATATCTCAAATATGTAGAGATTAATCAAAGGTATTCTTGGGGTAAATTCAAAAAGCATTAAAAAGAATTTTGCTGTTTTAAAAGACTGAGAAAAAGGAAAGAAAATGCTCAAAGAAAAATTTAGAAAAGTTACACATTAAAGCAATGGAGGTAGCAATCTAATAAGGTAAGGGAAAAATCAGTTAACTGGGAAATATACAAATAGATATTGTGATCATTGTGTACAAAAAAGAATTCCTTGCAAAACACTACAAAATGTACACAGACTGGAAAATCTAATCCAGAAAAATTCAAATTAAATTCAAAACAAAATTCAAAGATTCAAAATAAAATTAAAACTGTGAAAATCTATGTGCCAACAAGTACAAAAGAGATAAAATTATGAAATGGTTTGTATAACTGAAAGCTAATGTGTCTTTTAAATGTTCGTGAAACTAGTTCTTTTATTGAAAAGGGATAATTTGTCAGTATTGATCTAAGAAAAGGTAGAAAGTGAAAGAATAAGAAGTACTGAAAAGCAATTTTTAGAAATCCCTGAAAAATTTCTCAAATTAGGAAAAACTGGGTGAGTTTCTTCATATTGTTAAATAAACACTCTCCACTTACAGTAACTGTTCCAAGGTGAAGTAAAAGAAGAAACGTCGCTATAACTTATACCAAAATACACACCAAGAAAACAACCGAAACACTTCACATGCAAAATGCTAAACTTCAAGCCATAGCTGTAAAGTCTAACTTAAAATGTACTAAAAACAGTGCTAAGTACAGATTACTCCAGGACTTGAGTCCAGTTTAATAGTAGAAAAAAATCAGCTGATATAATAAAGTAAACTAATAGGTAAAATAAAATCTGTGATGATCTGTATGGATGCTGCAAAGGATCTGGGTATAAGATTCCTTTAGGACCTCTTTAAAATTGGGAAGAGAATAATCCTTCCTTACTAGAGTGAGCTACATCAAGGCAGCCACATATATCTTCACCCACAGGAGGAATTCCCAAGGACATTTGCTATTGTTTTTATTCAGTGCTGTTCTCAATGTTATGACTTGGAATACAAGTAAGAAATACCATGGCAGGGATGGAGAAAACAAGATCATCAGTATTCAGAGGACAGTATGATTGTCTATCTAGAAAAGAGAAATGACTCCATTGTAACTCTAAAGAATGTAGTAAGAGTGGCTAGGTAGCTACCAGGCTCACATTTAGAAAATCAATAGTTTTCTTATGTGGCTGCAATAACCATTTAGAAAATTTAATAGAAAAGAAGAGTTAACGTGTGTGAGTGTGGAATGTGTGCGGCAGGAGTTCCGACTCCTCTCCCCACAGGCCACAGGCCAGGTCCCCTCCGGGGTCCCCAGCGGGAAAGAAGAGAGGGTTGCACTTGTCCCAGGGCAGGCAGAAAGGGGGCTGCCATTGTTCCCTCAAACAGGCTCCAAGGGGTATAAAATGGGGACTCTGACCTCATAGAGTCCCTGCTCCTGGCGGGACCCCGCACGGGGAGATGGGCTTCTTCCTCACCCAGCAAGGATTCCCACTTGTTTCAGGTCAGACACAGCATGGAAAGCACAGGGCTTCTCTGCCTGCTGGTTTGCCTTTGCCCTTGCACCTGACCTGGCAAGAAGGATGAAAAACCCAAGGCAGGCAAAAAAATGACACAGTGACAAAGAGTAGTGACCACGCTGGGCTTCTGGAGCTCTTGGCTCCTACCACACTACAACTGAAAGAAGGCAACCTTGGTAAGAAATTGGTGGGAGTGAAAAGAAAAAAGAAAAAGAAAAGGATTATGCGTTCTCAACGAGTGCATTAGAGTAAATTTCTCAAATTACTTAAATTATTTAGAATTTTGGTTTCTCATGTAAGAGAAACCATGCAATATTTAACATTCTGAAGATAGATGATAGGAAACAGAGTTGACTTTTTGCACAGGGGAAGGGGATCTAGAGGTGGAAGGAAGGGGAAGACGGGGGAAAGGGGCTATAAAAAGGACTAAGATGCTATATGTACATGTACTAACTCCCTACAACGAATGTATTCCTTATGTATCACAAACATGCATTAATAAAAAAGGTAGAAAAAGCATAATAAATGATAGCAGCCTCCCTCCCCTAATAAAGTACACCCAAGACTCTCAGGAAGCAAACAGCATGCTTTTCAGATCTGCAACTTCACAACCATGTTGATAAAGTGTCTGGTCAGTGCTGGAACTGAGCCATGAGCTCGGAGCCACTGCCCAGAAAAAATGTGCAGGTGTGAGGACCAGGAGGTCAAAGTGAAGAGACAGAAATCTATATTCTAAAGAAAGAACAAAGAACAAACAGAAGAGAGATACTACTCATGGTAGTTAACATTTCTGAGCATTTTGTATCTGCCAGGAATCATAATTACATGAATTAACTTGTTTAACCCTTGCAACACATTTACAAGGGAGGTCTTGTTACTTCAAATCCTAGATCAGGAAGTGGAAACAAGGAGAGATGTGTCTGATTTTCTCTGGCCAAGAGGTAGGTGCAAATGCAAGCCGTCCTCTTCCAGGATCAGGGATTAGAAAGGCAAAGCCAGTAATGATTAACTAGTAGTGATTAGTAAATAACAGAGAAAATGATCCTCATACAAAGAAAAAAGTCTAATTTATAATCACACAGAGACAAAGTAAACAAGAATAGGTTTAAAAATGGTATTTAAGACAGGAAGAAAGCAATACACATTTAGTGAGATATTTAAGAAGCCTTTAAAGAAAAACAGTCAAAAGGCCATGTGTATTGGAAGAATTATTGTAAAGATGTTACTTCTTCCCAAATTAATTGATGCGTTTAATGCAATTCCAATAAAAACCCTATGGAATTTTTTGGGATGATTTCCCAGTGATTCTTAATGTCATATGGAAGAATGAGTAGGCAAAACAGCTTTAAAAACAATTAAGCAGATTGATGCTATATATAACAATAAAATGTATTACATACTACACTAAAGAAAAGTGTACTGATGCACGAATGGATAGAAGATAACACAGGGTCATTCGGAAGTAAACACCAGGGAACACAGATAAAAACCAGAAATAATTTAATGGAAAAAATGGTACTGCGAAGACAGGTTAAGAATTTGGGAAGAAAAATCAATTTTGCTCCTTGTTTTGTATTTTACTTTACAATATTAAAGATACAAATTAGAGGAATAGATAGCTAAAATGGGAAAAAAATTCTGAGCTTAAAATCAATTTTAAAAACCCAAGAAAGTTTAAAAAAACACTCACAGGCTTTACAACATACTCTGCATGTTAAAAAAAAATTAGAGACTAAATAAACTAGCAATAAACTAGGAAAACTCTAGCAATGAATATGGAAACGGGGTAACATTCTTTAGCTACAATGGGCTTCATTAGAAGATACATTCGAAAAGATGCAAACAGATAATTCACAAAGAAAAAATGCAAATGGGAAACGTGGAAAATGTTCAACTTCAATAATATGAAAATAAATGCAAATTAAAGCAATAATAAGAGAGCCTGTTCCACATACCCTGTATGCAAAGGTTTTATTTTTAAGTGAGAAGACTGAATGTGCACAGTTTCCAGGGCCTTCTTCACACTGATGGAACAGGCCCTGGCACAGCCTTCCTGGATGCTAATTTGGCAATGCTGTTTAGATCCAAAGTTCTTCTTAATGTTCTTTTCCTTTGATTCAGTAATTCTTCTTCGGCATCTGTCCTAAGGAAGTGATCAGAAATTTGGACAAACATCTCTGCACACTGTTGTTCACCATAGCACGATTTGTATTAGTAATGAACAATGAAAAATGAGAATATAAATATAAAATTAAAAATCAACCCACTACCCAGAATTGCCATTTGTTTATTTTCTTTCCATTTTTTTCTATGCCAATATATAAAAAAATTAAAATCACATTTCCTGTCCTTCTACTTGACATTCTATTGTGAACATTTCCTATGTTATTAAAATTCTTCATAAAAATTGGACATGTAAAACCCTACAGAAAGCCATGGTTTTGTCCATCTATTTTTTCTCTATTTTTGGATGGCCTGATTATTTCTATAATGCAATACAACATGTCTGCAATAAAATAGTAAGCTATTTCTCTCTTTAATGCTTTGAACATTCCCATGAAGTAATTCTTGAGGGGTAATGGTTCTGCTGAGGCAGGAATACAGCTGAATCCTGATGACTTCTATGGGCCATGTACTGCTCCTTTCCAAGTTGTACAGAAGTAAGATGTCACTTGGCACCAACTCGTATCCTATAGGATGTTATATAACCATCATCCAGATCATTTCGTGCAAAATTAGAATTGTATAGAAAATTGCTCTTCTGGGGCCCACCACTATACCACATCGTAAAAAAATCATAACCATTAAATATGTATATATATTACAAGTCTCATCCAAATGGAACCCTGGGTGATAATAAGTGCAATGGTACTTCCTCCAGATATTATTAGCTTTCTGAGTATAAAGTGGGACTAAACATCATGTGGGGGCTGCTGGAAACTGAAACAAACCAGACTCCTACACAGACACTCCTGGGTGACTCCATAACAGAGGGTCAAGGGTGTGGGGCTTTGGAAGAAAGTAACTTCTGAATTGAAAAAGTTGAGGAAAACAACTTCACAAACTCCTTACAAAAAGCATGTATTTGTACCACACAGATTCCAGACACTGGACACACAGATGCAATGCAGCTCTGAGAAGAAACTGACATGCAAAAGAAGCCATGACATTCTCCATTAAAAAACCCAGAAGTTGAAAATAAGCAACTCCTAAAACTGTCTGGCTTTAAAACACAGCTGTCAACAGGGGGAAGTGTAATCATTTTGACATGTTTCCATTTCATTGAAGACTCAACGTTTTAAATTTGGATTTAAACCTAAATGTTATGCTTCCTGGATTGTGAATATTCAATTTCACCTATATTTTTAGACTAAAACTTTAGACGTGGATTCAACAGTTCAAAAAAATTTTAGGATACACAAAAGATATGCAGAATTTATTTGATTTAAATGATCTCTTTAAAACGTCTTTATCAAAGGAAATGAACAAATCACTCTTAGGAATGTCATCTAATCTGTGGTTTTTAGTCTTTCTCTGTTCATTTCTTTCAAGACCTAGACCTCCTAACCCAGGTCACAGAGATTACTTCCTCCTGACTCCTGCCCACCTCTTTAACAAAGGTAATTGTGGGGATGATGGATAAATGCAACATTTAAGTGACAGTGTTAGAAAGAAAGATGTCTTCAATAACACCAGAAAAATGTGGACGGACTGAACCAAATCTTGACAGCCCTAGTACTTCAGGAGCTCCCACTCTGATTCTTACTGTGGCCAAAACTTCCTGCTAGGAGAAGCCCATAGATGGGTACTTTCAATGTAAAGGAAACCACTGATAAATCAGCTTGCTTTGAAATCCTACCACATGCACAGGATTTGAATGACAGTCAATGTTGGACCTAGATGTCCCAAGGACTGGTGAGTCCTTGTAACATTCACTTGGGATTTTAAAGTCCCCATTGAGATTCTCCATAGCTCTGATAAGAGCAACCTTATTGATGATGTAATATTCAATTAACCACTTAGGCTGAAGAAAAGACCTGTGAATACTTCTAAAAATTCTGGACATGGATAGATGGAGAAATTGTTCACCCTGTGTCCTCTGCTGAATGCAGCTATGAAACCTACACTGAGTTATGGAGCAACTACCTGAAGATTCTCAGAAGTAAACATTTAGCAAGTGGATGGGGGTAAAGACCTGAATTTGATGACCACCAAACCAGCACAGCATCTTAGTGACTCTCCCTTCCCTGGGACAAAATACTTGACACTTGCAACTTGAAGGAGGAAAGGTTTATTGTGGCTCACGGTTTCAGTCTATAGTTGGTTGGCTCCATGGCAGAAATGACACGGCAGAAGGGCCCGGCAGAGAATAGCTGCTCCCATCATGGAGGCCAGGAAGCAGAAGGAGAAGGGAGGAGCCAGAGACAAGAATATATCCCTCCAGGCCACACCCCCAGTGACCACCTCCTATCAGGATACAGCTCCTAATAGCACATTCCACTCTGAACTTGTCAATGGATGAATCCACTGAATATAGCATCCCGTGATCCAGCCACCTTCCATACACAGATGACTTCAGGGGGACACTTTAGATCTAAACATAAAATTTACTATATTTCCCCCCTAGTATTTCCAGGCTAGATGCAGTGTGGGGTAAGTATGGGCTGGGATGGGTGAGAGCTCCAGGATGCCTCTAGTTCTGGTTCAAGGGGTGGGGAAAGGGTAAGCTGATGTTAAGGAAGAATGTGGGAAACGTTGTTTTTTCATTTCTCCATTGTTTCATGTTCCGACTCACAGCAACCCACAGGTGCCTCACAGCTCTGAAGGAGACAAGATCCTTCCTTGGATGACAAGAGCCACTGTCTCCAGGAGATGCAGACCCCTGACACTTCCTACTGCTTCCTGCTCTCCCATTACTTGTACAGAGAAGCAGACACAGCCATGGAAAAGCACCCAGAGTGATGCAAATAAAGCCTCAGCTCACTGGTGGTAGGGATAAAAGGGGCCCTGCTATGGTTTCACAGAGTGTCCCTCAAAGGTCCATATGTAAAGACTTGGTACCCAGGGTGGCAGAATGGGGAGGAAGTATATACCTTTAAGAGATGGAGCCTAGGTTGGATGATGCCTGTAATCCCAGCACTCTGAGAGGCAGAGGCAGGAAGATCACAAATTTGAGCCCATCCTGGGCAACTTAGTGACTTAGCAAGACCCTGTCTCAAAAGAAAAATAAAATAAAATAAGGGCTATGATGTACCTCAATGTGAAGGCCTTGGGTTCAATCCCTAGTACTGGCCCCTCAAAGATGTGGAGCCTGATGGCAGGTCCAACTGAGGACATTCCCTTGAAGGGGACTGTGGGACCCTTGTCTCTTCCTCTGTCTGCTCTCTTCCTGGTTTAAGAGCTGGCCACTTGCTCCAATACATGCTTTCACCATGACCTGCCTCTGCCTGCTGTTCTCCCCAGAACCAAACTGATGCACACAATGCAGACATCATGTCTTGTGCGTGAAACAAACCTTTTCTGTTTGTATGTTTCTTGCCTCAGGTCTTTCACTGGAGTCATGTGATGCTGACGAAGAGTGCCAAGAAACAGGAAAGTACCACGGAGAACTCAGACAGAGAAGTGTTTGTTCATGTGATACCATAATATTGTCTATGGATTCCTAGGCTCTTCTACAAATTGCTCATGCAGAAGTCTGAGGCTAACCAGTGTGGCATGGCCTCTGAGAACTAGAAAGTAGGTAAACGCCTACACAGTGCCTGGAATGGCTAATTGTTAGCACACAGGCAGCACAGACTGAATAAGGTTTATTTCAAAGCTCTGAAAACAGAACAGATAGTGGAACCACAACCCAAAGTTAGCTGGTCAGGCTCTGCAGACCAAACCCAGCCAAGTCAATTTCCTGCTTCAACAAAGGCATCAACATTCTCCACAGGGTGCATAGAAGTCCTTGTGTCTCCTAACACAATATTCTGAATGTCCAGTTTATTATACACAATTTTCCAACATAGGAAGAACCAGGAAAATTCAATGTGCACAGGAAAATACAATCAACATGTATTTTGATGTCAATGACACATGTGTTGGAATTAATTTTAAAAGACTTGAGCAAAACTGGGATGGAAATATGACAAGTGAGGCCAAACGCTCTTGAGAGGAAGGGAGAGACCCAAAGTCTCAATGAAGAAGTAAGTGACATAAATATGAAAGTAATATAAATACAGAACTGGAACAAAACCCAACAACAACCAAAACTCTATAGTTAGGTTCAATTACAAAATAGAGAGGATAAAAGTTAATCACCTTGAAGACAGATTAATAGAAATCATTAGCCTTTTTCCTCTGTGATTAATGTCCATAATACTAAAGTCATAAAAGCAGATAAAGGCTACTGAGAAAAAAATTTAAAGAAATGACTGAAAGTCCCCAAACTTGCTAATAGAAATAAACTGATTCAATGAGTTCAGGGAACCCCAAATAGGGTAAATATTAAAAAGTACATGCTCAGACACACCTTGACCAATGTGTTGAAAAATAAAGACAAAGGAAAAAAAAATCTGGACAGCAGACAAGGAAAAACAATGCATTCCCAACAGAGAAGTAATGATTCAAATGACTGCAGATTTCTCATCGTAAAATAGGGAAGACAGAAAGAATTGGAACAAAAATTTTAAGATGCCAGCAGAAAAGAACTGTCAACCCCAGAATTCTACATCCAGTGAAAACAGTGTTCCAAAGTGAAGGCAAATAAAGACATTTTCAGACAAAAGAAAAGCACAGAAATTCATCCTCAGAGACTTGCTCTAGAAGACTTTTTAAAGGCTCTTCTTCAGACAGAAAGAAAATGCTGGGAGAAGTGAACTTAGAACATCAGGCATGGTCAATATCTGGGTAAATATAATAAATTATTGTCTATGCATTTTTCTCTATAAAACAGAAAGTATACCAGTGATGAGATTTGCAGTGTGGATAGATACAATATCTACACTCCTACCAAGAGTGATGATGGAAATGGGCCATCTTAAGATGACACAAAAATTCCACAAAAATGAAACCTGAATAGTATCACTAAAGTAATTGTCATCATAACTTAAAATTTTCCAAAAAGTAAATTTTAAGGTCCATAGTAAAATCTACCAAACATTTGAAAAATGTTTTTTCTTTATTGGTAAATCATGCCAATTCTGCACAATTCTTCTAGAAAATAAAACAGGAAGAAATACTTCTTCTTTGCTAATTTGATGAGGCTAACATTACCCTTACACCAAATTTAAGGATATTACAAGAAAAAAAGAGCCCAGCAGTTCTCATGAACTTAGACACAAAGGGACAGCAAGAGATAGAGGTTATTTTTTGACATGATCCGGGTATTCTGTGTGTTGAAGGTGTTGTCATGTACGTGTATATGAATCAACACACATGTAAAAATTCATAGACATACACTCAAACATGTCAATTGTATTGATTTTTTAAAAATTACAATTAATGAAGTCTTCTAGGGCCATACTTCTCAGATGCTGTTAAATGGCCAGCTTCAGCATCTGCAGAACCACACAAGATCTTCCAAAGGGATGTGGCATGTGATACAAGATAGGGGAATGCAGTTGGGAGTCTCTAGGGAAAGTTTCCTTCTCTGCAAAAAGAGAGCCATCTGGCTTTGGATGTCCCATGGCGATGCCCTGTGTGGCCACCATTTTGCATCCATGAGGCATGCTAAGGAAACTGCAGAATTGCTGACCTAAAGTCCTGATATATCACAAAACAATTAACCAGCCAGAAACTCATCCTACTTGATCTCAAATTCATCCAGGTAGGTGAGGAAGAGTTTTGAAGCCAGCTAATCTTGACAAGCAAGGATGATACAATCCCACAAAAAATACTGCATTTTGCAGTGACTAAGTTATTTTAATGTATACAAGGATGCTTATCAAATCCTGGTGTCAAATCTTCTAACTCAAGGTGGTCTCTTTCATTCTTCTTCCAGTGAATTCTTACTCAGGCACTTAAGCTAATCTCCAATTCATCTTTGGGAGAAAAAAAATCTGGGTTCTGTTTCTGTTGCCTCCTGTTTTTATGTGGTTTTGGGACCACTTCTGAGCAAAAATACAGCTGCTTTAGATTTCAACACAAACAGATATCAGGATATTAAATTCTGGTGAGCTTAGCTGAAAGTGGTGTGGTGGTACACACCTGCAATCCCAGCATTTTGGGAGGCTGAGGCAGGAGAATTGCAAGTTCAAGCCCAGTCGGGGAACTTAGCAACTTAGTGAGATGTCATCTCAAAAATTAAAAAGAAGAAAAAAAGGGGTGAGGATGTAGCTTAGTGTAAAGGCCCTAGATTAAATCCTTAGTTCTTCGAAATGAATGAATGAATAAATGAATGAATATCTTTGTCAGTTGTGCATTTGGGATCTAAAATACACAGGCCACCTTTAAGTCAACAACACACCACATCTGCAAATTCCAACCAGCAACTTCAACGGCCAAGCACCAGTGCTACTGCTGTCCAATCTGTCCATTGATTGCTGCAAGTGTTAGCAATAGCAGAATTCCTTACTTCCCAACAAACTCTGCACTCCCAGCCATGGCTTCCATCAACTCTTGATGCATTCCTGAGGACCACTCTAGGAATACTTTAATTAATTCTTCTTCAGCATGATGATCTTTCAAATATAAAGGGGCAACTTGAAGTATTTGAAGACAATTATCATATCTTTACATCATCTCTATAAAGCAAGCATTCCTAATCCATCCATAATTCATTAGAGAACACAATTTGGAGTTCTGCTGGGATCCTGGTTCTCTCCTCTAAATGTGCTCTAAGAGATCTGTGATCACTAATTGTAATATGTCAACTTGGCTTGAGTAAATACTGCTTAGCACATAAATAAAGTTGTGGCTGTGTCTGTGGATGATTGACACACAGGCCACAAACGGAGGGGGGAAGACCCGCCCCAGATATGGGTGTGGCCAACAAATAAGCTTGTAGCCTGGATGAAAGGAGAAGGAAATGTACTCATTTTGGAAGAGCTCCAGTCTTTGCCACTGCCTTTGGGCATCAGTCTCCAGTTTCTTCAGCCTCCCAATGCTCTCTTCAGCCTTCAGGCACAGACTCACATGGGCAACTCTACAGTGAGCTTCCAGGTCTTTGACCTTAAACTCCTACTGGAGCTTTTGGCTCTCCAGTGAGCAGACAGTCATTGTGGATTTTTGCATCTCGGATCCCACAGCCAGCCTTTGCGGACACTTCCGCTTTTGACTCTGTAATTCTACCTGATAAATCCCCTTGAATAATTATACATCTATTTTCTATTGATTTTATTTCTCCAGAGAACACTAACTAGTATAGGATCTCAAGGTCAGGAGACCAAGACCCACAACTGACCTGTGATCTAGATAGCAAGGACAGAGTGGGATAATTACTTCTCTTGTTGTGATGCAGCACCTCTAACAGTGCAGAAGTAAACTGACAGCGCTGACAGCCCCCTCACACTGTGGATCCGCATCAAACCTGGTGCCACTCATCTGCACCTGTGCTGAAAAGTCACCCTCTCTTGTCATGCTTTTCTCCTCCTATTCTTGTACAGCTGGTTGTTTGGAGGTGCCAGTGCAGGATCCCACTATTGTTTCTGTTAAATCTCATCTTGTCGGATTCAGCCTGTCAAGGCCTTTTTGGATCCTTATTCCACCATGCAGTGGCTTCAGCAAATTACTGCTAAAATACCGGAACAAAACAAAGTCAAGGACAAATCCCTGTGGCATGCTCCTGGGAGCTTTCCCTTGGGCATAACCCCACAACCCCAAGATATGCCTTTGTAGACAGATCCTGTATCTGTGATTTTTAACAGGGATTCAAATCTTCGATAGAAGCAACACAAAAATTATGATGGAACTGTGCGCAATTTAACATCTGCAAAAATTTAGTGAAAGTGTCATAAGGTCATTAAGGACAACTTTTGAGAACTCCCTGCTCTGGAACATTGGTTTTTACTGGGAGTACGATGATTCCTAAAAGAGTTCTAAAGAATCTTTGTACTAAAATGGACAATGCACACGAGTGATGGACAAGAGTAGAAGGTCTTGGTATCTGAGGAGTTCAGGCTCAAGGTTACCTGGGCACCTGTTTCATGTGAGGTCTATCCACCAGATGGAAGACTTGGGAAGCATGTCACCTTAGGTCAGTATAATTATTGATCACACTACCAGCAGTAATGATATTAGTTTCTATCTTGTGACTTTCTTATGTGGCAGGCACTATTCTGAGAAATTTGAACACAAGATTCACTTGATCCTCATGACAACCCTACAAAGTAGATACTGTTTATCTCCAATTTTACAGGTAGGAAAATGAGGCACACAGCAGTTAAGAAGCTCCCTTGACAGGGAACGAGAAAGGTGCAAACATACCTACTCCCCAGGTAGGGCTGGTACACAATTGAAGAAGCAGTTTCATCTATGTTTTTGAGGAGTGACGAAAAGATACAACCACAGAGGCAGAAATTCAAGCAGAGCCCAACATCTACAGAGCTAAAGTGGGTCCTGGATAAATTTTCTAGGGCTCTCTCAAGGCTGTAGAACACTAGGAGAGCAAAATTTTATAGAGCAACATTAAAACTGTACATTTGCAAAAGGGTGTAAGGGAATTGGTCGATAAATTACAAGAAGTTACTTTGTTGGGGAGTAGTCTGCATCAGCTGGCTGCTGGCCAATGCCATGTACCTGCAGCAATTCTCTATATAACTGGACCTGTCCAGCAGGACTGACTTCGGGTCACCTTCTGCCACCTCCCTTATCCACAGAGTGGCAGATCCAAGCCTGGAGTCAAAGGCAAGGAAAGCCAAATGATTTTATCTCATCTCACAAACTTTATGGAACTTTAATTTTGTAAAAGTTAATTCCTCTATCCATCTCTGCTTCTAGGAGCTTTGAATATTAGTCATTGTTTACATGTCTGGCTCCCCTACTAGACAATGAGTTAAACTAGACTAATTCAGAACTCTCATTATCACCAACCAATTTGTGTCCACATGTTCACACATAAATATCATCCTGAGTTAAACCTCAAATCATGTCTCAGCTACAAAGGGCAATGGTGGGAGAGAACAACAATGCCCCTACATTTTCAAAAGCACACATCTCCATCCACAAGAGATTTAAAAATATACATGACATTTGTTTATTGACAAAATGCACAGATATCCTATTTACTTGTAAAATATTAACAAAGCTCATTTTTAAAGTTTTTGGTTAAAGCAGATATAAGGAATTTCTAGTATTTTGTTCTTAGGACTTCCTGCGCACACACCTCTCTAGATCCCAGCAGTATAGACTATGATCAATTGAAGGGATTCCAAAACTAAAAGAAATAGGCACATTAAGGATTCTCAAGAGTAGAAGCAGACTGATTCAAGGTGCAGGGGAATTCAGAACCATTTCTGAGTATAATGAAAGTCATTTCCCATCAAGGACAATGGCACTTGTCACCCAGAGCAGAAGGATGTCACTGCACAAAGAGAGGGTAGGTGAGGCTGAGGAGTGTCTAGAGACACCTGTGTTGAATTTCAGACTTCCTGAGCACCTCTCCAGCTGTCAGAAGTGTCTGACTGAGAATGGGGAGTCACAGAAAGTAACAGGTGCAGGCAGAGCTCACTTGGGAAGACATCTGCCAAGGCCCCCTCTAATGGGCCATTTGCCTGGGTAGTTGGCTATAATAAGTGACATCCTATATTCATTTCCTGAGGCAAGTGCAACAAATTATCACACCTTTAATGGCTATGATGTGAGTGTGGATCTGAAATGTCCTCCAAAGCTCATGTGAGAAAGACTTGCTGCCAACTGATGGGCTGTTGGGGAAAGTGATTGGATCTCATAATTTCATCCAGTGGATTAATCCATTGATGAAATTAAAATGTGATGGCATTTTTGGAAGGTGATGAAAACAGGAGATGGGGCCTAGTTGGAGGGAGTGTGTCATGGGGGTGTGACCTTGGGGACTATATCTGGTTCCTGGCCCCTTCCTCTCCCTGGCTTTCTCACTCTCTTTGCTTCCTGGATGTCATAAGGTGAGCAGCTCTGTCCCAACATCAACATGCCTCCTCATAGACCTAACGCAATGAGCCAAAATAAACCTAATATTAGTCAGCTTTCCGGTTGCTGAAACACAACACCCAACACCCATAACTTAAAGGCAGAAAGGTTTCAGGAGATTCAGTCCATGGTCCCTGGTCAGTAGGTTCCAAGGCAGAAATATGGCAGAAGGGCAAGGTGGAGCAAACCTGCTTAGTTCATGGTGGCCAGGGAACAGAGTAGGGAACATGCCAGAGAAGAAAGGACAAGGGACCACATGTATTTCGAAGGTCACACCTCCATGGTGCACCCAGACACACCCAGAGCTATGCCCTACTAGTCTGCTAGGTATTTCTTAATCCCATGAAGCTGACTGATCAGGATTAAGGGTCACACACCTCTCCTCCTTCAAGTTGTTTTTCTCAGGCATTTGGTCATAGCAGTGAAAAGCTGACTAACACAGTAGCAAAAAATTAAAAAATTAAAAATAAATAAAAGAAACATTAATTCTCTCACAGTTCTGGAGACTAAAAACCTGAAGTCAATATCACTGGGTCTAAGTCAAGAGAACTCCTTCTGAAGGCTCCAGGGGAGAATCCATCCATTCCTTGGCCCTTCAAACTTCTGGGTCTGCCTCTGTTCCTTGGTTTGTGGCTATTTCACTGCAAATCATTGGCCTCTGTGTTTATATGGCCTTCTCTTCTGTGTGTGCCAAGTCTCCTTAGAGGGATAACTTAATCACATTTAGGGGATACCTTGATAATCTGAAATAATCTCCCCAACTCAAGATCCTTAATGAAATTATATCTGCAAAGACTTTTCCCAAAGAAGGTGACATTCATGCATCCCAAGGTTTGAAAATGGTATTTTTAGGAGGCCATTTTCCAGCCCTCCTATATCCCTGTCCCGTGAAATGCTATGCATTCAGTACAGGTAAAGTGAGGCCTTGGATAAATGGCATAATGAGTACAAAAGAAGTCAATAACAGGAGAGAGAGGCCAACTTTGGGCCCTTGAGGATACAGGAGGCTGCATCAGGAATGTCCCTTCCCATAAACGCAGAACCTGCCCCCAAGATCTACAACAGTCTGAGCACCTGACCATCTTCAGGCAACACCACCTGGCCCTCAGCAATCCTGTTCTCCCTTCCACTTATCCTCCATTGTTCTAGGAAAAACCCTGTCACAAAACAGTCTTTGTCAAGACCAGCTTGGTCAATCAACTGTACTAACAGATAGGAAAGGCAAAACGGCAGATGAACGGGAGCTGCTTGGGGGAACGCGGAACAGTTATTCCATGCTCATCCTTTTCTCTCCCACAGTTTGAGGACAAAAACTTGTACTTGGTCAACAGTTTTTACACTGCTTCATCTGGAGCCTGAGCCAGAAAATGTAAAGTATATTCTGGGACAGAATATTTGTCCAATAGGCTCAGACCTGTAAGACTCTACCTGGCCCAGTGTTCTGTTCTTTATGGAGACCTCAGAGACTCCCCAGGCTCTCTCCTCCCTGATGGCACCCCTAAATATGAAATACATCCTATCTGCTCTTCATAGCTACTTGGGATCATGACTCTGCTCAGACCTCTTTGGAATACATTCTCTTTTTTCCCATTTCTTTCCCCTTTAAGGGGTAAAAGCTCCCCGAGGTGATTATGACTCAGTGAAGTAGGACCTATTTGTTTGTATTCAAAATGTCTCCTGTGAGATCAAAGGAGGCACAAGCCACCAAGCCCTAAATCTGACCTACAATCCTGGGTCCACAGTTATACTATTACACATTTTCATCTGGCCCCCAGCATCAGTATCTGAGGACCAAACTTGCTGTACGCTTTACAAAGGTCTCCTCCCAGCCCATGGCTCAGTTTCTTAGATCTTAAAAGAAGCTTGGTTTGTGAAGGCTGCTATGGAATAAAAAAAAATCATTTCCATGCCAAGGTTGGTTAAGTCCAAGCAAAAGCAGAACTAGATGGAGAAGGTGGCCCTAGACAGGAGCACTAGGAATCCATCTCCTCACCTAGACAACAATCCCATTGCCAGGATTGGTCTGATGTAACTATTTTCAAACTCTAAGCTATCAAAGGCTTGCAACTTCCAGAGAAGGACGGGGTGGTAATTTGTGATTAATTTTGGTCCATTAAGTTTGACACAGTAACAGCTATCCATTCCCTATTCCCAATGCCCCTGTTCCTATAGCAGCTTGCATGCAACTTGAGGAAACCAGGCTGGTCATAAAAGTACCTGGTCCTCCAAATACAGAAGTGCTGTGCTCTTATTACTGGGTCGGGAGCTCTTGAAGTTTTGAACAAAGAATTGATCAGCATATGCAAAAGAAGCAGCAAGATCAAAAATTTGTTTGAAAATTGATTGCATACTTCACTAGCCAGTAAGAACTCATGGCCACAAGGGGGTTTGGTACTGAGGGTTTTAAGCTTTAGAGTTTGGGGTGGGATTGAAGGGTTGATCTGAGGTTTGACTCCTGCAAGTGAGTGGCTTGACTAGGCTCCTCTATCAAGCGGTAGAGTTTCTGATCTTTTGTAGCTCTTGGAGGAACTGTCATGGCATCCAAGCCCATGGCGAGGTATAGGGGGAGTAAAATCACCATAGTCAGTGGCATTATAATTAGCCCTGGGTCATCCAAGGGTTACTGAAGACCACTGGGCACAGGCCTGGAAACTTATGGTACACAAACTAAGCTACTTGGTTATTTTCTCCCACTGCATTTAGATGTGGACATCCTGGTCGTACCCTAAGTCAGAAGGTAGATCTAGTCCCAGAAAGAGGGCTCCAAGGTGGGCCCTGCCCTCTTTTCCAGTCATTTCTTTAACTATCTCCTGTCACAGAGGCACAGACTCTTGCACCTCCTTGCACCTCCACCACTGTTGTAAAGCCCTCTCCCTCCAGTTGAAATGACTTCCAGGGGATTTAAAGGACCAGCGCCATTTTGCCCCTTTTAATTTTCTCTTTCCCATTTTGGAAGCCAGATATAAAATATTAGGATGCTCAAAAATCACACTTACAGGAGCAATTAGAAAGTGATCACATATATCCAGGGAAAGGTGAAAGCTCACAGCAGCCTGGAGAAGACCTTAGCTCTATGTGGCAGAAGGATCAATGGCCCACAATGATTCTCTGCAGCCTGTTTGCCCCTGCCAAAATGGATCAGCAAAGCTACTCATTTCACAGGACATGGCATCAGATTCAGCGCCCTGACAACCTTCTTGCCAAGTCCATATGCACTCATTTATTCCATCAATCAACAAATATTTACAGAATATCTTCCCTAAACAGAGTACTGTTCTGAAAGCCAGAGGAGTCAAGTCTAAATTGGAGTAGATCATACCTGGGACAAGCTCTATAAATGAACAGATACAAAACAGTTATAGATAAATGCTATGAAAATGAAAGAAGGAGGCATTATTTCCAGCCAGGTCAGAAAGGATTAGAGGGAGCTTCAGGGAGGAGGAAGCATCTGAAGAGGTAAACTCACAGAAAGGAAAGGAAGGGGCTTTGGCTTGGGGTGACAGGTGCATAAGGGATCCCAGAGAAACAAAAGAAAACACATGATATAGACAGACAGATACAGATGGATGGATGGATTGGTGGGTGGATGGATGGATAAACAGAGAAGACAGATGAATGAGTGGATGGGTAGATAATTGAATGGAGAGAGGGATAAGGAGAGGGAGAGACAGACAGACAGACAGACAAAAAGAGACACAAGAGAGCGCTAGCTCTTGTTATCTGCAAGGGACTGGATTGAAGATCCTCCCATTCCCACTCCCCCAACCCACAAACACTACTAAAATCCATGAATGCTCAAGTCTCTTGAATATTTGCATGTAACCTACACACATTCCCCCATATACTTTAAGTCATCTCTAGGTTACTTTTAATACCTAGTATAATGAAAACCATTGTTATCCTACATCATTTAGGGACTATTTACAAGAATACCTGAACATGTTTGTATAGATGCATTTTGTCCTAAATATTTTCAATATGCACTTGTTTCAATCCCTTGATGTACAGTGCACAGATGCACAGATGTGAAGGGCTGAACATATGGCGGGGGGCAGGGCTCACATGAATATAGAAGCTGAGAAGTTTCCAGATCTACCATTGGCCTGGTGGAGGCCCAGGAAGGCTGATGATGTACTTCAGTCCAAAGTCAGGAGACTCAAGATCCAAGTCAAGTCAAAGTTTGAGTTTCCTTTTAAAATGAGGAAAAGACCAATGCTCCTGCTCAAGCAGGCAGGCAGGAGGAAGTCTCTCTTACTTAGAGGAGGCTCAGGCTTTTGTTCTATTCAGGCCTTCAAGTGACTGAACTCTCACAAGCAGAAATAAAGGCAAACAGGCTAGAGAAGAGAAAAAGCACACACTGGAAACATCTCACACATTAGTTCAACCTTTACTACTTTTTTGTAGTCTTCTGTCTACCTGTTGAGTCTGTGTCTTAGCAGACTACAGCCAGCCTTGAAGACTAAGGGTTACAGAGGATGTGATCAGTTAATGCTGGGCAGGAGATCAGTGCTCCCCTCCCAGCCCTGTCTTGGCTCCACAGCCTCATCCTTGTCTTGCCTGGGTAACCTTGGCGAAGCCCATCCCTGGCCCTGGACAGCTTGAGTTTCTTTGGACCCTCTGGACATCAGTCCAGTTTGATTTTTCTGGTGACAGTTTTGTTCAGCCCTAAATCCAGAGCCTCCCTGAGCTGTCCTTTAGGCCTCGGGCTGTGAGAGGTGAGATTTCAGACAGAGACATATTTATTTGGAGGACAGAGTATAAATCTGAGGGGGGAAGTACCCAAAGGAGGGGAAGTGCTCAAGGACCAGACCATAGAGAACATTTTGGAACACATGACACACATGCTGATGACCAGAAGAGGTCACACTGAGGGTGGGTGTCAGGAAGAGAAATAGAAAAGGCCAGTGCAGATAAGGCCAATTCATTTCCTCCATAAATATTTTTGCAGCACCCATGAAATGCCAGGCTTTGCTCCAAGCTAATATATAAGCAAGCTCAGTGAAAATCTCCAGGGATGAAAAGCTTAAGGTGGCTGACGGCCTTACTTTAAAAAGCGTAACTGTGGTAGCACTGGCACCAGAACAAGGCAAAGACATTTGTTCTGAGCTGTTTCTGGCCAGCTGTCACCTGCATCTCAGGATGGCTGGGAAAACAGCCTCAGACAGCTGTCCCCCACAGGCTGTTTGCTGTCCCTTGGAAAGTCCTCATTTGCAAAGCTGGAACCATTTCTAGATTGGGTGAAACAGTCTCCAAGAAGGTCACTGAAGCTGAGACTGCTGGCACATGTCTGTAATCCAGGACTCTGGGCAACTAAGGCTGGAGGAGCTCAAGTTCAAGCCTAACCTGGGTAAAGTAAGACCTTGTCTCAAAAAAGGAGGGGGTGGGGATGTAGCTCAGTGTGATGACCCTGGGTTCAGTCCCCTGTACCACACACACACACATACACACACACACACACACACACACACACACACACCTGGGCCAAGAATCCACACCAGACAGAAGCAGAGACAAATTGAGAACACACTGCCAAGATCTCCCATCTTCTATCTCTTTTTCACTCTGTCCCTATCCCCAAAGCTGTCTTTACCCAAAAGGAATCTTGTCTGTGCTGGATAAAATCTATAGGGTGTGTGTGTGTGTGTGTGTGTGTGTGTGTGTGTGTGTGTGTGTTTATATATCAGGACCTCAAACTGACAGGCATGCGTCCAGGGGGACCAATGTCACTGTTGCAGAGGTGCACACCTATGGTATTTGCATCTGACCACCTTGCTCCAGAGACAGTGAGGAACCCAAAGCCACACAGTTTTTCAGATTCTTCCCCAAAATGTTTTCCTTTCTCTGTTCGGTACCTGACAACTGTCACTTACAGACTATTAAACTTGACGCTCCTGCCCTCTAAAATATTCCTTACTTGTCAGGCACTGGTGGAGAAGCACGGGGCTTCCACAGTTTCCAAAATGAACTTGTGCTGGGTCCCAGGTCTCTGTCTGGAAGGTACAGTTGCCATGGCAATGCCGGCTAATGAATAAGTATGCAAATGAATGAAGAATCTATTCATCATTTCCAGTTATTCTAAGTGCTTTGCCCTTTCTGAGCCCTGGAGGGTGGAGGGGTGGGATGTTAGAAAAGCATATGTTTGGTAAAATTTTGGTTCAATGTTTATTTTCAGAGTGCATTATGAAAAATGATTATTTTTGTGGCATCTACATAAAGTGGTTTTCTCTGCAGATACTCTGAGAAGAGAAGTGGGGTTAAACAAAAACACACAGAATCGGCCATCTGCACTCTAAGTTCCTAGGGGAGAATTGGAGGAAATGTTCATTTCACAAGCAATGAGCCCTAACATTGTCTACTCGGGGAGTTTGAGTCTTAAGTGAGGCCTGAGATATTCCCAAGCTGTCCAGCAGCAGGCTGGCCATATCTAATTTTCCTCCCTTGATTCCTAATTAAAATGCCCATGAAAACCCATACCCCGACAAAAATTGGCAATAGCAACTTATAGGGAGGACAAGCAAACACCAGAGCTCAGTGTCAAGCAAAGACTCTGCTCTAGAGATGGTCTGAGAAGGACAAGTCAGTCATTGAAATAAGAATCCACACTGGTGGCAGGGCTAGACAGCAAGCAGCCCCTCGTGCCAGTCCTGGAATCACCGGTATCTGTTGTGCGGACAGACCTTGAGTGATACAAGGAATTTCTCAGTGCAGCCATGTCCTCAACTGGCAAATGAGAATGAAAGATCCTCCTTCACAGAGCTATTGTGCAGATTAAATAAATTAGGTGAGCCAAATGAGTATTTCCCCACTCCACACAGCATGTATAAGGTCCAGGGTTGCGAACAGGGACAGAGTGAGAAAAAGATAGAAGATGAGATAACTTGTCAAGTTCTCAACTTGTCTCTACTTCTGACTGGTCTGGAGTTCTGGGCCAATTTTGTAGGTTTGTAGGTGGGGAGAATAACTAGGGATTGAACCCAGGGCATCACACTGAGCTCTATCCCCACCCCTCCACCCATTTAGGAGATAGGGTATTGCCAAGTTGCCCATATAAATTCCATACAGGCAAGGATTTTGTTTATATGTATCATTTTTGGATCTATAAGGTGTAATCAAAGCACGTATTACAGTAAAAGACACATTGCTATGAATCCCCCCCATAATATTCCACTTTATCCCATCATTCTTGCCACTTCCTGCAGCAGCTCTGGAGTCCTCTTTCCTGAGTGTCTTTATGACATGTGATAAAAAATATAGTGAATGCTGCTGCTGAGTGTCATCCAACAGGAAGGTGGGCTGTAAAATCATGATGCTGTGTCCTCATGCACTTTATTCACCAGATCTACCACCGTGTGTATTCTGATTCTTCCTCAAAGTCAAAATGACCAGGAAAGGAAAACATTTTGAATCAATTTGGGACACCACGGCAGCCAGGACAGTGCATCTAAAGATATTCACAAAAGAGAACTCCAGAGCTACTTCAGAAAGTGGCAAGAATGATGGGATGACTGTGTTTGAAGCACGGGGGAGAATTTGAGGGAGATTCGTGGTAATGTGTATTCTACTATACTAACTTTTTTAAAAAAAATTAAATATTCACCTTATTTTGCAATCACACTTGGTGTAACAATCAGATTAGAGTAACTAGCATTACTATCCCTTCAGATGTATATCACTTCTTTGAGTTGGAACAGTCACAACTCTTTCTAGTATTTTGTAAGATTCAGTGACTTGTTGTTATACACAGTCACCCTCCTGTGCTACAGCACATTAGAAGTCACTTCTCCAGCTGACTGCATCCCTGTACTGCTGACCATGCCCTCTCATCCCCTTCCCAACACCCTTCCCAACACCCTTCCCAGCCCCCAGCCTCTCGTACCCACTCTTCCACTCTCCACTTCTACTGCCTTTTAGCTTCAGCCTCACTTCTAGCAGCTGCATCGGGGTGTCCGCAGCAGACTGGAGCTTCAAGTAGCCCCAGCTTCAAAGCATCTGTTCCCACCCCTGTGCTACCCCACGGTCCTTGACCGAGTGCATGGGGGTAGTGTGGTGAAGATGAGCTAGGGTAGCAGAGCTGAGAGAAACCTCTCTGAGGCCCTTGGGCTGAGCATCTCTGGAGTGCCTGCACCCTTTCTCCAAGGCTGAGAAACCAGTGGCAGAATGGAGCAAGAGCTCCTGAGAAGCCAGAAACTCTACAGGAACCGGGACCAAAGACAACTCCCCAGGGAACAAAAAGCAGGCATAGTCAGAAGGTGTGGCAGCTCTGCAACAAGGCTTGAAAATGATCTGCAGGGTCTTATGCTCCTATTACACACCCTAGGGAATACTACCCTGGGGAGGGTCCTAATACCACCTTCCAAGTCTTGTATTATTATCATCATTAACTTGTTATTTTAATGGTACATATTTATAGGGAATAGTGCAATAATTTCATGCATGCATAGAATGTGTACTGATCAAATCAGAGTCATTAGTATTTCCATCTCCTGAAACTTTTAGTTTTTTATTAACACATGATTGTTGTGCATATTGATGAGTTATATGAGTTATATGAGCATATTTCAATATAAACATATAGTATGTAATGATAAAATCAGGGTAATTAACATTCCCATGTGTATGATATATATGATATAACATGGAATATTATTCAGCCACATCACTCAGTCATTTGCAGCACAATGGAGGGAACTGGAGGAGATCGTGTTAGACAAGCTAAGTCAGACACAGAAAGACAAATACCACATGTTCTCTCTCCTAGGAGGCTACTGAAAAGTTATCTGAAAGTAGAATAGTCCTTGCTAGAGCCTAGGAAGGGTGGGGACAGTGGGGGACACACAGAGGGTGGACAGCCAGTACAAGAACATGGTTAAGTTCTAGTGTTCTACAGCACAGTGGGGTGATCACAGTCCACAATGCACAATGTCATTCATATATTGTGAATGACAAGAACAGAGGTGCTCCAAGGCATCTCAAAGTCTTTGAAGTCATTCTGAACCAAATCTGACTAAAAGAGTAAAGACACACTATCCAGATGTTGTGGTTTGCATATGATCTGTGCCCTTGAAGCACATGTTGAAATGTAATACTCCTTATGAGACAGGAAGAGGTGGGGCCAGGTGAGACTGTAAGAGGCGAACAGCACTCCACCCATTCATGTGGTGAAAGGATTTATGGGTTCATGGTTTATCCTCAGTGGGGCGGCCACAAAAGCCAGTTCGGTGAGATTGCTGGGCCCCTTCCTGTCTCTATGTCATTCCCTAGGCCACCTCAGGGCAGTAAGCAGACCTTCACCAGATCTGGTCCTTTGACCATGGACTAGAGCCATGGACCAAAATAAAACCCTTGCTTTACAAATGACAGTCTGTGGTACTCACTTATTAGCAACATAAGACAAAACTAACTCAACTACAGAATCCAGGCCCTAGCACTCAGTACAAGGGTCCTGACACTCTTAGAGGGTAAATTTTGTCTATTTAATTGCACAGCTTTAAAAAAACACACAATATGAAGCATTTGATCCAAATATGTAAGAAGCATCAAGAAAATAGGGTAGATAGTCAAAAAGTCTACAGAAGCAGACTTAAGAGATGCTATAATTATTAGACATCAAAATAACTAGGATAAATATGTTAAGGGGCCAGTAGAAAGAAACTGTGAGCAAATGAGAGATTTCACCGGAGATATGGAAATTATAAAAAAGACAAAAATAAAACATACAACTGAAGAATAATCAGATGGATTTAAGAACATACTGGACACTGCAAATAGAAGAATTAGCCAATAAAATCACCCACTGAAATACAAATAAGCAAAAGGGACTGGAGAAAGAAAACAGAAAGCAGAATTTAAGATCTGGGAGACTACCTCAAACCATCTCACAAGCGCAGAATTAGTCTGCCAGAAAAACAGAGAGGGAATAAAGAAGAAGAAATACATGAAGAGATAATACCTAAGGAATCCCAAATGAGTAAAGGGCATTAGTTAACAGACCTAAGAAGCTTGAGGCACAGGAAACATAATGAATATGTGATATGATCAAAAGTATACAGTGAATACTTAGGTTAAAAAATTTCTTATGTAAATGACACATTGCCATTAGTCCTCCTCATTTCAAATACACTTATCCCATTGCTCTTGCCACTTTCTGATGCAGTTCTGGAAGTCCTCTTTCATCAGTGTCTTTAGTTGTACTGTTGTAGCTATGTCATGTCCTGAATCTATTCAAAATCTTGATGTTTCATGGTCATTTTGACTTTGGGTAAGAGCCAGAAGTCACACGATGCCAGATCTTGTGAATAAGGTGGATGAGGACATCCCATTATGTTATGGAGCTGCCTTTCTGCTGGATGGCACTCAGCAGCAACATTCACTATATTTTTTTTATCACACCCTGTGAAGACATCCAGGAAAGATGGCATGCAGGAAAGACACTCGGTAAAGAGGTAATAAATTTTTAAAATTTGAACATTCATCATATTTTGGTAACACTGCAAACAGAAATCCTCAGCATAGCACAAACTGCCAAATACTTGCAAAACATCACCTAGTGAAAAAGGCAAACTATAATAAAGATTAGAAACATTAAAAAGATTTGTGGATGTCTCATCAGAAAAGATGGAGGCCAGAGGATAAAATTATATCTTTATAGTACAGTGGTATCTCAGTTCATGAATCCTTTTGTTAGTGAACAATTTGGTTCACCAACAAAAGCATTTGGCAAAATTTTGGTTTTGTTTGCAAACTCTACATCAGGTGACAAACACAACTGCGGCCATCTTTCCTGCACAAACACAAACATGGCCATCTTTTCCAAAACTGTAGAACAAATTAAGTTCATGAAGTGAGGTACCACTGTATTCAGAAAAGAAATTGCGAACCTAGAATCTTCCATCTTTACATGTCCTTCAGAAAATGAAGGCAAAATAAAAACACATTTTTCAAAGAGATGCTTGTACATCAATG
Source organism: Heterocephalus glaber (assembly GCF_000247695.1). The sequence continues at coordinate 9,341,643 of NW_004624740.1, read as the reverse complement.
TTCATTGCTGAGTTACTCACAGCAGACAACAGGTAGAAATAACCTAGTCGTCCATCATCAGATGAATGGACAAACAAAATGTTCTATGTCTATACAATGGAGCATTATATAACCATAAAAGGCATAAAGAGCTGAAACATGCTACAACATGGATTAACCTTGACAATATGATGCTGAATGAAATAAGCCACCCATAAAAGAACAAATATCCTAGGATTCCACTTACGTATCTAAAATAGGCAAATTCACAGCAACAGATTAGAGATTCCAGGATCAGAGGAATGGAGAGTGTCTTAGTTTGTTTCTGAGACAAAATACCTGACACCCAAAGCAAAAGGAGGAAAGGTTTATTTACCTCACAGTTCATAGAGGTTTTAGTTCATAATTGGCTGGCTCCAAGGCAGGGTGGCATGGCAGAGGGGCATTGCAGAGGAGAAACAGTTCATGGCAGGCAGAAAGCAGGAGAAAATAGCAAAAGCAGCAAGCAACAAGCAGTAAGCAATGACCCTCTTTCTGTCCCTTGTGTTCCATCCAGGCTACCCACCTTAGGGCGGGTACCAGAAAAGGCAAAATGATGAAAAAATAGAAAATTCTTAGTTTATTATCATATAAAAAATGATAACATATATCTGTGTGTTTCTAAATTAATTTAAAGGATTCCCAACTACAAAAATAAAGACATCAAACTGTGGAGTTTGTGGTAAGAGAGAGTGAAATACATGGCAACATGAGTTTATATTTTGACATCTACATGGTGTGAGATGCTCAGATTATTCATAAAGTAGCACAAAATTATTTGAAGAAAAAGTGATGAGTTCAAGATGCATACTGTACTCTCTAGCGCAACAGTAACTACACATATATACAAAGCACTATATCCAAGGAGAAACAAGAGAAGGGACAAAATGGAATACTCAGTCACACTAATTTCACCCAAAAGATGGCAAGAAAGGAGGAAGAAAGCAACACGTGGAAGACTTAAACACAATTCTTTCAATAATTTCAAAAAATGGGCCAGGAATTTAGCTCAGTGGTTCCGCCGCCTGCTGGGCAATCACAAGGTCCCAAGTTCAAACCCCAGTTCAAAAATAATAATAATAATAATAATTTCAAAAATTGTAAAGGGAGATTATTTTTTATATGATTGACTAACTGGATCTAACTGAAAGAAAAGACCCAACTACATGCAGGTTATAATAGATATTTAAAACTGAAAGTCAAACAATTAAAAAAATAAACCATACACACAGTAACAGAGTTGATATAATTATGTTCATATACAAGGCAGACTTCAGTGTAGAGAGTGTAATCCCACATGGAAGAGATATTTTATAATACTGAAAAATCAAATTGTAAAGAAAAAATAATAATTTTAAATGTGTATGCACCTAATAATAGAACATAAAATACATCAAACCAAAAGCTGCTGAAACAAACAGAAAAATACACAAACCCCAAGAGCTGGAGAATTTAACATCTTCTGACAGTAACTAGTAGAAGAAATTAAATAAAGATAGAGCATAGGCTGTTTTCTGTATTACTCAGCTTTCCTGTATCTAGAACAAAGGATGTGACACTCACAAATTAAAGGAGGAGCAATTTAATTTGGTTTATAGTTTTAGAGTTTCAGTCCATGGTCAGCTGGTTGCAAAACAGAAACAGCATGGTGAAAGGGCCTTGGTGAAAGAAAGCTGTTCACCTCATGGGAGCCAGGAAGTAGAGAGAAGGGAAGAAATGTGGACAAGAATGCACCCTTCCAGGCCACAGCTCCAGTGACCCACCTCCAACAAGGCCCCACCCCCTAACAGCACATCCAGCTATGAAGTCATCCATGGATGAATCCACGGGTGAGTATAGCACTTCCATGATCCAATTACCTTCCAAAAGCCCCACCTCTAAACACATGAGGCTTTGGGGGACATTTTAGATCTAAACCATAACATTCTGCCCTTGTCCCCTCCAAACTCATGTTCATTTCATTATGCAAAATGGATTTAGAACATCTCTAAGAGTTGCCAAAATCTTAACAATTTTAGCATTGCTGAAGAGTCTAACACCAAAGTCTCCAATAAGACTCAAGGCAAACTCTTAGCTGTGACCCTTGCAGATTTAGTTGGCTCAATATCCTGAGTTCAATCCCTAGCACAAGGAAAAACCAAACAAAAGACAAAAGAAAAACAATACATACTCTCTTAACAACACTATCAATCAGCTTGACCTAACTGACACCTATAGAATACTACACCCAGAACTGCAAAACATTCTTTCCAAGAGCATAAGGAAGCAAAGCAGATCAGATGCAGGTCTACAAAACAAGACAATTAAATTTCAAAAGATCAAATTCATTCAGACATTTGAGTATGGTTTCTAATGGCAATGACAACCATATGGTATCTAGATATTTAATGATGACACTGAGATATTTAGAAAATTTCCTACTATTCAGAAACTAACCATGATATTTCTAACCAAACTATGGGTCAAAGAAAGAACAAAAAGATAAAACAGGCTGGTTGGAAATTAGAAAATATTTCAAGCAGAATGATAATGAAAAGCAACATGAGGAGATTGATGGAGTGAGAAACACCTTTGGATGGCTGAAAAAGACCACGTGGCATTCCTGATGCAGCCCGGAAAAGCTGCCGTCACCCATTCCCCTGCACATTCCACCTACATTAATCAAGACAGGAATGCTGTCCCCATCACACACCAGGGAAAATAGCAGAGGTTTCCAAATGCAGAGGAAAGTAATGGGTACCATTGTTACATGTGAGTGACTATACATCCCAGGTTCTTTTTTCAGGCTGTAGCAGTAGTGTGGAGTGGGAAGTTTCTGAACCCCAGAACCAGATAGTCTGGAGGTGAAATCCCAAAATCTCACCCTATTATTTCCTGTGGCTTCTTGGCCAAAGCATGAACTGATCTGATCACTGCTTCTCCCTCGTTTGTAAAATGAATATGTGCTTTTGTCCTTCATGAGTGAAGAAAGTCCTTAATCAAAATTAGTCAGCTTCTCCCTTTTCTCTACTCAAAGGAGCCCCAATTCTGTGAATTTGGAATAAAATTTACTGAAAGCTTTTAAAAGATTTATGGAATATGTCTAAAGCTTTAAATACTTGTATCAAAAAAGGAAGATCATCTAAAATCAATGATCTAAACTTCCACTTTAACAAGTTAGAAAAATAAGAAAAGGTCGAACCTACGTTACTTGAAGCAAAGTCAAAGAAATAAAAAACATCAACAGAATTATCAAAGCCAAGGTTAGTTTTGAAATCATTAAGAAAGTAGAAAATCCTCTAACAAGAATTATAAAGAAAAAAGAGTAAAACTATCAGTATTAGGAGTGAAATGCCCAACAAGACATTAAAAGGAAATTCAGGGGTACTAAGAAAAAGTAAGTTGCCAATACTTTGACAACGCAATTAAACAAACAAATTTCTTGAAATACAAACATGACAAAAACTAACACAAGAAAAAAATAGAAAATCAAAATACATTTCTAAAAGAAAGTTCTTTTTTTTAAAAAAAAGTACTTCAAAATCAAAAAGTCTTCCATAGTTATGAATAGATACATGCTAAAGATCACATTATAAATTCAGTATCATTAGCATCTAAATATTCCCTGTACAATTCATTCATCACTTCTGTACACTGTATTAAACATTTTTATAATATAATTCTAGGGAAAAACTCTTAACAAAGAAAATTCCATGTCTGAATGGCCTCAAATAAACATTTCAGGATAAAAAATGCCAATCTTTTAAACTCTCAAAATCACAGAGGAGAATGAATACTTCTCAGCTCATTTTATGAGGCCATTAGGAACCTGATAATGGATAAGGATATTTCAAGGAAAGCACATGGCTGAGCAGTATCCCTCATAACCGTGGATGCAAAAAATCCTTAGCAAAATACCAGCAAATTGAATCCATTGATATCTAAAAAGGAAAATCCATCATGACTAAGCATCATATATTTGGAGACTACATGGTTGGTTTACACATGAAAATCTATCAATATAATTCACCGCATTGACAGAATATAAGAATAATACATATGATCACTTTGATAAATGCAGAAAAAGCATCTGACAAAACTCCATACCTGTGCAAGATAAAAACACCCCGGAGTTAGGAATAAGGAATTTAATCTGATGAAACACAAAAGAAAAAGCCTACACTTGGCTTTGTACTAAGTAAGTTTCCCTAAGATCAAGAAAGAAATAAAAGTGTCCTCTCATCACTTTAAATCAACCCTGGCTGGTGCAATAACGCAAGAAAAGAAATATAAAAGATACAAAATTTACAAAGGAAGAATTAAAAATGTTATTTACAGACAGTATCTTTGAGTATATAGAAAACCCTGTGAAAGGTATTAAAAACTACTATAATTAGCAGGACAAGAGAATACAAAATCAATTTCAAAAATAATTTTATTCCTACATACTAGCAGCAAGTAATCGTAAAGTGAAATTTTAAAATAATAAAATTTACAGTGTCATAAAGAATCAAGTCCCTAGAAAAATACTGAAAGATGTCAAATTTATATGCAATTGAAAATTTTAAATATGGTTTTAAAAAGAGGGGGGATAAACTTTAACCTTTTTATGGACTGGAAGACTTACTATTGCTAGCATGTCCATTTCATTAAAATTTATCTACAGATTTAATGCAATTAGAATCCAAACTCCAGATAGTTTCATTGCTGAAATTTACAAGCTGATTTTAAAATCTGTGTTGAATGCAAAGGATCTAGAGTATCTAACAATTTTTGAAAAAGATAAATTTCAGGATACACACCATCTGCTTTCATGACTTAGAATTAAAAGGCTATTATAATCAAGACAATACAGTGTCAGTGTACAAAACAGACCCTCTATAATAGGTCAAAAAAAATAGAATAGAAAATCTGGAAATAGCCTGTCACATTTATGACCAATCCTGTCCAATTAAATTCTAAGTCTTTTAACAAATTGTGCTTAAAATAGCTGAAAATTTGTAGAGGGCAAACAAAACCTCAAGTTCTTCCACATTCCATACACAAAAATTAATTTCATACAGAAACTGGCCTAAATGTAAAAGCTAGAACCAACCATAAATCTTATAGAAGAAAACATAGTAAAATATTTTTATTTTGTCTGCATTGTTGCAGACAAAGATTGTTTTAGACAGGGATCCAAAAGCACTGATATGAAAGAATAAGTGATAAATTAGATTAAATAAAAGTGTTAAATGTTTGCTAATCAAAAGACACCATTAAGAAGTAGATATGTAAGTCACAGAGTGGGAAAGTTATTTGTCAAGGAATTATTTTAGGTACTGGAAATGTTTTAAATTTTATTTGGGGGCATGAGTTATCTTGTCTTGCTGTACATAACTGTCAAAACTCACCAAATTAAACAACAAAGAAAGGTACATTTTAAGTTATTTGAATTATGTCTCAATTAAAAAATTAAAATCAGTTGGTACAGGCTGGGATGAAAAAGAAACAGTAGAAGATTTAAGAAAAATAAAACAAACCTAAAAAAGTAATAGAATTAAAAACTACAATGTAAATTCTGCCTCCAAAAACAGAATACTACAGAAAATCAAGACAGTCAATATAATTATCTTAGTAAAAATATATTTATAAGAAAAATCAGCTGGAAATCAAATTGGAAGACAAAAATATAAAACTAGAAATCTCCGATATATTTACAAAAATAAAGAACTTTAAAATATTTTTAAAATCAAATGTACATTAATGTTAATACATTTGAAATCTAAAAGAAATTAGTGATTCCTGGAAAAAATAATCTAATTCATGAAAGAAAATGATCACTGGAATAGATTAGCAAGCATGGTATAACTTTTTATTGTTAAAGAACTACCCCTACGTTCTTTTATGCTTCACACAATTTCACAGGGATTTATTCTGAAATATTCAGCAATGGCTATTATTATAGAATCTCTCACAATGTATAAAAATAATGAAGTTCTAAATATTATACTCATAAATTTATCATACCCCTGGCATGAAAAGCCTTCAAATGGAAAGAAAAAGCAATGGATGGATTTTATGGATATATTTGAAAAATTCTAAATAAAGCAATAGCTAGTCAAACTCAACAGGATATTGCGAGAGAATTCATCTTGCCTAAGAAGTAATCATCCCTCAGCTGTGAGTTTTTAATTTGGGTACACCAATGAAATGATACAGATCATCATCAGGTAAAGTGGTCAAAGCTGCATGATTATCTCCACCAGTGTCGAAAATCTATTCAATAGTCATTATTAATTTAATAGAAAAAAGATAAGCCAGGATAGCACATTACCATAATAAATAATATCCATCTCAAAGAGTAATCAATGCTAATTGCAAGTTTAAACTCAAACTCTAGGGACATTTGCATTGAAGTCAGAAACAAAAGAATGTCTAATATGATTGTTATTAGAGAATTTTTATCTAAAAGTTCTGCTCACTATTATAAGGCAAACATGAAAAATAAGAGACCCCAGAGAGCAGAGATGCAGAAAGTTCAGGGAAATTTGTACGTGGATTCCATGCAGACTGGAAGGACTTGTCTTCCTCTAAGTTGCTGAATAATTACTTGCTTTTGTAAGCACCGCAAAGCAGTGCATTCTTTGCCTGCCCTGGGGGATTTGAGTGATGTCCTGCTCCCATCTCCACCGGAATCTCCTCTCACCTGACCTGAAGTCAGCACCAGAGGAGCTGGACCAGCCTGTCCCAGGAAAGCCCAGGGACCTGCAAAAAGATGCAGCAGCCACAGCCACCATCGATGGCCTAAGGCCTCAGCAACTGCCTGGTTCTAAAACAGATATAGCAAAGGTTTGAAAAGCGTCTAGTTTATGTCCTCTATATCACTGATGAGATGTCGCATCAACCAAATTAGAGAAGTAATGAGAAAGAATTACACACAGGTGAGAAAGTAGCTTTAGAGAGAAAAAAAAAAACCCCAGGCTCAGTAGACTGCTCACTAGCAACCCTCAATGTAATGAATCAAAACAATAGATACAGGAAATGCAGAAGGGTCAAGGAAAAGATGGAGAGAGGACAGCTATGAGGGGGGAAACGTGGGGGTCGATTCCCCTTGTCTAATCTGCACAGAGGGCCAGAAAGAGACATTGAAAACAAAAAGGGTTGGAAATAGGTTTTCTAGGACGGAAACTCACCCTAAAAACTGAGAGCACGAACCATGGTCCAAGCAACCATAACACCAACCACCACTACTCCAATCACATAAAGAAGAACAAAGACTGGTGAGATTTTCCAAATTCCTAGACGGTGATTGCATCCTAAAAGAATGAGGTCCTTTGTAAGGAATAAAAGGTAAGATTTTCTGGACTTTTCCAGAATACTAAAATCCCCAAATAATGGAGTAGGGATCATAAAGCTTAAAAGGAAAAAGACTCAGGCAGGCTTAGTGGTGCTCACCTGTAATCTCAGTACTCTGGGAGGCTGAGGCAGGAAGGAGTATCGCAAGGGTCAGTCCAGAAACTTAGCAAGACCCTGTCTCAAAATAGGAGAGAGGGAGAAAGAGGGAGAGAATTTTTTACATAGAGTGATTGTTTATGTAGGAGTGTTGAGAGAAGCATATGCTGAGATTTGCAATTAAGGAGACTGAGGTAAGCTTTCGGAGCATGAAAATAACTACAATGAAATTTTTGGTAGTATATGCCAGCACAAATGTACATTAATTAAAACTAAAAAGCAGAAGCTGAGTAAAGTATGTCTGGGTGTAAGCACTGAAGCCAGGTGGAGGTAAAATGAGTGTGTTAAATATGCTCATAAAATGGATGCTATCTTTAAAAGTGAAAATAATGAGAGTTGTAAAAAGAGTATGGGAGCATATTTATTACAACCATATATTAAAATTAACAAAGACCAGGAGGGAAAGGAGACATTTCATTTCTGAACTCCCATGAAGAGATTAGCATTAATCCATGAGTGATATTAGCTGTGAGAGAGAAGTTCACAAAATCTTCATGGGCATTACTGTAAGAGAGTGAAAGGAAGGTATCTACCTCCCAAGCAACTAAGAGGATAATATAAAAAGCAAAACAGTGTAGTCCAAAAGGAAGAAAAGTGCAGAGAATGGCACACAAGCACCAAAGCTGTCGTTTGGATCTGGAATTTCCCCCAAAGCCATGTGCTAAAGGCTTGGTCCCCAAGTTGGTGCTGCTGGGACATGGTGGAACCTTTAAGAGGTGGAACCTAAGGGAGGTCTTAGGTCATTGGGGGCGTGGCCTTCAAGGGGCCTGTGGGACTCTGGTCACTTCCCCTTCCTCTCTTTTGCTTCCTGGTCACAAGGTCAGGGGTTTTGCTATGCCACAGGCTCCTAATGTAATATGCAACCTCACCACAGGCCCAAAGGCAACTGATCATGGACTGAAATCTCCAAAAGTGGGAGCCAAAATAGACTTTTTCTTTTCTTTTCTTTCTGGTGGTTGTGGGGATTGAACCCAACAACTTCATACTGAGCTACATCCCCAGCCCTTTTCATTTTTATTCTGAGACACAGTCTTACTAAGTTGCCAAATTGCCCAGGCTGGACTCAAACCTATGATCCTTCTGCCTCCCCCTACAAGAATGTTGAGACTACAGGTGTGCGCCACCATGCCCAGTCTCTCAGGCACTTTTTATAGTGACAGAAAACTGACACAACTCACATAAAATAAAATCACAGAATTAATATTCAACCTAAATGTTCTGAAATCAATGCCAATAGGGTAAGCTCATCAATAATAAAGCTCTCAGGATAAATAAAAGTTAAAAGAATGAAATTTACTGTGCAAAACTTTACCCCCAACAGAATCACAGGAAAGGGAAGGGTCCCATGCACCATGCTCCAGGAAGGACAAGAAGCTGAATGACTGTGAATGGCCCGTGACCGCCACAGGCACAAGCAGCAAGGTGATGTGGTGAAACCACGTAACCCCAAAGCATTTAAAGAACACTTACACTAATCGAAGTAAAATCCACTATGTGGGCAGACAGAACTTGGGAAATTAAAATAAAAACTGACCAGGCATGGTGGCTCACAACTGTAACCCCAGCTACTAGAGAGGCTGAGGCAGGAGGATCATAAGTTCCAGGTCACCCTGGCAACTTAGCAACTCTGTCCAAAGTGCAAAGGCCCTGGGTTCAGTCTCGAGTACTGTAACACAAAAGTACATGTAACACAGTCCATACAATACAAAAATTAAACCTGTTGAAAGTAAGCCAAGAAAGCAACAAAACAGTTACTGAAGACATCAACACATCATGGTAACTTATCTTGAATAAAATAACCAAAAATAGGGATAGAGGGAACATAAATAAGGTGAAGGTAACTTCCGTGTATGCATAGAGCCTTGTACCATAGAGGGAATATCTTCAAAAAAGCTCATCTTATTCTTGTTTACAAAGAAAATCCTAGCAAGTAGCAGCTCACACTTATTTTCCACACTTCAATGAAGACAGAAAATTGAAATGTAAACTAGAAAGTTAAAAATCCTTGGGCCTCAAAAACTATAATTATTTTCCTATAAAATCTGTAAAGTCGCAGAGGGAATAACAAAATAAAATAAATTATTATAAGAGAAAATGCTGATACCATCATAACTACCAAAATTTGGGAGATAGCACTGCAGTTCCTCTTGGCAGCAAATCCCAGATCCTAATTGCCTTAATTATTAAGTAAGGGAGAATTTTTAAAAATAAACTACCGAAGTAACTACAAAGCCAACGAGTTGATAAAACAAAATAAAGTCCCAGAAAAAAAATTTAACAGAAGCACTGATTCCTAACAATGGAGGGAAATGAGGGATTAAAAAATTGAACAAGAAAAGCTTCCCTTCCTGTGGTCCATGGGGGCTGGGGCAGCAAAAGCCAGAGTCCAGAGGCAGCGAGTCAGCCCCTGAGAGGCACCGGAAGACAGACCAAGGATGTATGATATTATACCCTGCCCAGAGGGGATGGCTAACTCCTAAACCCCACCAAATCAATGCAATAAAAGAAGGGAGGTCTAGTCTTGCCGAATTCTCCCATATTTTAAGAAGAGAGAGAACTAGAGATTTTTAATGTGAGATTTTCTGCTTTGTAAAATGGCACATGGGCCAAATAAAACATGATTATGAGCTGTATTTGGCTAGCAGGTTGCAAGTTTTCAACTTCTGATTTAGGCTACTAACTTCAGCTTGAACCAATTTCAAAAATTTCTATTTTTCCAGAAAAACCTCCATTTCATGTAGATAGTCAAATGCATTCACATGAAACTGTATTAAGTATTCTTTTGACAAATCTCCCGTGTTAATTTCTCATATCTAGATTATCTGAGTGGTAAAGCATCCATTCTTATCTAAATATGCTATTGTCAATTTATTGCTCCTCTGTTTCAAAAACTCAGCATTTGGATCTGTTAAATTAATTAAATTGAAAGGGTTTTAGTTTTTAATTTTTAAGTCTCCAAATGGGTGGAATTGCTATTCAGGCTGTTGCTATTAATTTCTGGTTTACTGCATTACAGTCAATGATACTTGTCCTTTGGAATTTAATTAGGTTGTCTTTGTAGCCTTGTTTATGTTTATGTTCCAGAATCATTTAAAAAGAAGTCTCTCTCTCTCTCTCTCTCTCTCTCTCTCTCTCCCTCCCTCCTCTACCGCCCTTCCTCCTCCCTTCCCCCCATACGGGAGATTGAACTCAGGGCCTTTGCACCACAAAGTACACTCGGTACTTTTTAGTTTTATTTTGAGACATGGTCTTGCCAAAGTGCCCAGACAGAACTCATGCTTGAGATCCTCTTGCCTCAGCCTCTAGAGTGCTGGGATGAAAAGCATGCAGCACCACACCTGGCTTACGTGCGTTACCTTTTCAGGTAATGTAATATATTACGTTTTACACACATATACACATATTTATATTACACACATACACATATATTCAGTGTCATTCAAATTCTGTTACTTGATATCTACTTGATCGATCTGAAAGGAATATACAAGAGCTCCGAAGATAATTGTGTTTCTGCCCCTATTCATAGCAATCCTTAGAATGTTTCCTGAAACAAAATTTTGCAATGAATGTGACATTCTAATAAAAACGAAAAAGACTGAAATGCTTAGGTTATCACTAGTGTTGTTCATCATACAATCCCAGTTTGTCTCCTCTGGGCATGTAGTGAGATTGTACTTCCCAGCAACCTTTGGTATTAGTCCAGCCATGAGACTTAGCCAACAAACTGTGTTTTAGGTGACAAAAACTTCAGTAATCACTGGGCCATTCACTTGGACTCTTTCCCTTGCTATCATTGTCATGGAAGCACACACAGATTGGAAGTCCTTTCTTCCAGGACTTCCAAGTAGGAGGACACAGAGAAAAGATTCAACCAGCCCACTGTGGACATTCAATATAAATGAGAAAATGCTTGTGTGGCTTATGCCAGTAATATTTGAGGATATTATTTATTACTGCAACATAACTTAGCACATCCTTACTGAAACAGATGTGAAAAGAAAGTAGGCAATCTGAAAATGAAAAGAAAAAAGGATAAACAAAAATGCTGGAAAAATACTTTGTTTCGGTTATAAGTTACAACCAAAATTAGTAATCCCCACTTTTCACCAATCATGTTGGTAGTGATTTTTTTCAATGATACTAATATTGGTATTCTGAGACAGACACACTCATACTTTTCTTTTGGTAAACTTTTCCTGAGAAAAACGTTATTTATGTATGAAGAATTATTGCAGGTTCTTATCTTTCACATAGTAACTCACTTTTATGAACCTAACTTGTTTTCTGCTTTCATGGTGATACAGTGGTGGTATCAAGGGGGAAATGAACTTTGTAAGCGAGAGTCAAAGGTTAATTTACTTCTCTCTAATCATAAATGAAGGACTGATTTCCTTCCCAATGGAAAATGAGATACTAGTATCTACAGTCTGCCGCAGCATTCTAATTCATTAAATGTCATCTGTGATTTCTTGGGATGAAATCATTGTGAAGGCAAGGTTCTGGAAGACCTAATGGCTCCTATGTCTGACCTTAACACAGCAATGATGACTGCAAGGACAGTGGAGCAGGACTGCTGCTTCTGAATACCTCTGAAAGAAAGAAACAAACTCAGACCTTTGAATTCTCAATCTGAGTCACAGCTGGAGAATCTGCCCTAGTCCCTGTGACCCTAAAATAATGACCTGGTTTTTTCTACCTGCAGGGAAGACCCTAAATTCACCTGGGTAGTCAGTCTGTGGAATTATAAAATTGACATCACAGATCCATCACGTCTCTTACCTAATATTTAGGGCCCTGATTGGGAAGGAGCAGGAGTAGAGACTTAGAATTAGGACTTCTAGGTCGATTCAGAAAACTGAATTTCCAGATCTCCCTGATGTCTTCTCTGAGAGCTTCCTGATGTCAGAGAGACCCTTGGAACTTGAAGACCATGCACACCTTGGAAAGGGGTGGCTGTTTCTTGGAGATTTATTGCCACCATGTTCCATTGCCTCTGAATGCATGACTAGAGTCAGTTCGGTGTATCTGAGGAGGGTCTACACCAGTGATGGCAAAGCTTTTAAAGCTTTCAATGATGCAAATGGCCCCCTGAGCCATGGATGCCATAGGTTCCCACTGGTATTCCAAGTCTGATGTGGGGCAGACAGAGTTGCAGGATTGTGTCAAAGTTTAGCCCTATAAACCTGGGGAATAGGTGTCAACATGCACCCCAAGGTTTTAAACCAAGGAAGACAAAATATAGCATTGGGCTGCTCTTACTGAAATAGGGGCAGATTCCAGAAATTCTGTTTTCAATACATTGGCTTGAGTAGCTAGCTGGAAGTGAATCAAACAGCCTGTTTGGCCATGAGTTGAAACTTGAGTTCACTGTAGCCAACTGTCAGTGAGACTGAGGTGGCAGAGGAAGGAACTCCTTAGGGAGACAGGAATGTTGGCGTGGATTTGCTGTGAACATCCACCACCCTTATACCTTCCAAGAGAGTCTAAAGGTTTCTTCTCTCACTAAGGCAACGAGAAACACGGAGACACTGTCTTCAGTTCACACACTCTGCTCCCATCCAAGGATACTGGAAAGTGGCTGAAACCTTTCACCCAACCAAAAGTGACCTTAGGAGAACCCCATTTTACTAAGAGATTATTTAGAAGCACAATTGGCACAGCATTCACTTATAGATTTGAGATACTAAAGTATTCAAAAGTCGGATGTGGGTCGGGGACATGTGTGTCCAGTCCAGTCACTGCTGCATCTTAAGTGACCATGTCTTTGAAAATATCAGAGAGAATAATGTATCTATATAATAAATGATTTAGAGCTGATGGCATGGTGGTGGACTCCTGTCATCCCTGCACTTTCAGAAGCGGAGGCAAGAGCATCACAATTTGAGACCAGCCTGGGCAATTTAGTGACCTAGCAGACCCTGTCTCAAAATAAAAAAAATTAAAAAGCAGGGTGAGGATGAAACTTAGTATGAAGGTCCTGGGTTCAATCCCTAATATCATAAAAATATTTTTAATTAGAAAATGATTTGTGGTTAAGAGCTTAAATTCATATGACTCTTACTAGTAGCACGACCAGAGCAAATTACTTAAAACTTCCATGTTTCATTTTTCTCACCTGTAAAATGAGAATCATAATATTTAGCATCTATGGACCTTGTGAGGACTAAAGTTAGTAATAAAGCATGGAGAGCAGCATTTGGCCCACGATGAAGAAGACTTCGTAAGCATCACCTAGCAATACTGTTATCCAATGCTTTTACTGGGCTATGACGATTCTTACACAAGTGTTATTTATCATTATTATTAATTAGCCCCACTTAAAGTCAACCACAGAAAAATTGAAGCTCATCCAGTAGTAATTCACTAACATGGAATGAGATATGAAATCATTTCATGACAGCCATGCTCCGCCATTTCAAGAGCCATTTGCCTTTGACTGTTCCTCAGTGACACCCATGGCTTTATGAACTACTTCCTTTTCCACATTACAGATCCCAAGCATGGAGTCACTGCAGGAGATTAGGGAGTGAGTGTCTTTGCTCCACAAAAGAGATCCTCAAAGGAGAAAACATAACCTGGTTTGTGCTTTGCGTCTCAAAGTGCACTCTGGACTCGGCTCTCAAACATTCCTGTGCATATGAGGCCCCTGAGAATCATGTGGGAAGGAAAACTCTGCTCAGCAAGTTGAGGGGGGCCTGAGACCAACTATTTTTTTCTGTTTCTTAGAGCCAGGGTCTCACTAAGCTGGCCTTGAACTTGCGGCCATCTTCCTGCCTCAGCCTGGGATTACAGATGTGTACTACCATAAGCTGCAGGTGATGTTGATGCTAGGGGTCCCTGGACCATACTTGAAACCTCCTGCTTCCAGGCAGAGGTGACTAACCCACTGAGGACGGTCTATTTCATTCATCAAGCCCTCACAGGAAAATCTGCTCACCACTTTTCAGCCATTAACCTCCCTCTCAGACCTTCCTGCTCATACAAATGTCCACAGCTTGACCATTTCTCTTTAGCAAAAGATTGTTCTTCTAACCAAAGTCCCTCTTGTTGTATCAATGGACATATTGCTGCCAAAGAACTTGATGTAGCTGTTAAAACATACAACTCCTGGAAATTATGACTGAATTTTTAAAACTATTCCAAGTGCACACTTTGGGTGTTCCTGGTGTGCTCTCAGGTCTGGGGACCTCTGTGTCCCCCTGCCATCAAGGGCTCCCCTTCACACATCTGGGTGAGCATTTTCCCTCACCCACAGCAAGAAGAGTGTATTGTATCTCACAAAGTAGTATCTTCATCTTGCTCTATCTGAATACCACAGGCTGGGTGGTTTATGAAGAACAAGGGTTTGTCTGGCTCAGGGTTCTGGACACTGGAAAGGCCAAGAGAAGGTGTGAGAATTTGCTCATCACTTAATGAGGACACAGCTGCATGGTAACATGCAGAGGGCATCACAGGTGGAGACAGCAAGCATCTCACTTCTAACAAGGCCACTCCCTTGGGAATCAGTAATCCAGGAGTGGACAGCGCCCTCATGACCCAATCAGCTTCCCTGCCCAACCTCTTAACATAATTAACATATGAATTTGGAGATTCACTTTGCAATATATGAAGTTTAGGGGACCTATTCTAACCGCAGCATAGAACTCGTGGGAGCTCCAAAACATTCACACCAGTTGTCTGAAGGTGAAGTAGACAGGAGCATCACTTAGAATTGAGCACCTACCTTTCTTGTCTTCTAGATCACAGATGGAAACAGAAGCTATGTGAATATGACTCATCAGCAAAGAATGAATGCTTTTGTCAAATGGGTAATTAAAAGAGGGCTTGAATGTCTTCCCAGCTAGCTATCTTTCATGTGACTCCAACAGGATTCTGTTCTTACATAGCTCAGTGGTTGGCCTCAAAATGAACCCAAAGTGAATTTGCCAACCCTAAAAACAATCAAGTTTACACACAACGGACGCCACATAAATCCTTTTTAAATTAAACTGAACTGAATCAAATTCACCATCCAGGCAGTGGTGAACCTAAAAAAGAAACAAGAAGAAAGCTATGAATGCACTGAGAGATAAGAATGAATTTCCAAATTCCAACCAACTGGTTAGAGTGGCGTGAGATCTGCCATCTTTGGGAAGCAGGAGTGGAGTTAGGGAGGCAGAAGGGAAAGTCTGCACTTGTTTGGAAGAGGAATCTTTGTTGTCTAAGCACAGGAGAGGCGAGGGCCACTTGGAAGAGTGGAGGGTTACATTAGGACCCAGGAGTGAGCCAGATTGTTGAGGACACCTCCTGGTTCGGTTTTTTCAGGAAACTATTTGCAAAGCTGGCTGGATGCACTCCAGCTGACCAAAGTGGTGTGGTTGTTGAAGCCACCAGAAATGCAGAAAGTGCTCACAAATATCCCTTGGGTCTTGGAAATGCCCAGCCCTTATCCCCAGTGAATGATGCTGGTAACACAGAGGAGCCCCAGCAAGCAGCTATTGTGGGGACAAAGGCCGAAGGCAACGAAGGGGACTTGGGAGAGCCTATGGTGACACCCAAGCAGCCATGCCCAACCCGCTTCTATGAAGGGATTCAGAGATGCAATTCCTGGCATGCAGTGGATGCCAGGGTGTTGGGCTTCAATGTCTCAAGCCCAGGGGAAAGGGATGCTGGCTTCCGGACTCAAGGTGATGGGGAGATCCTGTGAAAAGCATTCAAGAGGCAGATCTTGGTCCTCTCCAGCACGGTGTACAAGGCACCTTAGCTGCAGACGCTGCCAAAAGAGAAACAGGACAGGGAGTACAGGAAGTGTGGAATTGGGTCCAAGTTCCAGGAAAGAACTCTTGCGGTCATGGGTGAAAGAGAAAGCCCTAGGCATTGGATAGAAGTTGTGAGTTTTTATTTAACTCTGAGTAGTTTAACACAGGCAGCACACGGGAGCATGTACACACACACACACATGCTGGAGTCAACCCACCAGTCAGGGCCAACTGGCTGCAGCCCAGGAGAGTGATCCCAGCCCCTCCAGCCTGCCTTCATTCCATCTTCTAGAACTGTCTGGTTGGCCTGTGTCTAGGAAATCCAGGCCCGCTCCCTAATCCAAGGAGGCTACTGTTACATGTGCAGCCGGCGAGGCACCGGTCCCCAGAAGCCATCTAATGAAAACCTTATGCCGTGGCTTGGTGCACACAGATAAATCAAGCTAATTCCAGCTGGGCCTCATGCCGAAGGCTTGACCTCACTGACAAGACCCCTGGAAGAGAAGGCTGGTGTGGGGGGCACACCCACTCCTAATCATGGCCAGCTGGGTTGGAACCAGTGGGGCCACCTCTCCTGTGAACCCCAAACGCCAGAGTCCATGGACCAGCAGACACAGCTGTCTTTTCATCTTACACTAGGAATCCCAAGCTTAGCCACCAACATTCCTCTTTGTTGTCTTCTTCTCTTTCTTCTTTTGGCATTGTCCCCATAAAAATATCTGCCATTCCACATGTTCCACACCAAAGAGAAACTTGATTAAGTAGGACCAAGTCTCTGTGGAGGATCCCCAGTTACTGAAGTGAGGAAGGAAGGGTATAATTAGATGCTATTTCTTTAACAGAACAGCTCAAAGGCCCCATTAAGAGGAAGGACACTGTGAAACAGTCACTCCATCCATCTCCAGAGCCCGATACCCCAGAAATGTCCCTTCCTGGCGTCATTAATGAAACCCTTAAAAGAATCACATTTCAACCTCAGACTGGGTGTTTTTCGCTTGGCTCTTTTCACACTTAGACATTTAATAAATTGTGTAGGCAATTCCTTCTGCCGACATTCCTCTATTATTTTCATATATTTGGTACTAAATCTTTTATACATAATAAAACAAAGCTTCATTTTAAAGCCATGTTTTAAAAGTAAATAAATGTGGTTTTCACCTGATGGGTCACTGTGAAATAGCTGGTGACTTGGGTTTTGTTCAAGGAATTACTAAAAACTGTTTATGAGATTTGCTTAGAAGTTCTGCTTTCAGCCTCAGCAGCTAGGTAAAATAAGTTGCAAATACATTAGTGAAACTTAAAATCTTTTACACAATGCCCCAGAAGGAGCTTCTATGCCTGAGTACTGATGAGGTCCTTGAAGAGCTTCACCACAACAGGTCCCACGTGGAATCAGAGAGGATTTGTAGAAACACAAAAATTCTCCACGAGCTGAGGTCCAGAACAAATACAGTAGTGACTGCTTATTCATGCTTTCGCTTTCCATAGGTTGTTACCATGGCCCAAAAAATATGAAATGGAAAATTCTAGAAATACCCAATTCCTAAATTGTGCATCGTGCACCATTCTGACCAGTGGGATGAAATCTCAAACCACCCCACTCCATCCTGCCCAGGACACAAACTATCCTTTTATACAAGGTCTCCAAGTTGTATATGCTTCCTGCATATACAGGAGCCATCTCAGTTATAAGATAAATCTCATGGAATAAGGGTTCAAGGACCTTTATTTTACTATTGGTGATTGCTGTTAATATCTTACTCTCCCTAATTAATAGATTAAGCCTTGTCATAGGCATAGATGTATAGGAAAAACATAGTATGCTTAGGGTTCAGCATTATCTGTAGTTTCAGTTATCCATGGAGTCTTGGAATGTACCCCCATGGATAAGGGGGGACCACTGCTATATAAGTACAAAGAGTGAGGACAGACTTTCCTGAAGACCCTTACATTTTAGCAGAATAATTTACCCACAATAGCACAGCTCATGTTAAAGTTGCTAATTAATTCCATTATCATTTAGTCCACTTGACTAGGTTTTATTATAAGCACTGGATGAGGAGAATCAAAAGCACAAAACCTTCTTAGTTCCACAAACAGAGGTATGGATTAATAATTTTTATTATTTTAAAGAGGTAACAGTTTTTACAAATGTGCCCCTGAAGAATGATGAAAGTCAATGAAAGAGAAGTTGTGCTATATAAAATATGTACTTTGCACCAGCTTTTCAGAAATATCTCAAAAATACAGGCAAGGTCACAGCAGGCCTGCAAAGGCCTTGTGAGTCAGAATCACAGTTGGAAAGACAAGCCAGGCTGCTCCTACAATGAACACTCGATAAAGTATCTCCATCCCCAACCAGAAAATAAATGTCCACAGCTGCACTTGGTGGTTGGCACTGAAGTTCATCCACCATATTAGCATCATCCCACCAAGTCCAGCAAGACAACAGAAGAAAGCCACACTCTTGCAACTGTGAGCCCAGCGAACATATCCCTACCACAACCTTGGTCTGCTCCTCCAAAAAGACAGTCTCAGGCTCGCCTTTGGTGCCTGCCATTTGGTCTACAATGTCATGCTCGACCTGACAGCACCAAGAGCCCTCTGCTCTGGACCCCTGTGTCTGGAATCAAGTAGCGTTTCAGAAGGAGAAAGTGTTGGATCGACCAAACTAAACCCTCCTTTTCCTGGACCTTGAGCCAAGGTAAGTTCTAAATGTTAGGAGGCTAACAGGCAATTTGAGACAGATCTTCAAATTTTAGCACAGGAAAAGAATCTTAAAGATAACCTAATGCAATCATTTTTTGAAAATTTTTACTATTTATTTTTTATTTGTAATTTTTATTTTTTTAATAGGGACTTTAAAACGCTGTTATGGCTTATATCTAGATGTCCCCCCAAAGCTTCATGTACTCATAGATGGGGCTTTTCTGAGGTGGATATATCTAGGGTGTGGAGATGTACATTATGGGTGCCTGGTGATTAGTTTAGCTGATTGGTTTATATTGTTCTGGGTGTAGGTGATGGGAAGCACCACCCTGAGTATAGGTGTGGCACCATCCAACAGGCTTGTAGCCTGTATGGAATATAAAGAGATAGAAAGAAGGGAGGCTTGCTGCTGCTGCTTCACTTTCCTGTCTCCTGCCTGCCCTGCCATGAACTACTTCTCCTCTGTGATGCCCCTCTGCTATATCACCCTGCTTGGAGGCAGCCGACTACTGACTGAAAGCTCTACAAACTGTGAGCCAAAGTAAACCTTTCCTCCTTTAACTTTGGGTGTTGAGTATTTTGTCTCAGCAAGGAGAGAAAGTAACCAAGACACACACTTTCCCTAAGAATTGAAAGGCCAGAAAGGTGAGTCCACCAACTTGACACTACTAGAGAAAGCTAAGCTGAGTAGCATCTCCTGCAGGCAGTGTGGTACCCAAGACAAAAACAGGTCCCATATTTTTTAAGGCAATGTAGTGTCTTCTTCCTTGTCATTGGGACAAAATACCTGACACCCACAATTTAAAGGAGGAGAGGTTCATTCTGATTCACATTTTGAATCCACAGGCATCCGGCTCTAAGGCAAAAACAGTATGGTGGAAAGGTCTGGAGGAGTAAAGTGCCTTATGCATGGTAAGGTGGCCCGGAAGCAGAGAGCAAAGGGAGGAGCTGGGGAGGGAGACAGACCCTTCCAGATCACACCCCTAGTGCCCCACTTCCAACTAGGCCCCACCCCTCAGCAGCAAGTCAGCTATAGTCACTTTCCAAAAGCCCCACCTCTGAGCATACAAGTCTTCTGGGAGACAGTCCAGATCTAAACCATAAGGTGTAGCTTGCCACACATTTGTACACACTCAATCCCCATAACAACTCTGTGACAATCAAGACAGGCATTGCTCTTCCAGTTTGATATTGGAGGAAACCAAGTGAAAGGCTAGAGCTCCAGTCTTCTGGTCTAGGGCATGTGCTGGTTCCCCTCACAGCGTCCCTCTTTTCCAAGACCCTCTTTCAAATTTCCCTTCCTCCAGAAAGCCTTCCCTGATCACCCTCAGGCCTTCTGCAAACAGTGACACCCTTTGCCCTAGTGAGATTGTACGTACAGTAGAAATGCAGCATGTAAAACACACAGAAGAGGAGCAACTATGTCCACACCATAGAATATGATTTGGCCATACAAAACAAGTGCTGACCCATGCTATAACATAAGTGAGCCCTGAAAACACTATGCTACATGAGATAACAGTTGTATACTTTAAATGAGTGAATTTTATGGTATGTGAATTCTATTCCAATAAAGTGCTTTTTGGGAAAAGGGAAGGAAAAAAAGTGGGGTCTCTAACCGCTCCCCAGCCTGACCTCCTTCGCTCCACTCCTCTGACAGCCTGAAACCACCTCTGCAAACCCCTAGAGCTCCATGGAATGAGCTTGGTAAAACCCTGACACAGTCCAAGTTTCCACTCCTCAAATGTAAACTGAAACATGGCCCCACATCTCTTGATGCAAGGTGCGAGGCCCCGCATAAGCACAGGTCTTGGGGAAGAGAGGGAGCTTAGCCCCACAGAGGCACAGCCTCCAGGCTCTTACCATCCATGTCCAGGCGCTGCATGATGATGGCCAGCTCCACCTCGCTCGGCATGTACCCCAGGGAGCGCATGGCCATGCCCAGCTCCTGCTTGGAGATGAAGCCATTCCCATCTCGGTCCAGAACTCGAAAGGCCTCTCGGATTTCTACAAGGAAAAGGCAAAGTCCAGTGGTTACGTGGCTGGCTTCATGACATTGGAATGATTGGTGACTATCTCTTAACTCCACTGCTTTACAAATATGATATATTAAAACCCTTCAAGCCAAGCATGGTGGTGCATGCCTGTAATACCAGCTGTTTAGGTGCCTGAGGCAGGAGGATCATGAGTTTGTGGCCAACCTGGGCAACTCAGCAAGACTCTATCTCAAAAAAAATTTTTCAAGGGCTGGGGATGTAGTTCATGGTAGAGCGATAGCCTAGTATGTGCAAGGCCATGGGTTCAATCCCTACTACTATGAGACCAAACAGATCCCTCTAATCAGATAAAAGAAAGGCAAAAAGAAAAAGAAAAGAAAAGAAAAAAGGAAACGTGAACAGACATGGTGGTACATGCTTGTAATCCTGGCACTCTGGGAGACTGAGGCAGGAGGATTGTGAATTCAAGCCCACCCTGGGCAAATTAGCGAATTAGTAAGACCTTGTCTCAAAAGTAAGGAAATAAAATGGCTAAGCTCAATGTGACAGCTCTGTTTCCACTCCTAGTACCATAAAATAAAAAGAAAAGAAAGGGAATAGAGAGGAAGGGAGGAGAGGAGAGGAGAGGAAAGAGAAAGGAAGGAAAGAGAAGAAGAAAAAGGAAGGGAGCATGCACAGTTAGTCAGAGGGCCCAGCAGAGTCCTGTGGCCAAGGACACTTCCCAAGCAAGGCTAAGGCTGTGGAGAAGACTATCTCTTGGGCCCCAGGAGGAAAGGAGAATGAGATTCCCCACTTGAAGACATATTTCAGGTCCCTGCTTCTACAGAAACTGTGCAGAAAGCTTTTTCAACCTCAAAAGAGAATAGGAGTTGAGTATCCTGCTGTTCTCTATTTCATTCCTCTAATTTACAGTTGTTTTATGGCTCTAAACAACCTCAGATCACTAAGAGTGTCATGAAAACTCAAAAGCCCTCTTTAATCACTTTCTTTGAATCTGGCAGAGAACTTGGCTCTGCTGTCAATAAGCCCTATTGTGCACGGCAGGTCATCTCCCAACCTCTCACCCCCTACCAGAGCTGCTCTGAATTCACCCAGTCCCATCCTCCAGGGACCCTGCGGCATTAGACCCAGGTTGGCAGAGCATTTCTTCCCCATCACACCCCAGTGAGACCCAGCATGGGGAACTGAGATCACAGTTTGAAGATGAGAGGTTCCTCCAGCACATCTGAGCACACCAGCCCTATGGCAGCCTTGATGCTTTTCCAATTCACCCAGATACAGCAGCCGCCAGCATCCTCCATGGCATTCAGCAGGCACTGACTACCTCTTACGTATAATCAGGAACACAGTATTAAGTGCCACTAGGAAATAAACATGATCCAGCAGGCACCTTGAGTCTCTTCCTCAGCTCTGTATTCCCATCAGTACTGTAAGAAACATGGGGAAACTTGCTGTCCCTCTTCAAACTAACCTAAGACACTTGACCCCAATCCATTTACTTAATACCTTGCTAAATATCTTACTGTGCTCCTGGCAGGTATCTTGACCTACCCATCCTTTCCCACACAGGTTTTGTCTTTTCCTCTTTATATTAGTATCCTAGGCCAGCAGTAGCAAATCACCACAAAGCTGGTGTCTTGGAACAAAATAAATTAATTCTTTAGAAATCAGCATTATTAGATCAGAATCAAGGTGTGTAGGGAGTTGTGTGCCCCCTAGAGGTTAAAGGGGGAATCCATTCTCTGCTTCTGACTTCTGGTGGCTGCCAGCACTCCTTGACTTGTGGCCAGATCACTTCCAGCTCTGCCTTCTGTAATCTTCTCCCCATAATCTCCCTCTGCTTCTCTCTTACATGGACATTTGCATTTAAGAACCACCCAGATAATCCAAGATAATCTCCCATCTCAAAATCCTTTAATTAATCGCATTTCCAAAGACCTCTTTCCAAAGCAGCATTTATAAATTTCAGGGATTAGAACCCAATAGCTTCAGGGACTGTTTCAGATTATATCCAACATTTCCACCTGAAACAACTTCCCTTCCTCTTTCCCTGCCAAAATCATGGCCATTCTTCAGGGCCATGTCAGGACCTTGTATTCCACAAAAATGTCTTCACCCATCATAGCCATGTTATATCCCTTGTTGATGGCAGTAGAGCAGATCATTCACTGCTTTCACAGGATGTCTCACATGCCCCATTTAGAAATAAATATCACACTGGTGTAGAAACTGAGGGCCCAGTCCCTCACACCCTCTTTCCATCTTTAATGCTCTTCTCCCACAGGCTGCAGGAGCTGCTAGACAGACAGCTGTCTAATGGATGCTAAGTCTGAATAGATAAGGACCACACATTAGTAGTAAATGTTTGACCAATTATCAATACTAATTCAGCATGCTGAATGCTTTCAGTGAATCCATGAGGGTTCCAGCAGAGAGACCAGTCTGCGAGCCTGGACCCAGGCTCCTGGCCAGGCGTAATAGCTAATTAGGTCCACGGCCAAACCCAAAGGCCTTGGTTTGCTCATGCATAAAATGAGCTGGGTTGGCTTCGAGGATCCCTGAGGTCCTACCAGCCCTCCTTTCTGTGGATCTGTGGACATCATTAAAGTGTTTTAAAAAGAAGAACAGGGAGTCTGCGTTCTCTTATGTACTCTATTAATCTCCTGTTCAAACCACCCCCTCTTTCTTTCCATGGAACGAAAAAAAAAAAAAAAAAAGCCAAATTTTAGTCCAGTACAAGTTCTGAATCGAGAAGTATGTCTGCATTTTGGGGCTTTTCTCATCAACAAAAATGCCCAAGATTCCCTAAAGCAGCCATATGTGTTTTCATACCCAGTCCCACATGTCCCAGAAATAGCTTAGAGCCACTGCTCAGCTGGAGGTCATGGCACACAGCACTCGGGGACATTGCAGGAGACACCACAACCTCATCCATCCTGACCCCTAGATCCCCTGACACCAAGGATGAGAGGATTCAGAGGCAGGGTCTCCCGAAGGGTCGTGAGGCTGCCCAATGACCTGGGCCAAGCTTTCCCTTCAGCCTCTATTTAATTTCTGCATCTGAAAAATGGGTTAGGTTTGATTGCCTTCTGGCCTCTATAGTAAGGGTTTACTTTGGCGCCATGCACAGGAGAAAAGGACAGGACAGGTGACACAGCTGGGGTCGCAGATGGCCAGCTATGGCTGAGCCCTGCCTGTCCTTCTCTAAAGCCTCCTTCCCAAGTCATTTTCCACATCCAGATTCTTCTGACTTAACCCTGAACTGCCTGGGCTGGTGACAGCACCTGCACAATGGTTCCCTTCTGTTGGCAGGCCCTAGCCTTGTCCCTGTGCCTCTCTGAGTGCTCCAGATCTCACTGTGAACTTCAACCTGCATCTTTACACTGTACTCCCCAGGGGGGCCTGGCTGGGGATGTCGGAGAACTTGACCTGGAAACAAGGCCCCTGCTGCTGTGCCTTCCACCTCACTCCCTTGCCTGTCTAGGCTACTGCCAGACTTGCTTCACCTTCAACTTCTGAATTTGGCAAGTCAAAGACGGGGTAGGGAAGGGGAGATCACTCCAGGACTGCCAGCTGTGAAGGGCCCTATTTACAAGGCCTAGCATGTCCACAGCTCGTTTTGTCTGCGGGATGTAACCAGATGGACTTTGCCAGCCTAGCCCGGCTCAGGCAGGACAGGCACATATCATATCAACCAGGGTTCTATTTCCGGTGGGCCACAGGTAAGTAGGTCAAAGCTGTCCTTCTCTATTTATTCTCATAGAATATCTGTCCCTAGCTCCACCATAGAGAAATCATGTGTGTGTATATGTGTACATCTGCCAAAGCAGACACTAACTTTATTTTTATTCAAAGTAGCAGAGAAGGGGGGAAAAGAGCAAGGTAGAAAACCAGAAATTCATAATGGAAACCACTGTAGATTCAATCTTTCTAGAGGGAAGGAAAGCCCAGGCAGAGCAGAGGCTTATTAGAAGGAAATGAGTCTTGCAGTCTGGGTGAGACATATGATGTGTGCCTCGTTTTATTTTTACTAGCAGGGCAGGGTGTGAGAAGTGTGCCCATAAAACCAGCAGCAACACTGGAGCAGGCAGGACCCTTCTGCTTCCGTCTGCTGGAAGCCTGCTCTTAGCAGAAGTGGGCTCTGGCCACCTTTCCATGCTTGGATAGTGAGGACCGCAGATCTGGTTCTCAGGAATGTGTGCTTTTCACTGGAATGCACCCCACTTTGGGCTACAGTGCTTTGTGCTTCAGAGCTCAGTAAGCACACTGTGCTTCTGGCCTTTCAATTTCATCTCTTGACTTCAGGCAACAGACACATTCACACACACACACACGCACACACACACACACACCAGGCACTGTATCATAATTCCATCACCTCCAGGATGCCTTGTGGGTCACAGTGTTTGTAATGGTGAGAGGAACCTGTCCAAAGGTCACTGTGTAGAGTCTGAAAGGAGACAGAGTGAGACATATCCTCTGACAAAAGAAATCCAGGAGCTCCAGGAATTCTGAAATGGTCCAGAATCCAAGTCTGCATTCCCTCAGGCATCTGGGCCTCTCCTCCCCAGAGTGATGCACAGGGTTTTGAGCCAAGCAAGTCCTTGAATCAAATGATCCTATTCTTGAGCCCAAGAGATTTACTTCTCATTATGCCAGTAACTCTATTTCCTTAAAATATATGCGCATCCATCCCTGGTATTATCGGCATCCAGACCCAGCACCTTCTGAGAACCTGGCCTCCGCACCAGAAGGCTTCCTAAGGATAGAGACAATTCAGGCAGGAACAACAACAAAGGCACAACTGCCATGGCAGTGACAGACTCATTGCTCAGGCATCAGATACCACCCAGTCACTATGACTTGGCTAATGTTCAGGTCTTGAAGAACCAGCTGAAATTTACAGTACTAATTTGCAACCTCAATTAGTAATGAAGAAGAACAATATTTCCTACCTCAATCTCTGTGAGACGCAAAATCCATTTACTCTCCACAAAAGTGTATCTTTAGGAAGAACGTGGGTTTTAAGTGCATTAAGTGATGGCTCTATTAACGAAAATAATACATGCTGTTGGTACACATCGTTGGGAAATTGTAAAACTGGAGATAGATGATGTTCAGGTAGGCTAGGCAGCACAATTATTAAAAACCAATGCAAATGTACCAGAAAATGTAAGATAAGGACCTGGAGGTCTTTGTTCAGAGGAAACAATAAGGCAGGGACTAAGCCAATGATTAAAGAAATTTGGAAGGGTTTCCACCTTCTACAAGGAAGGCAAAAAATGAATATTTGAAGATGGCTAATATGGCCATTCCTCCTACAAACAGTTGCTGTTTACTTTTATATGCCAGATGCTATGCTAGAATAGATAGCAAAAGAATCTCTCCAGGCTGCAAGAAGCTAATATTCTTGTTAAAGAGACAGAGAAGTGACCAGATGTCCCTAAGCAAGAATGACAAGTGCAATAACACAAGTCTACACTAACCCTATGGGAGTCCACGTGATGGAGACACACACTGCAGAAAGGTTCTTGCAGGTCACACATGCATCTTTCAAATCTAAAGGCCAAGGAAGGAGCAAAGAGAGTGTGCTATGTCACGTGCATGTCTACAATGCTGTCTGCACTCTGAGAGATGAGCGGGGAGCGGGGGGGCCGTGTATTAGGGCAAGATTGCAAAAGGCCTTTTGAGCCTCTACACTAGGGGTTGGAAAACGATGGTCTGTGCCCAAATCTGGCCCACCACCTTTTTTGTTTTTTATAAATAAAGTTTTATTGGAATGCAACCATGCCTACTCATGTACACATTATCTGTTTGGCTTGTCTGTTGTCTACTGCTTAATGCTACACAGGTTGAAAGGAATACATGTGACACAGACTTTGGCCCACAGAGACTGAAATATTTATCCTTTGTCTTTAATAATTGATGTTTGTGTCTTCTGATGTAGACCCTGCAGAATTAAAATTTTTTTAAAAAAATCAGGTTTTAAAACCAAAGGCCCTGACATCAGGGCAGCTAAGAGGGACAAAAAATGAGCAGCTGTCACAGAGTGCAAGGGAAAGATGATGAGCTCGGAGCCAAGTCTGCAGCCTGGCAGAGAGCCCTAGGGGACAGGGACTCTTCTGAGACAGAGTAGCTGCTATGCAGGCTGGGCTCTCCTGTCCAGGTTTTAGGGAGGGTATTTAAAGAAAGCACTGGGGTTTTTAGTTTATGTTATGGGGAAAGTGAGGCCAGTAAGTTAAGAGAGAATTCAGCTGCAAATGCAGGCTTTCAGAAGGGAGAACAGACTGGGCCTCACTGAGTCTAGGGACCTGAGTGTCACCCAGGGGGCCACTTCAGGTGAGCAGCTGGATATACCTGGGCAGACTCTAGAGACAGAGATGACAAAGGAAAATGGGGTCAAAATTATTCGCCGCTGGCGAGGCAGGCACCTTTAAGGGCAAACTCCTACATTAACAACCCTTCAAAATATCTCCTCCTTTGTTTCAGCCTGGAAGCATTTGTATGTGTGTCTACCTTCTTACCATGATCCTAAACTGAGAATGCCCAGAAGTGTTTGTGTCTGCCATCTTAACCTTTGACATGTGCTCTGTGACCTTAAGCAGAACACGTCCAGAAATGTGACACTATCTTTTCTTCTTTCTAAACTATGACCTTAAACTGAGCATGCTCAGAAATGTATACCTTAATAACATGTTCAGGAATGCGCCTGCCTCTAAAATGCTTTCCTACATAAATACATATGGTTTTTAGAATATAATGCACAGGCTTCCTTTGTTTAGGGACAGCATCTTCCTTTCACAGAAGACTGGCGCTCTCCTTACTTGCTGAGGGGAATCAAGTTTTCTCCATTTTCTTGTCTTCCATTTGTGTTCATTGGATTTGCACTTGCCAGAAGGGAAACCCATTGCATCTGGTTAAAGGATGATGATAATTGCATAAAAAACACTGGTTTAATCCTAGTGAGGGGTGAGTGTGAATAAGTTCCAATTTAATTATAATCAATCAATCAGAAAAACAAAACCAACTGGTTTGAGTAATTAGGGAACATGGAAGTGAGAACTCCAACCAAGAGTGAAGGGCCAGGACCCCGGAGGAGGAGAGAAGTGTGCCAGGAGGCAGGGCCAAGAGCATTCCTGCCTTCATAAGCCCACACCTCATCAGAACGCCGAGATGGGGGAGAGGGATACAATGCAGTTTTGCAGAATTCACTTTTTGGACCTAGCTTTCTTTCTTGGCATATTTTTACAATGATTAAGGGGTTGTAATCCCCTTAATAAGGAACCTCAGTTCCTTAATTGAGGTGTGAGGATGTCTCTCCTTTATTATGCTTCTCCTTCAGGCTCAGATTCCACAAGAAAGCTGTGGTGAAACCCAACAGAGCCACATCCAGAAACCCCAGGCCTGGAGGCACCTCCTGAATTTGTCTGTTTGTTTGAATGGAATCTTGTTTCACAAAGGATTTTAGGACGTTTAAAGAATTTAAGATATACTTTGAGGGGAAAAAGACACACAGGAGTAGAAGGAGAGAGAAATGAAACAGAAAACCCCAGGGAAAAGAGAAGGTGAGGAGGAGGTGCCACTGAGGTGCCAGTGAAGGACTGAAGGCTTGGGCCCGGGAGGAAGAAAGGACTGAGCTGGGGGCTCTGGGCCCCCTTTTGGAGGAGCCCTGCAGAGGAGCAGGCTGGGAGCCGGGGCTGTCCCTCCCTGAAAACCTACAAGGGACAATCAAAACATACAGTGAATATTGAAATTTTCTTTTAAAGCTTATTACAATAAAGACACAATGCCACTAATCCCCCTCAAAATACTCCCTCTCTTTACACACACTTATCTCATCATTCTTGCTGCTTTCTAAAGCAGTTCAGGAATTCTCCTTTTGTAAGTGTCTTATAAGATGTGATCAAAAATACAGTTAATGCTGTAGCTGAGTGCCAGCCAACGGAAAGGCTGCTCTTAAAAACATCACGATGTGTCCTCGTCCACCTTAATCACTCCATCTGGCACCCTGTGACTTCTGACTCTTCCCTAAAGTCAAAATGACCATGACAAGGAAACATTTTAAATCAATGCAGGACATCAAGGCAGCCACAACAGCACAACTAAAGACACTCATGAAAGAGGACTTCCAGACCTGCATCAGAAAGTATCAAGGACAATGGGATACGTGTGGAGAGTATTTTGAAAATGGTTAATGGCAATGTGTCTTTTACTGTCAATATTTTTAAATTTAAATATTAATAGTATCATTCTAGCATACTAGTAACCACAGTGTTAACCTCTGACCAGTTACTACGTGTGTGATCAAAGGGTAGAATCCAGCCTTGAACAGGAGCCCTATAAATTTGTAAATTCCCCAGATTCCTGGGCTCCAGGCTCACCCTGGCCAGCCATCATCTTGCCAAAGAGGAAGTCAGTGGTACCCTGGGAGTAGCACTAGGAGAAAGGTTCAAGGCTGTTGGATCAGCCATGTGATGACCCCCTTGTGTATTCCAAGTGTCCCCAAGCTCCTGGACTTTACATTACCTCATGGCCAAATCTGTACCTTTAACTGAAAATACAAACCCAACTCCCTCTCTAGCCAGCATTCTGAAAGACGAGCATTTCATTAACTTGTTAGGTGGTGAAATTAAGAGCAAAGACAAAGCATCTCAGGTCATGACAAATCATAATTTCTCTCTTAAGCTAGGGGGCACAGACAGTCTGAAAGCTATGGGCACTTCTAAGGATTTAGGAACTAGAATAGAGTTCATCTGTCCCCAAAGTATACCCCCAACAGATGAATCAGAATTGATTTGGGGATGCCAGGTCAGTTAACACTAATGGAAAATTCCCAACAGTAAGAGCTCAAGGCAAATTAGAACAGATATTGACAACAAAAGCCCACCCTGGCCAGAGACAGACTGGATGCCTGTGGCAGGGCTGAAAAGAGGTGGCTGGGTTGGATATGAATATGTATGACAGTGAGGAGTGCTGGAGGGTTCTGCACAAAATGACAGGAGAAAAGTCACCAGGGCCAATGCCTTGGGCAGATGATGAGTGGAGAGAGAGAGGAGGGTGTCTGGGGACAACACAGCAGTTCTCTTTGTCTGCAAGGGCTTCTGAGCCCCACTGCAAGGACAGAGACAGCTGGAGGTGCTTCTCCAAAGATCAGAGCTAAACCTGCACAGGAAAGGCTGTATATTCCTGGTTACAGATTGAGTGATGCATCTCTCAAAAAATGCTCCCAAAATGTATAAAGAAAAATATCAACCATGTGTGCTAGTCAGCAATAATCAGCATTAGTACATTAGGGCATTGTTGTGGTTTAGATCTACGATGTCCCTCAAAAGCTCCTGTGTTCAGAAGCGAGGGTTTTAGGAGGTAATTTGATGATGGGGCCACTAGACTCATTAGTGGATTAATCCACTCATGAAGCCTTAGCTGAATGTACTGTTAGGAGGTGGGATCTGGTCTGAAGAAGTGGTCACTGGAGGGCTGACCTGGAAGAGAGAAGAGCATCTCCCTCCATGGCTCCTCCCTTCTCTCTCTCTGCTTCCTGGTTACCATGACATGCTCCAACCGCTGCTTTCACCATGCCCTTCCTGCCTCAAAACCAGCCAACTATGGGCTGGGCCCTCTAAAACCATGAGCCAAAATAAATTTCTCTTCCTTCCAGCTGTGGGTGTTGGGTATTTTGTTCCAGTGATGAGAAAGTTTAAGACCGGCATTTTACTCCAAACTTTTAAATATACTTTTTTTTCCACTACTGAGGATTGAACCCATGGCCTTTGCACTGAACTATACCCCCAGCCTATTTATTTATTTATTTATTTATTTATTTATTTATTTATTTATATTTAATTTTGAGACAGAATCTCACTAAGTTGCTACATTGCCCAGGCAGGCTCTAACTTGCTATCCTCCTGCCTCAGCCTCACTGAGTGCTGGGATTACACGTGTGTGCTACCACTCCCAACTTTAAATATGCATTCTTAATTAAACTGGGATCATGCTTTCCCTATAGCTTGCTATCACCTTTTTCACTTTCATTTCAATCTTCCATATTGTTCAAGTCTTTAAAACACCATTTTGATGGCTAAGTGATATTCCAAAATATGGCTGTGGTAAAGTTGATTTCACCAAACTCCTGGTACAATATTTAGATAATTTCTGATTATAACAATGCTGAAATGCAATTCCTTGCTCATAAATCATTATATGGGCTAGGGGTGTAGTTCAGTGGTACAGTGTCTATTTAGCATGCTTGAGGCCCAGGCTTCAATCCCGTGCCACAAAAAAAAAATCAAAACCTTAAATTGTGATGTATTTGGACAGTCATTTCCTTAGGGTAACTTTCAGGGAACGGAATTACTGGATCAAAGGGCAGAAACACTGTTAAGCCACTTAATACATATTATGGACAAGTTGGCTCCCCCTAAAAAGGTAGTATCTATTACACCCTCCTCCATGTTCCATCAGTTTTAGGCACAGAAACCCAGGCTCCTATGGGACATACCTTTCACCTAGCTATCACATGGGCTTCAGCTCCTGGTGTTTAAAATCCAAATCATCTCAAAGGAAAACTCAAGGAAAAGTGGACAATTCATAAATTGGTTATTTCCCCCTATCTGCAGTTTCAGTGACCCACAGTCAACCATGGTCAGAAAATATTACATGTAAAATTCCAGAAATAAACAATTCATAACTCTTAAAGGGCTTATTACAGTGTATTGTTACAAATGCTCTATTTTACTATTACTTATTGTTATGAATCTAATGATGCCTAGTTTATAAGTTAAATTTTTTAACGATTTATTTTTTGTGTCTGCATTTTTAATTTTTCATTAGTGCATGTTTGTACTACATATTGTTTACATTTCTTGTGGGGAATTGGTACATGTACATAATACATCTGAATTTTTTGGTTTCATCTCCTTTCCCTTCATCTCTTTTTTCCCTCTGTCCATCTCTTTTTTTTGTTTGTTTGTTTGGTACCGGGGATGGAACTCGGGTCCTTGCGTTTGAGCACCAGGTGGCGAAACCACTGAGCTAAATCCCCGGCCCCCTCTGTCTATCTCTTGATTCCCTTCTCTCTTTTTCTTTTTGTACATGTTTGCAATACATAATACTTACATTCTTTGTCATGGAGGTGTAGGAAAAAACATTATATGAGGCATGGTCAAAATACACAGTGAATGTTTAAATTATTACAGTAAAAGACATATGGGCATTAATCCCTCTCAAAATACTCCCCCTTGCTTTGAATACACTTATTCCATCATTCTTGCCACTTTCTGAAGCAGTTCTAGAAGTCCTCTTTCATAAGCATCTTTGCAGATTGTGACCAAAAATATGGTGAATATTGTTACTGAGTGCAATACATGGAAAGGCCAGATCCTGAAAACATTATCCACCAGATCTGGCACCGTGTGACTTCTGGCTGTTCCCCAAAATCAAAATGACTGTGAAAGGGAAACATTTTGAACTGATTCAGGACACTGAGGCAACCACTATGGTGCAACTAAAGACACTCAAGAAAGAGGACTTCCAGACCTGCAATGGGATAAGTGTGTTCAAATGAAGGTGAGCATGTTGAGGGGGTTCATGGCAATGTGCCTTGTACTGTACACTACTGTATTTTTATATCACATCGCATTTATAGGGTTCAGTGCTACCTGTGGTTGCAGGCATCTGTTGCAGTCTTAGGAAGTAGCCCCAAATGATAAGTGGGGCTACAGTATATCTTGGAAAGACCTGCAGTGTGATAGTGATAGACTGGGAGTAAATGCCACACTGGCCAGACCCTGGCCCTAAGAAGGTGCCCAGGAAGTCCCATGCCCACAGAGGGCTGCAGCAAACATGAGCAAAATAAACCTCTCCTCTTGTAGTTGCAGGTGTTGGTTGTCTTGTCCCAGCCACAGAAAAAGTGGCTAATACCATAGTTTAGCCAGAATCCCCTCTTTCTCCTGATGTGTCCTCTTAGGAATGTTCTCACCTTTCCCTTGGCTATGAACCTCCACCTGCCCATGCTGTATGTAGACTTGAGCCGTGTTCTATGGTGAGGGAGTTGAGGTTCAGTGAGGGAGAAGGTGACTTCTGCATGGGGAAGGAGGGTTTGGTCAGAGAGGAAGCCAGGGCTCTGTCTGGACACTGTCTAGCTTGTTCTAAGTGGAGATGGACCATCTTCACAATTCAGCAAACTCCACAGTAACAGGAACGATGCCAGGTACTGCTTCCCAAAAGCAGCCATTTCTTGCACAGCAACAAGCACTTTCTCAGGGAAAATTAGGCCAATTGCCAAAGACAGAAAGTAAGAATCATACCATTCAGCACAGAAGGCAATACTGTATGTGCCTGCAAGCAGCAAATGGAGTGGAATTTATCTGTGAACATCATGATCATAAGTAATACAGTCTACTCTTCATTAAACCATACTGTTTCTAAACACTGAAAATTAAAATCCAGAGATCAGAGAATAATTGGCATTCAAAAAAAAATTGTGGACTTAGCAGGGTTATGGAGGCCAGAAGAGCAAAATCCAAGCCCTAGAAGTAAACCAGAGACAAAATGAAGGGACAGAGGTGAGAGGGCCTCCTAGCAAATCTCTTTCACAACAACCCATGAGGTCAGCTCAGTTGTTCTCCTTCTACCCAAGGTCTGGTGCTAGTATCAGGGCCAGAGTCTGGATTCCTGGAACTTCATACCTTTACCCTTCAATCTGACAGATTCTCTCTTTGATTAAAACTTCCTCAGGCTCCTCCATGTCAGTGTTATGGGTTCCACCTAAAATGTCCCCCAAAAGTCTCATGGATACAGAACAGATTGAATCATGAAGGCACTGCGCTCATCAGTGGAGTCATCCATTGAAGATTCTATAGCTGAATGGATTGTTAGGTGGGGCCTGGTTGGAGGTGGTCACTGGGGCTGTGACGTGAAAGGATGTACTATATTCTCATTTCCATTCTCTCTCTGCTTCTGGGACATGACCAGCTTTCTTCCACCATGCCTTTTTTTTTCTTTTTTTTGTGCCTTGGAGCCAGACAACATGGACTGAACCCACTACAACCATGAGCCAAAATAAACCTCTCTTCCTTTAGTGCAGGTGTTGGTTATTTTGTCCCAGCCACAGAAAAAGTGACTGATACAATCAGTTTAGCCAGAATTCCCTCTTTCTCCTGATGTCTTCTCTTAGGAATGTTCTCATCCTTCCCTTGGCTATGAACCTTCACCTGCCCATGCTGTATTTAGACTTGAGCCATGTTCTATATAGATGTCTCTTTCCCCATATTGCAATAATTCCTGAATAAAATCTGTTTTTATTGCTTTAAATACTATATAGCTCTGGATTTTCTTTAACAAAACAAATGCTTCTTGAAACAATACACATCCTTTTTAGGTGCAATTCAATTCTATTTCTTTTCTTCTGTTTATTCATGTTCTGCTACACTGATTTCCCTACCCAGGAATGCTCAGGACCCACATTTTGGAAGCCTGGCCTCACCCCAGGGACACACACTTAATCTCACTGTGACCCTTGGGGAAACCCCCTTCTCTACCACCTGTGGGCTCTCCCAGCTTGATCCAAGACACACTAGATCCCTGCTGGAGTAATGCATTCCTACAGCTCTGCTCCCCTGGGGGCCATGTGGTTTCCTACTTTCTGTACTGAGCAGTTCCTCTTGCTCACTGGCATCAAACAGCACACGCTACTCACACTGGTACAACTGTCAACTGAACAACCATCCTTCTTATGTCTCCAGGGGGAAGTTATTCTCAAAGGATAAAGAAAGGTCTTCACTTTTGTAGCTCCCACAGAACTACCAGCCTTAAACTATAGCACCTGCTGGGTGCACATTTGGTTCTTCTTGCAGGCCTAAAACTTCCCAGCAGCAGCTCCAGCCCAAAGCCTCTGCCTCCCACCATCGGTGACAAACTCAGCCACAGTTGAGAGAGGGGGCTGAGGCAGTCAGTGTCTTCCTGCCATAGATGCCCACCGGTGTTACAGATAGTCCCCAAGGGAACACGGGGGCAGTGATGATCACACATGTTGAGTTTGACATCAGTCATGCATCCATTTCGTAGCATCTTGGATCAAGAGGGCTTGAAGGCTTACAACAAGGCCTGCAAGACTTGTAGCTGGCAGAAAACTTAGCTTGGGCAGCTCAGGCCCATAGAACCAACAAAATAATATTCACAAATTTATCTGCCCAATAATTCCTGGCACCAAGACTCAGGGCAAAATGACAAATGGTGGGAGTTGGAGGAATTGATTTTGATTCAGGAAAGAATTCATTCCCCTTCTGTTGTGTGATTTTTCAATTTGAACTTGTATCCACCTTGTCCTTTTTCCCAAGTGCAAGGGCACACATACACATGGCTGGCGTCCCGCTTCTAATTTTCTCACCAACAGAGTAACTCCTTCAGTGACTACCTGCAAAAAGGCAGCCAGATGCAATTTCAGATGCCTTGAGAGTAGAGTGCAGAAAGGAAAACGGCATGGGTGGGGAATCACAGCGCCTCAGGGCAGGCCCTGGGAGGTGCTCCTGCCTCAGCTCACCACGCTGCTGCCACACTCACCCTCCCACTTCCCTGCCACACTCATTCCCAGTCCATGTGGCCTCCCTGATAACTGATAAAAGGCCTTGTATTGATATGAGAGAAATTGTATTTCACTTGGGCTGTATAAATATCCCATTATCAATAGGAAGCAATTTATTTGCTTAAATGGCCAACTCTCTCATTTTGTTTTAACATGCTGGCTCTCCATCGAAATAACTCTGCACCTTTGAAAAAACTATTTTCAAACCCTCACCTTGGCTCCAGCTTGAGAAATAAATCTGAAATCAGCCAAGGCAGACTGACCTCATCCCAGCCCTCTAATATTAAAAGGGCAGTTCAGAAGAGGGAAATAATTGCTTTAGGAATTCTACCCAGAAATTCAGTCCTAAGCAAGTTACAAGAGAATAAGGCAGCTATTCCAGAGCACACACAGGCACACACACAAATTGTCCCGAGGTCTCCCAAAGAGAAGGCAACCTGGCTGAGGGTTCAGGAGGAAGCTGAGAGGTTGGTTTCTCTGTGGATTTCTGGTTCATGCTGGCCAACGGGGTGATAAAGGCAATCCTGCAGTCCATCAGAGAAATGAGATGATGCAATATACAAGCTGCAATAATCAGTGCAGAGCTCAGAAAAACCTGGGTCACAACTGCACATCACACCACATGCCAAAATCCACTTTTGTGAATCAAAAAGTAGAAGGAACCAGGATGCAGAAGGATGCAGTGGCTCGTGCCTATAATCCAGCAAGGATGCACATAAGCACTCTGGAAAACTGAGACAAGAGGATCACAAGTTCGAGCCCAGCTTAGGCGACTTAGCAACTTAGCAAGACCCTGTCTCAAAATAAAAACAACAAAAAAATTTTTATCAAGGGTGGGGGATGTAGCTCAGTACAATGATCCTGGTTTCAATTCCTAGTACCATACATAAATAAGTAAAGAAGTAAATAAAGTAGAAAGAATTAACATAATAATCATTAGCAGATAATCTTTGAAATTTAATAGGTTTTACCAAAATGCCCCAATAGAACAATGGAAAAGACACAAACAGATCTTTCTCAGAGGGAGAAATAAAGATAGCTAAAAATGAGATAACAAAGAATTCCATCCCACTGTTAATTTGTTTCACGAATGGTATTTCTGGCTGTTAATTTTCTTGTGCAAATGAGTACCACCACAGTATGGCATGGTTTGTCTATTTGACTCCTATTTAGTCAATCAATGTTTGTTGCATGCCTATCATACGCTGGGCCCTGTTCTCAGAGCTAGAACCTGACACGAGAGGAACCAACATGCCGACCCTGCGGGCCTGCGTTCCACATGAACACTGTGTGCAGTGAAGAGGGTGGCGTGGCGGAAAGGGACAAGTGCTCAGCAAATTAAGAAACAGAGAAGTGCAGAGCCTTGCACAGCTGTGAAGAGGAGCAAGGCACAACTCATACAAAGGTTAGGGCATCTGTGCTGCAGCGAGAGGGCATTTGAATAAAGATCTGAAGGTAAGAGTGGCAGCAGCTGCTGTCTAGGGAAGGGTGTTGCAGACACAGGGAATAGTCGTGCTAAACCCCAAAGTGAGCCTGTGTCTGGTGTGAAGGAGCAATGGCAGGGAGAGGGGATGGGGAAGACGAGTGGACAGGAAAGACACAGGCAGGAAGACCTGAGAGGACAGGTGGGAAAGCAGATCAGGTAAGGCCTTGGAGGCCACTGTCAACACTTTGGGCTTTACTCTGAGTGAGGTAGGAGCCATGGCGATTTGCCATGCCCTGCTGTGGTTATAGAAAGATGCCTGTGGGATGCTGGGATAGCTCCGATGCAGCGGGAGGCTGCTGCAGTGGCCCATGTGAAAGAGGATGTTAGCAATGTGAGAGGGGAGAGATGGCTGGATTCTGGACGGATCTGAAGATAGGGTCAGTAAGGATGTCTAGGGTCAGTAAAGATCGTGTCTGAGGTGTGAGAAGAGGAGGGATGTCAGGGAGACACCACGAATTCCGACTCCAGCCTCTGTGAGGAAGATCAGCAAGGTTTGCTGGATGGACCATGGGCCTGGTCTGGTGAGGGAGGGAGGTCCAGCAGCTCTCACACACTGCTGGTGGAAGCGTAAATTGGCGCAACTGAACAGCAGGCAGAGAAAGTCTTCAAACCATGCACTTTGTTCAGATCCTGGTTAGAACAACTCTTAAATAGGCATTTTTGTGATAAGCATAAAACTTTAATTTAGAGAAATATGCTGACCAAGTTGGGAATATGCTAATTATGAGTGAAATGGCATAATACTGTCAGCTGCAGGGGTGACAGATCAAATATGATACAGAGAATTTTGAAAAATTACTGGAACTCCTTGGTGGTTCCTCATGGTTAATACTTCCCTATCTCCTTTGAGTATGTTCAGCAGTTTCCATAATAAAAATATATTTAAGTGTGCTTACTCTTTGCCTGTGTAATTCCATTGGTAGGAATTTATCCTAAATAAGAGGTATGTACAAAGATCTATAAAGATATTTATCACAGCTTTCTTCATAATAACAAAAATAGGACGCCACCAACAATAGGTGATTAGCTAAAATAAATGATATTAAAGTCATTCATTTGAAAACAGTAGAAAGATCAGAAATTGGTGTGATATACACATGAATTTGACATATGGCAAGAATGCCATTTCGACTACTGTGAAAAGAAAGATTCAATAACTGATGTAAGGACAATTAAAGAAATATGCAGAAAATAACAAACTATACTTCATACATTATAGTCAAATACGCTCTACAGAAAAATCAAAGATTAATAAAAGGAACTTTCAACTGTAGTAGAAAGGACCATGCAGAAATTGTTCTTTAGAATCTCAAGAGTTGGTGAGCAACAAAGCTCAAAAGCCAAAAAATAAAAGGTTAATAAATGTGCATAAACATTAAAAACTTTTCTGGGGCTCAAAAAAATGACAGTAAGCTGAAACTAAATAAAAATAGTTGTACCTTACATTACAAAAGAGAAGCTAGGTTTCCTCAGATTTAAAAAAAAAAGTGCATATATCAATAACAAAAAAACCAACATACCAAAAGCAAAACGTTCAAAGAAAACGAGCAGACTGTTCCCAGGACAGAAATTACAAATGGCTCTTACACATATAAAGAAATGTTCAGCCCAACTTCTAACAGGAGAAATGCAAATGCGAAGTACCTTGGCATAATTGGTTTCACCTAAAAGGCAGGTAAAGATCAAGAAGTCTGATAGCACACCTTGAGGACAGATAAGGCTGAGGGGAAATGGTTGTCTCACACACTAGTGGAGAGAGGGTGAATTAGTAGAAACCCTTCAAAGTGCAATTTTGCAATCTATATTCAGATTATAAATGCACACTCTAATGCAATGATGCCACCTCTAGAAATGTATGCTACGAGCATACTCACACGTGTGGAATCAAGTATGAGCCAGGACAGTGGTTGCAGCATCGCTTCTTTACACACACACACATTTTAAAGATCAGATTTACTGATACTAATGAATTATTATTACTTCTGTTGGTATGATATTGGTATTTTTAACTCATCATATCTTTGGCGATACTAAAAAAGTTATAGACAGATTATATAATGTCTGGAGTTTGCTGCAAAATACACAGGAAGGAGGAGAGCTGGAAAGTGAGGGTAGAGATCAAGCTTGGTCACAAGTTAGAACTGAGTGATGGTCCATGAGCATTCTGAATTTTTTATAATAAAACCTTGACCGTTATTTTTAACCAGTTGATCAGAATCAACTCAACTCCCCATTCACAGAAAACTGGTTAAATAAATCATGCTACAATCAAAGGATGAATGTGCCGCTATGAGAAGAGTAAGTTATTTATATCCTGATGTAGAACGGACTGCAAGATGTTAATGAAAAAGCAAGTTCTAGAATGGAGTGCATCCAATGCTACCATTTGTGTTTAAAAAAGTGAAAAGAGGGCTGGGGATTTAGCTCAGTGGTTTCGCTGCCTGCTGCGCAAGCGCAAGGACCCGAGTTCAATCCCCGGTACCCCCCCAAAAAGTGAAAAGACTGAACACCTTCCTGATAAGCATGCAGAGTATCTGTGGGTGAACACACAGGAAAGGGTAACCCCGGTTGTCCCTTGGTAAGGAAGTCAGGCAGTGATGGGGCGGACAGGAATAGAAAGGACCCACACTGCACATACTTCTCTATCTTTTGAAATTTCTACCATTAATGCATTACCTATTCCATTAAGTACATAAAATTTATGACTGTAAAAATGTGTGCTAAATCATAAATAGTAGTTATTACTGAAGGATGGGGTGATGGGTGGATAATTAATATTTTCCACATATTCCACAAGGAACATGTATTTTTAAAAGGATTCTGGGGGACAGAGGGCTAATATTGA
This sequence comes from Heterocephalus glaber, assembly GCF_000247695.1. Next base: position 9,301,793 of record NW_004624740.1, on the reverse strand, counting down.
TAAGGTAAAATCCTAAAAATGACTTAATCAAAGAGCTTGTCTCAAGCGTCGAATGGATGGGAAACCACTAACTCCAGTCACCTGACCCCACCACTGCTCTCCTCTCCCAGCACCATGCCTTCCGAAGCACGGAGCACCTACAGGTGGTAGAGGATGGGGCTGGGGCAGCACATGCTGCTGACTGAGATCTGGCCCTGACCTTAAGCACTCCAGATGAGGCAGGGAGAAGAGAGGCAGAAGCACAGAGGCCACTATGAGATAACTGCTTTAATATCCACAGCTTAAGTAGCCTGAAGAGGGTCACAGGAGGAAACTGAGTTTGCAGTGGGAATACGTGAGATCTTTAAAGATGGATGGTAATTGCCTTCAAGATTATACGGTGATGATTCAGTTCAGTGTCAATAATAAAACGGCTGACCTCATTTGTTAATTGGCCTCCCTTGGTGATTCAGCACTAAAACAGTTCCTAAGCAGTGATCATCTAGTCCGGAGTTGAGCTAAATTGACTTCGCGTTCCTCTTCATGCTCTTAAAGTTTCACTGTGTATCAGAACAACAGTCTTGCTGCAGTCCCAAACTCTTGCCATTTTCTAAGTGAACTCAACACCCCTAACTATCTTATCTGCAAGCTCTACCTCCATGGCACTCCAGCAACCCACACATAGGCACATGCTGGACCTTGTCCTCTCCCAACACAGTTCCCACTGTCAAATTCAAAGCTCCAAAATTTCACTCTCAACTATGACCTGGTATATCTCCAAGTCTGTCCTTCTGGTCCTCTGTTCTACAGTCTTCTAAGACCCTGACTCCTAGCATTAATCCGGGCTCTTTACTCTCCATTACCTTCCTTTCTTTCTCCACCCTTTCCAACCGCCTTGCTCCAGCACCTCCTGGCTTTCCATTCTGTGCACCCCCAGGGCCACCTTTGCAGCCAGGCACAATCCTCCCCACCCATCTCCATGGCTGACCATCAAGGTCTTCATTATTCTCCTAAACCCCCAATCCTATCCCCCAAGCCTGGCCCAAAACTCTCAGTGAAAAAAAAATTGCAGTCTTTCACATTATATGAAATGAAGTAAATCAGGCAACAAAAAACAAATGTTCTCACATATATGGAAGTTTGAAAAAGCTGATGTCATAGAAGTAGGAAGGAGAACAGTCATTAGCACCGCCTGAGGGGTGGGGATGGAGAGAGGATGGTTAACAGTACAGGAGGCCAGCGGAAGAAGAGAAATAGCTTCTAATGTTCTACAGCATAGGAGGGGAACTATGGTTGACAATAATTAATTATATACTTTGAAACAGCTGATGAAAGAGATTTTCAATGTTACATATAAGAAAATGAGGCATATTTGAGGCAAGTGGATATGCCAGCTTAACGATCTGATTACTGCACATTGTATGCATGATGTGAGATATCACACTGTACCCCACAAGTACATATCATTATATATCCATTAAAATTTTATATGTAATTGATAGTGAGGATTGAACCCAAGGTCTTTGCACTGAGCTACATCTCCAACCTTTTTTTTTTTTAATTTTGCATTTTGAAACAGGGCCTCACTAAGTTGCTAAATTGCTCAGGCTGGGCTTGAACTTGCAATCCTCCTGCCTCAGCCTCCCAGAGTGCTGGGATTGAAAGTATCTACCACCACTCCCTGCTTAAAATATATGTATTTTTTTAAAAAAAATAAAAATGTAGTCCTCCAATTGATTTTCAGAAAAGAAAGAGGTCTTCAGTAAAGAATGGTTATAATTTTTCACTTTCTTCTCCACTGAAAATTTTCCTACTACAAAACCCATTCTTGTTTTACACAAAAAAGATATCTCCTTCTGTTCATTCCAGACTTAATGTCTTTCCTCCGATTCCCTTCTCCTCATCCATCTCCTGTTCCTTGGCCATTTGCTTGGCTATCACTGTTGCCACCGCAGGGACTCAAATAAGACTTGTTTAGGGCTGAAGCCTAAGGTTTGAGGCCATTTTAAGGGGTCTTCACTCCCCTCATGCTTGGTCTAAGCTGTGAATGCAGTCTGGTCTCCCTGGCAGTGGCCAGTGGGTCACAGGACCCACTCCAAATGCACGAGGAATTGAACTGAAAATTCAATCTTGACCAATCAGGAAGATAAAAAAAAGAGAGAGCTAGCCAATAAATTCCCTCTCCATCCATGTCTCCAAAGACCTGCCCAGGTTTCCTAGACACATCCTAAACATCCAGGACACCATGGGGCAGCATCATTCAGCAACACATCCCTTGGGATTTGCTGTTCCTCCTGCTCTCTCTTGCCCTGCTCCCTCATTATGCACCTCCCCAAGGAGCTCAGTACTCAGGCTCAGGCTCAGGCTCAGGCTCAGGCTCTGTCTCTGTCTCTGTCTCTGTCTCTCAGCGCAACAAGCTTTAAATACTCTTAATTCAATGACTTCCCTCCGTCCGGCGACTTTAGCCTTATTCTCTCACTCCTTTATCCTTTTCTGTAAATACAGAAAAGCCCACACAATGATATATTGAGCTCCTGAAAGCCCACAACAATTGTATCAAATCTTACTAGTCTATCATTTTGATTCAGGGTTTTTTAAGAAGGAAAAGAAAGCAGACATCACAAATCCAAGTGAGGCTTTCGGGCTCGGGCCCTCAGCCCATTTCTCTCACCGTCCAGATCTGATCATTGTCCTGAATTTCGTGTTTGGCATTCTCACCCATGCTTTCAAAAACTGTCATTTCTTATCATAAAATATTCTAAACACAAGACTCCAGAATATAGAGTAAGATAATAAACATGTGTTTCTCTAATCTCGTTTTATCAAATCTATAATTATATCATTTTTCCTTCAAGTCTTTGTTAAAGTGACTTTATGGATGTTTAATTTACATACCAAAGTTTGAAGTCCCTTGTAGATCACTTGATTATTTCATTCCTTTCCTTCCATCCCAACAGGAACTGCTGTCTTGATTTCAGTCTTTAGTGCTGATTGAGACTTTTAAATCTGAGAATGGGTGTGTGTGTGTGTGTGTGTGTGTGTGTGTGTGTGTGTGTGTAGAAAGCAGGCATGTAGTCATGGCTCTTTCTGCAAAGCACCTGGAACACTAAAGAGGAAGCATGACCTTGCCCATAGTAGTGGGCTCTGGCCTGGTACTGGATAGCAGCTGTACAGATGTTTGCTGAATTAACAAATTAGCAGAAGCTAATGGGGAACTGGATGGTGAAGTAAAACATGGTTAGATATAATGTCTTAGACACACAACTGGTGTTGCAGACACCATTGACAAGAAGAAGAGGCCATATACCCAGGGAGGGGGAGGGAAAGGGAAAGAAAGAAGAATGCTAACTGCTCCAGTTGATTTATATATAGGTTGCTGACAATTTTTTATATGAAAGTTATCGCCATGATGAATATTCCTGCATCCTCTGATGACAGTGTCCTTCTAACAGCTGCACAGACAGTTATGAGATAAGGATCTGGAAAAAACTAGACTCAAATACACTGGACTTGCTCTTGTTCTGTGTGTTAATTCCATTTATAACAACATTTGGAGTCCCTGGCTACAGAAATGAAGGTGTTTGCATGTGAGAAAAGTCTCTTTCAGAAAAACCTCACCAACTGGGAAATCTGAAGCATGAAATCCATTTAATGAACACTCTTTCACTGCTAAAATAATGCTATAGATGTTTTGTCTTTGTTTTTTATTAGTGTAGGTTTGCAATACAGAATGGTGATGGTTATTTGGGGGAACTGATATTATTTTCTATTCCTTTTTCCTCACTCTTTTGCCTCCCCCTCTCCCTGATTCCCTTCCCCATCTTTATTTCATTCATCTGCTTATTTATATTTCAGGTTTCTCATATAAGAGAAACTGTGTGATATTTAACTTTCTGACTTATTTAGCTTAGCATAATGGTCTCCGGTTCCATCCTTTTTTTTTTTTGGTACCAGGGATTGAACTAGGGACTTTGCGCTTGTGCAGCAGGCTTCCGGAACCACTGAGTTAAATCCCCAGCCCAGTTCCATCCATTTTTTTGTTTTGTTTTGTTTTTGTTTTTGTTTTTTGGGTACCAGGGATCAAACTCGGGTCGTTGCACTTGCGCAGTGGGCACTGGAACCACTGAACTAAATCCCCAGCCCAGTTCCATCCATTTTTAATGGCATAGAAGACATTCATAATTTACTGTCAAGTGGAAAAATAAGAAAGTTGCATGGTCATTTTGAATAATGAGGTTATGCCTAAAAGGATTCTCACTACAACCAACATTAAAATATTAGACAAGGAGAGACTATAGTTTATTGAAAAAAAATGGGAACTGATAAGTCCTGATATAAGAAATGAACAACTGAAGGTCAGACAAGGCTCTTACTCACACGGCAATAAATGTAGAAGGAATGGCAGACTAAGAAAATGCCATATGGTTACATAAAGTGACCAGCATAGTCATGATTGATTCAGGTAATAATCACCAGTCGATTCTAAAACTCAGAGGTGAAAGATTGATGTGGACCAGATATGACATTGTTTGAAAATATTTCTCCCTACAACACATATGCATATCAAAGTAGGAAAAGGTTACTTTGCAGGTTACTGAATTAAGGTTACTGCACCTTAATTCAATGATCAAAGAAAATATGGCCAGTGAGGGCCAAATCACCAATATAGGTCACCTGATCAGAAACCATGAGGATACCCCATCATCACTCTCATGCCATTTCCACTGAGGCTGCATAATTTAAATCCAACCCTAAGGAAACTTCAGACAAGTAGGAAATGAGGGACACGCTACAAATAGATGGTCTTTGTCCAGGGGGTGAATGTAAATAAAGCAAAACACCAAATTTAAGAAATCTTTTCAGACTGGAGGAAACAGAGAAGACATCACAGATAAATGCTACACATGATCCTGGACAGGGTGGTTCGGCTACCAAGAGAACTGCTGGGACAACTGGGAAATTTGAGTGAAGCCTATGGATGAGGTGGTGGCATTGTACCATGATAATTTCCTGATTCTGATTCCTTTCCCAAGGAAGGTCCATTTTGGAGTGGAAAGGTGAACTACCACAGAATACCGATATCCAAGATGACTGTGGACAGACAGTGGTAGCTGTTATAGTTTTCTTGGTTTATAAATACTTCCATGCACCTAACCCTTATAAGAACAAAATGTTCTCTGCAAGAACAAAATCAAAGCAACAAATAAGCAGAAGCCTTGATGACAACAGCTCTCTTCATCCATCCGGGGATCCAGTTTTCTGAGACTATCTGAAGTCTCAGAGTGGAAATCTTGCTTCACAGAATCCAAAGCTTCTGTTCTCAAACCTGATTCCTCTGGAAAGACTTTTCTCCCAACATATATTAATCAACTCACCAGCAAAGAGCAAACCAATCACACACTCTGCCCTACAAGGGGCTGTCATGGTGTGTATTTTAGCCCAGGCTGAGAAGCGAGTTAGTTAATCTTCAAAGAGGACGCCTGCCATCCCATTCAACAATGTGAGAAGCAATTTGTGTAAGGGGAGAAAAGCCATTTCAACATGAAAATTGGTTTCACGACAATACACCTGATAAAAACGGCACATAAAGGAACTCTTGGCAGGCCTGTGTCCCCTGGCCCCCCTCTCCCGAACTCATTACCCTTTGTCGCTTAGCGGAAAAGGAGGTTCTCTCAATGGAAATCGAGTTGGGACATTTCTTTACCTCTGGACCAATGAATCAGGACTGGTCACACATTCAATGAAAATACACAAAAGAAAGCATTTAGTCATTCTGCTCTTGTTACCTGAACACAGTCTAAAAGTTTCAATGTCACTGCCCATATTTCAATGTAGAAAACTCTCCCTCAACTTCCCCTCTTTCTGTTTAATAGTGCCTCCAACCCCCAAAGTCTTGTGTCCAAGACACCACATCTAACCACATTTCACTTCTGCATCAAATTCCTCACTGGTGCCCGCTTGCTCATTAATTCAATGAGCACTTGCAGTGCTGCTTCCAATGCCAGGCCAGGGCCTGCAGCTATGGGGCAAAGGCACCTGCCCTCTTTGTGTTTCAGGCTCTTGCCAGACAGGGCCACAGCCACCACTACACAACTGTGTGCTGTCCCTTCCCCATCATATCCTGCACTGACACCAGCTATGCACTGTGTTAGGGATGGGCCTTCTCTCTCAGGACTATGAATTAACTCCCTTTGTCATCATCCCTCCTGTGTAGGTGACAAACCCCTCTTTATTCTTTGAGATCACAGCCAAAGTCAGGTCTGCTGTGGAGCCCTCCATGGGCAGGGACAGGAGAAGAGCCCCTCTATTCCCTGTAATCCTGTGGGAATATTCCACCAGCATGGGTGAGAAGCAGGGACAGTGCGTTCCAGAGTGGTCAGGCCAGAGGCCCCTGGTCTCTGCTGCTCGTGAGAATGAGCCTCACACTTCGGGCACACGCAGTTCTACCAAGGGGTGAGAATATTTTCCTCTCCCCTTTGTCCAAGGAAGGTCAAAAGGGAAGACATCCCAGGCCTGCTGGGTGGGATGTGTTCAGTCTAGGACTCGCTGGCCTTGTCCAGAACCGGGCTGAGGATACCAAACACCAATAAGCTCCGCCAGGTGGTCCTTCACTCCAAGACGTGTCCCAGTGCAGCCCTGCCTCCAACTGCTCCTGAAGCTACTGGCCCACCACCTGCTCACCCACACTGCGGTGCTCAGTCAATGTCTGCTGACTGGCAGGAGAAGTGATAAACACAGGCAGGGCTGGGTGCACTGTGAGTGGCTGTGCTGGCTCTACACACCAATACTCGGTCGTCTCAGTGGGCCCACAGAACTGCATGGCAGGTGGAACACAGCATCCTGTCTGGCCTCATAATGTACAGGACAATCTAGAATGTGTCTTTATCTCTCTCCATGCAGTCCGGGGTGGGGGGTGGGGGACGAACCAGGGAATTGCACAGCCACCCATCCCAGGGCACAGGAACCTTGCTCTGCAGTCTTGTGGCACAGAGCCCCTTTCTGAATCTCCCTAAAAGGCAGGACACAGGCTACAGGCCTCCCAGTGTAGCCATGGCAGATTCAGTTTATAGCAGCACAAACTCAGCATAAACAGGTCCTGTCTGTTCACCTGACCCAAAGCCAAGGTCCCTGGCTCCAGCCTCACTAGCTCCTGGAGTCAGCCAGTGTGAAAGCCAATCTTCCTGCCTCTCTTTTCCAATCACAGACCTGGCTAGGAAGTGGGAAGACCCAGAGTTGAAGCTTCCTTCAGTTTTAGGTGCTGCTATAAAGGTCAGGAGACAGACTGCAGCTGTCTTTTGTTTAGCAAAGGATCTTAATAAATTTTTCGCATATGCAAGATGCACTCGAGCCTCAGTGAGACTGAGAAGATCTAAACTTTTTGAATAAGCAGAAAACTGAGTTTTAGAAAGGAACTGATCCAATTTCTGTGATTGTGGGTTTAAAGAAGCCAGATGAGGTCCTTGTCCTCACAAAAGTTATGTTCTAGTGGGTTAAGATAGATGAGTCAAAAGTAAATAAGAAGATTTCAGATAGTGACAAGTGCTATAAAAAATAAATAAACAAAGCTGGCAGCAGCTGAGGTGACTGAGACAGTGAGAAGTTCTCCCTAGAGACAAGCATCAAGGCTCTGAGCTGAATAAAAAAAGGAGCTGGAAACGCTGATCTAGTGGGAAAGCAACCTAGGTGGGGGAACAGCCAATGGGAAGACTCTGGAAAGGCAAGCTTGACCTTGAAGCATGGGCCTAAGAATGGCAGGACTGAAGCTTCAGTTTCCCCATGCATAAAATGGGGATAATGCTAACAACAACCTTGGTGTTCCAAGGACTCAATGATGTAAGACGTGTGAAGCACATGTGTCATAAACATTAGCAGTGGCCATCAAGGTGAAGAAGAAGAGGATGATGATGAGGAGGAGGAGGAGGACAATGATGATGTGGTTGTCATGGTCCTGCACTGAGGCCGCCACTCTCGGTGACACAAACATTAGCCTCTAGGCACCAAGCAGACCATACTTCCGCCCTGGGCCCACATAGCCTCCTGGTCCTTTTTGTCTTCCTGGTTGGATTTTCACAAGCTCATCACTGCCTGTAGGGCCCGGTACCCATTTGCCAGGCCTTCCATAGCAAAGTCCACAGACTCTGGCTCCAACAGCAGACATTTGTCACCTCCCTGTCCTGGGGGCCGGACATCAGAGATCAAGCTGTTGGCAGGTCTGTTCTTTCTGTGGGCTGTGAGGGAGACTTCCTCTCTCTCTCCCTGGTGTCTAGTGGTTTGCTGACAATCTTTGGAGTTGTCCCACTGGTGACCCATCACCCAGATCCCTGCCTTCCTCCTCATCATAACGAGATATTCTTCCCTTTTTGTTGACACGGGGTCTCATATGTAGTTCAGGCCAGCTTTGAACTCATGTGTACCCCAGGCTGATCTCGAACTTGTGGCAATTCTCTTGCCTCAGCCTCCCGACTGCTGGGATTACAGGTGTGCATCACCATGCCTGGCCATCACAATGTATTCTTACTGTCTTTGTCTGAGTTTTCCCTTTTTATAAGGATACCATTCATGGTGCATCAGGGTACACCCCAGTGACCTCACACAGGGCTCTCTCTATGAAGACTCTACTTCCAAATGGGCACGTGCTAAAGTAGTGGGGAGTTAGGACAATTCAGCCCCTAACAGACCCACATCTCACAATCACGAATCAGTCATTGCTCTTTTCACATCCACAGGCCCCTGTCCAATGCTAACTCTACTCCTACGTCCTGTTCCCCCACGCAAGAAACATTCTCGGGGTGGATACAAGGCCAACCCCCAGGACCATGAGCGGATCCATGGTCCTGACCAGCAGATTTGCAGTCTTTCCAAAGCCTGAACTCTTTCTTTACGAAGAACAGGAGTCTCCTTCTGCCAAGACGACTATGGCTCCCAGGAAGTCACCAGGACATATCTGCCCATTTCTGTAGATGTCGAATTTCCGGTGCCAGTCCCACTGAGCTACCAGTCCTTACAAAGCTAGACCCTGGATGGTCCAATCATACAAAAAATGGAAGCTGACAACTGGCTCATTCACTTTGATTCATTCAGTGCCCTATCAGTATCCAGTGGCTGATGACAGGGTTTGACACGACCACCTGCCTGCTGGGAACTTCTCAGAAACCTCAGGTCTCAGCGGTCCAGGGCCCTGGCCATGGGGACAACACTGGGAAATTCATGTTTATGGTCTAGAAGCAGAACTTTAAGGTGCTTCCCAACAAAAGCTAGTACACACTGCCCTCAAGGAAAGAGCAGATTCCTAGGAAATTCCTAGTCCTCCAGCCTCAACTCCCACCACCCGCCCAGGAAAGGATTCAGACAGGACTGGAGTCTTTGCTCATGTTTTTTAAGGTTTTGAATGTGCCCTAAAGCTTTCCTAAGGCTCTGAACAGGTTCCCCTAGGCTTTATCTAAGCAGAGTCTGGTCCTTCTATGCTGGGGAAGGTTATCCAAGGTCACCCCTAGGGGGAGAGATAGTGAAATAAACAACTCCAAATAAGGTATTGTTTGTCCCCAGACTGTCCCTGGACACTTGAACAAATCAACCCAAATACACAGCTATTTTTTTCAGTGCCTAAAGCTTATGTCCCCTCATCACTGAGTATAAATCAAGACACCCACCAGAGCAAGATAAAAACACAGCAACACCCAGGGCACCCCAACCTAGCAAAATCAATCACTTCCTTTATAGATCAGTCTCGAATGGTGAACATTAAGGACTGACACTTCTTCCAGACAGATCTCGATTCTGTTCCATGGAATACAGTCAAATATCTGTCTCTAGTGTCCCCAGGCTGCAGTGGTCCTACCTGGCCCCTGGAAAATGTGTTCACTGTTCCAACTGGAGAGATCCTGCCCACGCTGCCCTCGAGGCACCTCTGGGGTGGTAGTGGCAGCTGGATCTTGGTCCAGAATTTTCTGCCTGCTGCCTCTACAGCACCAGGTTTCTAGAAAGTTGTCAGAGCCCACCCCAGGGTAGAGAGGTCTCTCCAGTGCCCTGGCACTGCCCCTTCATCACAACCACCAACTCAGCACTTTTGGCCAATGGTATGTGAAGGATGCCTTAAACACTTGTCTGGCATCAGTCTAGGAGTTGGTTCTGGCTAGACCAGGTTTTGGGGTCCAGAATGCTCTTTCACAGTGCGACCAGTTGCCCTGAGATGTAACTTTCACATTTCCAAGGCAACCTGAACCATCAACAATTCACACTTCCTAGTCTGGTGGAAAGACTTCAGCCAACTTCTCTGTGAATTAGACACTAGGATGGAGGTTGCTGAGATTGGATTCCAGGACGAGATGCCCCTGAAACTGTTGGAAATATCACATCCTTCAATCAGTAAAACATCAAGGTGCGTCACTGGAGGCTGGGGTTAGGAAAAGAAAAATGGCTTCAACTCCTGGAAAGATGTAATCATGGCTTAGAGTTAAACAAACCACTTCCTTTACTAAGGAGAATAATAAAAAAATTATGCAGATATACTACAAGAATGCCAATACCTTGTCCAGCACTGGCCAAATGCATTGGCCAAACAACATTACCCATGATCTTGTACCTTAACTGCCATTGTTCTCGATATGCATTTCTGATGACTGGTCCAGAGGGGTTACACATCCCCAAACAAGCTCAAGGAACAATTCTCAAGTACCCCAAATTACCCTATGGTGCCCTGGATTATAGAAGCCAGAAGTAAGTTCACCTGAGGATTGGCTTGAGACGCTGGTGATCAACATGGATCTCCAGGCTACTCTGTGTGCAAAGGGCACTGAGCTCCTGCAACAGTAACGGCCTGAGAAACCTCTGCCCCTGCTGTGCTGATGTGACCACAGAGGAGCTCTGTCACAGACTAAAGTGTACCCCAAAACTCAGATGATGGAACCCTCCACTCCCCCACATGGCTGTATTTGGAGATAAGGCCTGTAGGGAGGTAATCGGGATTAAATGAGGTCACAAAAGAGTGCAGATTTAATCCAATAGCACTGGAGTCCTTGAAAGATGAAGAAGAGACACTGGAAGTGTGCATGTGCTCAGAAAAAGCCCGTGTGTTTTGGAACCTCATAATACTGGAATTTTGAACTGAAGTGGATTACCATTTATTAAGAGTCAGATACTTTTTATATAATTAATTGCTATATTATGCATCTTACTCTACAAATGCTATTATCAAAACATTCAATGAACTGCTTAGGGAAAGTATAGTGCTACAGCTCTGAAAATATTTATGAAATCTGGCTGCTTTTTAAAAAAAAATATTTTAATTTCATTTTTAAGACTGTACCTGACCTATTAAAGTATATGTGTTATTACAAAAAGTAATGAGAAGTTATAATTAGCTCTTTAAAATTAAAAGAAGGAGGAAAGACCACAGGAGAGCTCTTCCTCTCTCTCCCTGTAGACCCAGAGGAAAGGGCATCTGAGGATACTGTGAGAGTGTCACCATTTATCTACAAGCCAGGAAACCAATCCTGCTTCCACCTTGTACTTGGATTTCCATCCTCCAGAGCTGTAAGAAAATAACTCTCTGTGTTTAAGCCAATTGTGGTCTTTTCCTATGGCAGCCTGAGCAGACTAAGACAGATTTGTGTTGAGTTTAAAAAATGAATGCCCCATTTGGCCAGACAAAGCCCATTTGTACCAGGGACACTGTAATGCCAGGGTAGGGACAAATGTACTAGTTTCCTGATTCTGCTGTAACAAGTCATCACTAACTTGGTGGCTTACAAGCCTCCTGTCAGATGAGCAGCAGCATTAGATTCTCATAAGAGCATGAACCCTACTGTGCAGCTGAAGGATCTAGGTGGCATGCTCCTCTGAATCATCCTGAAGTCACCACCTCCACCACTGCCACCATCACCATCACCTGAGGAAAAATCATCCTCCAGGAAACTGGTCCCTGGTGCCAAAAAAGACTGGAAATCCCTGCTCTAGAGGACCCTAATGCAGCTGGAATGTCCCAACAGTGTGGCACCAACATCTGTCATGGGTCACAACATGGCAGAAGGGTGAGAAGGGAAAAGCCATGTCCAGAAGGGGCCAAGCACATGAGGGGCTTGCTTTGTAACAAACCACTCTGATGAGAACTAGTCCAGTCCTACAAGAACTACATTAATCCCTTCCAAGCCAGGGCTCCAGTGACCTAATCACCTTCCTCTAGGCCCCACCCTTAAAGATTCACTGTCTCGAGGGCCAAGGCTCCAGCCCATCAACCTGTAGAGGACACATTCATGCCACAGCAAAGGTGGAGCTAACATCTCTGCCCTACGTGCCCTACTGGCCCTGCCCTCACATCTGGGGCCTCAGATCTTCAAATCACTAAAAGACTTCAAATTACAAGGCATTTCATGAACTGCTAAGTCTGTGTGAGGAGCTGTGTTGGCCGTCAAGAGGACACCAGGGTTTCTGAGACACAGCCCGTGGCCATGGATGAGACCAAGATTCATGGAATGACATGAATACCACTCAAACTGATGGAATAATGAAACAGCATCCTAATTTGTTAATAAATACTAGGAGAATGAGGAAACAAATGAGGGGCACTCATCTGAGCTAAAGGCAGAGCTTGAGTAATGATGCAGGAACTAGTGGTTAGACCTAATTCATTCCTTCATTTACCCACACAGCAAATATGCGTCAGACACAAGGCAGGCCAAGTGCTGCACTCTACAAAGAGGTCCAACTCCTGATCCAGGGAGACAGATAATACAATAAAAAAGGAGAATAAGAGTGAGAGAAACCACAGTAAATATATCTAAAATTGTAAATCTATAGAAAAGGGAGCAATCAATTCTGGAGTATCTAAATTTTCATTTATTCACTCAGCTCATAATTCAATAAGGATTTGTTTCTGGGTCCCAACTGCATACCAGGCTCATGGTTGCTTACTGGGAATAAAGTAGTGAATCACCGCAGGACCTGAGCACAGAAAGGACAGGATCCATGTACAGGATGTGTCCAAAATAGGTACATCCACATCCGCAGGGACAGGAAGCAGAATGAGTCACTGACTAGGGCTGTGGAGGTTGGGAGGAAACAGGAAGTCACTGTTAATGGGTGTGGGTATTTGGAGGTTGGGGTGGAGTGATGGAAATATTCTAAAATTGACTGCGATGATTGTACAACTCTGTAAATATATTTAAGAAGATTGTACACTTTAAATATTAGGAAAACTGGTATAGGAAACTGAAGTCAATAAAATCGATTTTTAAAAGATCATAATGGTAGAGAAACACAATTAAGCAAGCGATGAGGTCTAAGATGGAGAAATCTGTGGGAGGCGCTCAGGAGCTTGTAGCAATGTCTGCTGGGAGAAGGTTCTGGAAAGCTTCCCAGAGGCAGCGCCTGCTCAACCTCAGCTGAAATGCACTTTATAGAGAAGGACTCGACAGGCAAGGAAAGAAGCTAAAACGGTTCTAGGAACACGGAAGGAAAGAAACACATGGTATAACTGGGGAACTGACGAAAGTGCCAGAACTCTGGAGAAGAGTGGAAGGAGGAGCGGAGAGGAAGAGGGAGTGGGAAGGGGCACAGGCCGTTTCACAAAGGGCATCGAAATTTCCACACATGTGACTACACCTTAGGGGTAAAGGGAAACCATTTGAAGGTTTTAAGAGAGAGAATGTGTTTATTTTGTCACAAACGTACTGATAAATAAAAGAAAATGCCAGTCCTGAGGACCCTAGGCAGCACTAAGATGGGGAGAATAGATTGAAGGAAGCAAGATTAGAACTACAGGGAGACAGAGTAGGAAGCAATGGCCCTGGTCCAGGAAGAGATGACTGCACGTGGTGGATCCTGCAGTTGCCTCCCTCCTAAAGTGCTCCCTGCCACCCAAACCTTTATCCTGCAGGCAGAACCTGCCTCCCACTGTGCCAGCTAGAAATGCCAGAAACTCACTGTCCCAGCTGCCTATAGCTAAAACACAGACAAATGACCCAACTGTGGTCCCTCGGATCTGATAAGAAAACCGCAGAGAAACTTTCTAGGAAGATTTTCTTCCTTCATAAAAAGTAACACAGGGCAAGACATGTCCCTCTCCTTTGCTTGGCATGAGGGTATCTGCAAGTGACGGCAGGAACTGTCGAAGCCACCTTGGGACTCTGAGGAATACCTCTGCTGATGCATTAAGCACAGTGGAGTAGAATGTTTGAAAACACTTGACCTTTGACAACATGTTTGATGCACTAAATGAATCCTGGACCAGCTCACTTGTTTCTTACTATGTAATATTTAAAAGAAATAAATAGAGCTGGGTGTGATGGCATAGCCTTGTAACCCCAGCACTCAGGGAGGCTAAGGCAGGAGGACCACAAGGTTGAGTCTACCCAGAGCAACTCAGAGCCAGGAGGCAAGAACCTGGCTCAAAATTAAAAATAAATTTTTTTTAAAGGTTGGGGATGTAGCTCAGTGCAAAGGCCCTGGGCTCAACCTGCAGTACCATGAAAGAAAAAAAAACCTCAGTGCTGGAGATGTAGCTCAGTGGTAGAGCATATGCTTAGCATGTGCAAGGTACTAGGTTAGATCCTTAGCACTGAAAAACTAAAGAAAATAAGAATGAATAAATAAATAAGAAGAAACACACAAAAATCCTCTGTGAGGTGAAGCCATTTTTGTTGGGTATTTTATTTATTGCAACCAAAACCATGAGGGATTTGACAGATGATGGCGGGATGTGACAATGGAGGCTTAAAACATATTTAGGGTGAAAATGGGTGCAAAAACATATCTAGGATGAAGCACTGGCAGGTTTGGTGATCGGCTGTTACTGGACATGAGGCAAACAGATGTCTTGGAACTTGGTGACCAGGAGCTCGATAGGTGAGCTGCCCATGGCAGAGTCAGGGAGCACAGTGGGCGATGTAGGGGTTCCTCTGGGATTTTCAAGGGATGCCATGGGAAGGGGCAGGAAGGCTGGGCTGGGAAGAGAAACCCAAGCCTGCCAGGCCACAGATAAACAAAAATAGCAGAGAACCAAGTGCTCTTCCACTCAAGAGCCAGCCTGAGAGGAAGCTACTGGGGATCAACACTCCTCTCTGGGTTCTCAGGATGGACACAGGTAAGAGGTGGCCTTGTCTTTGTCACCAGCATTTAAGCAGAAGTTACCTTTTGTACAGTATCACAGTCAGCCTCTAGGGCACCAGTCCCCAAGCTTTTGGGTACCAGGGACCAGTTTTCTGAAGACAGTTTTTCCATGGACAGAGGGAGCCAGGGGTGGTTTCTGGATGAATCGAAGGACCTGGCAATGTAGATCCAGCACAGGCGCAGTTCACAGTGGGGTTCATGTTCCTATGAGAATCCAAGGCCCTGCTGATCTGACAGGAAGCAGAGCCCAGGAGTTGATGGGAGCCATGGAGTAGCTAGAAATAAAGATGAAGCAGCACTCCTCTCCTGATGTGTGGCCTGGATTTGAGACCCTGCTCGAAGGCACAGTAGCTGCATAACATGAGTGCTCCTAGATCCACTGTAACCAGGTAACCAAGAGTTGACTCACAATGCGGAGCACTATGGTAAGGAGCTACTTCTTACTTCCCTTTAGCTTGAGATTCTGAGGCCTGGGAGGGGTAGGGATAGAAGACAAGACCCAAAGTGGACAAAGGGAGCTGCACCACGGGAGTAGCTCTGTTGCCAGTCTGGCCCCACAGCCAGTCCCAGCACCCTCCTCCCACAACCCTGCACCTTAGTTAGAGCCAAGAGAAGGTAAATACTCACTTCCCCAATATCCCTGGTATCTAGAGTAACCATGGAACCCAGTCTTGTCAAAGCAACTCAAGGAAGTTAGCTTTTGCTTTTCTTATGAAAAGGACAGACAAGGGTGGGCCTCTTGAGCTCCCTTTTCCCTCCCTCTACATAGTCACGCTGCCATGTGTGGAGCTTCAGGAATCATCCTAAGACCATGCAGAGAAAGGAAAAATGAGAAGATGAAATAAGAAAGTCCTGAATGATGCCATGGATCAGAGGAGCCAGAGTGATGACTTTCTACCCTAAGGTTTTCCAAATAAGACAAACCCATCCTATGTGTTTAAGGCACTGGTTTACGTTTACTTACAGCTAAATGTAGCCTAAATTATCTAGAATGTGGTGCTTGCAATGGTAGCTGGAAGTAACAGACCCACATTTGGGGAACGGGCTAAATGAAGGACTATTGAGTAGAGAAGATTCAACTATTTTGAGCTAAATAGTTGGGTGATTCTTGTAATGCCGTGGAGATAAATGTAGAAGCTAAGATACACATATGAGTGTACACACACACACACACACACACACACACACACACACACAGAGTCATGGGCCACAACATTCTGGTCTGCACTAGAATACATAGATGGTGGCAGTCCCACAGATGACAGTGGAGCCAAAAAATTCCTATGGCCTGGTACAGCACAGCTGTCCTAACATGGTGTCACTCGCACATCTGTGGTGTATGCAGCACTGTGCTGAACTAAAGTACAATCACATGATACCTGATGATAACTCCGTTAGTGGTTTATGTTTATGTATTTACTATGCCATACGTTTTGTCATTATTTTGGATTGTGCTCCTGGTGAAATATCTGCATGATGAAAAGTACAAAACACGGGTGAAAGAGATGAAAACAGACACAAAGACCTCCTGTTCATGGATTGAAGGAATGACTACTGCTGAAATGTCTGTGGATTCCTTGTAATACCAAAATCTCAATGGCATTTTGAAAGAAATAGAAAAAAAAATGCTAAAAGTCATATGGAACCACAAAAGACCCTGAAGGGCCAAAGCAGTTTGGAGCAAGAATGACACAGCAGGATGACTCATACTTTTTAAAATTCAAACTACACTACAAAGTTTCAGTATTCAAAACAATGTGATACTAGCAGAAACAAACAAAACCAGACCTACTGACAAATGGAATGGAATATACAGCCCAACATAGGTACCATCAACAGATCTTTGACCAGGATGCCAAAAACATACAATAGGGGAAGTGCAGATTCTTCCTAAGTAGTGTTGGAACAACCGGATATTCATGTGGCCTGGTGCCCAACACAGGAGTGTTCAGAGTTGGGGCCCTCAGAAAGGGATTAGATTACAAAGGTTCTGGCCTCATGCATGGATTAATCCATTTATGGACTCACAGCTTAATTGGTGTGGGGGCATGGCTTTTGTTATAAAAGTTAGCTTGCTCTCTGGTTCTTGGCTGCCATGAAGTGAGCCACTCTGCTCCACCATATGGCCCCCGCCATGATGATCTGCCTCATCACAGGCCCAGAAGCACTGGAGCCATGTGACCATGGACTGAACCCAGTGAAACCCTGAGCCAAAATAAATCTTTCCTCCTTGAAGTTGATTTTCTTGGTATTTTGTCACAGCAACAAGACATTGAAAAATACAATATGCAGAGGCATGAAATTGAGTCTTGTCTTATACTATAAACAAAAAACAACTCAAAATTACATCAGACTAAAAAGTCTATAGAGCCAAGGGAAAAAATCAATAAAACAACAAAGTAAAATAGAAGAAAAGATTTGCAAAACATATATCCAATAAGGGGTTGATAGCCAAAATCTATAAGGAGTGCACGTAACTCGAAAGTCAAAACAACAAAAGCAGCTGATTTGAAAGTGGAC
Organism: Heterocephalus glaber; assembly: GCF_000247695.1. Next base: position 9,284,189 of record NW_004624740.1, on the reverse strand, counting down.
AAAGGAATTAAATAGATCTTTCTTTGAAGAAGACATACAAATGGGCAGCAGGTACATAATAGGTATCCAACTCAGTATTCATCAATGAAATCCAAACTGAAACCTATAAATAGATAGATGGCCTTAAACCTGTTAGGAGAGAGAAAGAGAACAAATGTGGGTGAGGATATGGAGAAAAGAACACCCTTATACACTATGATTATGAAGCTACTAGGCAACACAGTGAACAAGTTATTTTAAAAATTAAATAGAACTATGTGATCCAGCAGTCCCACTGCTGTGTATACCTACAAAAGAACTGAAATTAAGGGTTGAAGAGATATCTGCAGCACCGCAGCATCATGCTTAATGAGCAGGACATGGAAGCAACCCTCACTGCCTATTAATAAACAAAGAAAATTAATGGATAAAGAAAACTGAGTATACACAAATGATGGAATATTATTCAGCCATTATAAAGGAAGGAAATTACATAATTTGTGTCAACGTGGATGAACCAGAAGGACATTATGCCAAGTAAAGTATGCCAGATGCAGAAGGGCAAATACTGTATGCATGCATACAAGGAAACCATTGTGATCCAACTCAAAATAGAGAGTAGGTGATTGCTGGAGGCTGAGGGGAAGAAGACATGGAGAGGTATTAGTCAATGGGATCAGGGTTTTAGTCACACAGAATGAATAAGACCTAGAGATCTACAGTACAGAATAGTGCCTAAGTTAAGAAGATTATGCTACATCGTTACTTATATATACCAGCATTACTATATTATATACTTGAACTTTTGCTAAGAGGGCAGATCTTACACTGTGTTCTTATCACAAACAATAATAAATAAATAAAAAGTGTTAGCTAGGCATGGTGGCGCACACGCTTGTAATCCCGGCACTCTTGGCTGAGGCAGGAGGACTGCAAGTTTGAGCCTGTCATGGGCAACTTAGCAAGACTGTATCAAAATAAAGAAAGCCTTGGAATGTATCTCAGTGTGAAGGTCCTGGGTTTAATCATCAGTATAGAAGGAAGGAAGGAAGGAAGAAAGGAAAGAAGGGAGGGAGGGAGGAAGGAAAGGGGAAAAAGGGAACAGGAAAGGGAGAAACCCACAGTCACTGTTGGAGACGTTAATAGTCATCTTTGGGAATTCACAGAAAGGAGAGGGGAGGAGGGAGAGGGGAGAGCAAGCACTGCATGATGACAAAGGCAGAAACTGGAGTCATGCAGCTGCAGACCAAGGAGGGCCAAAGACTGCGGCCAACTAGCAGAAGCTACTGAGAGCCAAGGGAGGACGTTCTGCTACAGCTTCTGAGGGAGTGTGGTCCAGCTCACAGGCTGGTTTTGGACATGAAGCCTCCAGAACTGTTTTAAGCCACCTACCATCGTTCACAGGACTCAGCTGTGGTGCCCCAAGAAGTGCACAGACTCGGTGACCCAGTGTGTCCACAAGAGCGAGTGGCCACATGGGCTACAGCCACGTAGCCTCATCCCAATGGACACTAAATATCTGCACATCTTACTGTTTCCAAATCGGCAATGAAGAGAAGTATAAGCAGGGAAGCAGGTGCCTTACCAAGATAGCAGATTAGAGACCCTGGTAGCAAGCAAGTATCTGGCCACCAGAGCCTACTGTTTTAAATCTCTTCAAAGCAAATGCCCATAAGCCTGGATCTAACAAGGACAGCAGGACCCAGAACCTGGAAGCGATAAGAATTATCAGACTTATACATGGTGTCTAAGTAAGATCTTTAGCTACACTTAAAATTGCCCGGACACAAATAGAACAGCAGCCATGACAGGAATCTCCTGGTAGAAAAGTGTATCCTAGACACAGTGTGGGGGAGAAGCGTTATGTGTTGTGTGCAAGGTGCCAAGTGGGCACAGGGTGGATTGTGACAGATGGCTGACCTAGCAGACATTCCTAAGTCCTTTCTCTGTACCATCCCTTATTACCAAGGCCACAAAACTAAATGCTCACTTTTCCAGCCTCATTTGCAGTTAGATATACCCACATGATAAAGAACTGGTAAATAAAAACATTAGAAGAAAACTTACATTCTCAAAGACTCTCAGGAGTTGAAAGTGTTTGTCCTGGTCTTCTCTTTGAGATGCTTCAGATGTGTGTGTGTTGCCTGGAACTGAGGCAGCCATCCTGAGGCCATGAAGCAATAATAAGAAGACCAACGGCCAACACCCCCTTATGGCAGGGCAGAATGCAGAAAGGGCATGGAGAGTTTGCTTTGTCGGCTATGACTTGTCCATCTTCAGCTTTCTTAAGTAAATAATAACTGCCATTGTGATCTATGCCATTGTTCACTAAGATTTCTATTACTTGTTGTAAAATGCATTTTAATTGATAAAATTAATAACTCCATCCCTCCTGAGAATTCTAGCAAATAAGAGAGGAAGATGGAACGAGGGGTAGATTGATCACAACTGAGTTGTAAACATCCTGAATTTTCTATAAAGGCGGTGAACAAATCTAAGTTCACTTGTTGGCAACCTCCAAACTTTACCAAAGTAAAGGTAAAGTGATTAATAATAAAAGAAGGTGAAGGAGACATACACTAAGAATTGTTAGCATTCATTGATGGCTTCCTGGGTTCTAAGACATTAACATGCAATGCAATATCATTGTAGACAGACTCTAGTGATGCACTCAAGAAACAACACCAGGAAGTATGTCAGAGTCAACCAAACAGTAATAGACAAATAGGAAAAGAAAGCCAGACTGAGAATCAGTAGACTCCTAGACTCTAGGTCTGATATCTCCAGTCATGTGCCCTATGAATTTGGAGAATAATTTAATGTCTCCCGGCTGGTTTTTCTTCCCCTCAAGGCAGATGTTGGAGACACTCACCCACTGGGTCCACTTGATATCTAACATTCAGTTTGGGCCAATTAATTTAGTCCGGGTCAAGTAAGTTGGTTGAATTTTAAAGAATTCATGAAATATTTATGAAACATCCTAGTCATGTCAAGAGAACTATAGCAATTGACTATCCTGAGCTCTTGGCAGAAAATGATCAGGGCAGGGTACAGAAGACAGGAATCTGCTAATAAAAATGGAAACTTCTTAAAAGTTCTCAAGGTACTGACACAGTAGTTGTGAACCTAAGGAAAGAATGACTGTCCAGGTAAAATGTGGATTTGTTGTCACAGTTATACAATCTATATTAATGGCCAGAAGCCATTTTTATTCTATTTGAAGATTCCATTGTTGGAGACCAGAGGAATTAAAGCCTAATTGGCCTCCTCTGGGAGCACAAAGGAGAAAGGCTGCACTCAGGGGTGACGGCTCATTGCAGGTTCTAGGGAAAACTTAGGACAGCTGAGGTGAAGTTGTTTACCAGAGCATGTACTAATGATACTGGAAAGCAGATGAATCTTGTGTTACTTTGATTGCTTGCGCCCCTGCTTGGTTGAATAAAGGTGAGATGAGCCAGACATGGAGGCTCCTCGGCCTACTACAGGTGAGCGCCCCCTGGCGGCTAGCACGTTAAACTGACTCCGTTTCTCTGTCATTTATCCCTGAAACACACACCCCACAACCCTGGGTTAGGCAGCACAAAGTAGCGCGTGTAGGTTCAGGAACAAGGCAGGCAGGGTGAGTCAGCTACAGGTGGCACCCAACGTGGGGCTCAGGACCCACAGCTACAGTTGGCACCCGGAACAAGGACTTGAGACCAGGTTCACCTACATTCCATGATTTTTTTTTACAGCAAAATCTCCCTTCAAATTAATTTCTCTCCTGAAGTTAACCTTAAATTTAATTTACATTTTCTCAACACTTTTTTTTTTTTTTTTTTTTTTGCAAACAAAGAGTAACTTGGTAATAAACTGTGAGGAGGACTTTGGATGAAATATCCACGAAGACAATCCACAAAGTCGATAATCTTCAGGGCAGAGAAGAAGTTGATATTTGTGAAGAACTGAATAAATTTTTTAAAAAGTTATTCAAGCTGTAGAAAATTACATGTACTCATATTTATGTTTAGCATCAGTAGTAAAATTACATTTTCTCCTGAATCTACAGCTCAGGGCTTTAAAATATAGATCTTTTAAAATGCACCAAGCAAAATTCCAAGGATTACAAGAAATGTTTTATTTATAATGTTTGCATGAAGCTAGAGCTGTGCCCATCTGTCTTTTCCAATATATTTTCAAACCAAATTTATAGACTATAACTAGAAAAGCAAGAGTGTTCTGACTCTTTCCCAGTTTAATTCCATTATCATATTTTTATTTGTTATAAACTGTGGTACACTCAACCTCTCTGCCCTTCATTTGTCAACTTCACAGTGTTAACTTTTATATCCTTTTTTCTAATAAGTTCTTCAAGAACAGAGACAAGGATGTCTACTTTTTTCATCACCCACTCCCTCACATTTAGACATACTTCATTTGGTAGGAGATAAATAAATAACTATTGAATGAAAGACCAGACCTCTTATTGTACTACATCTCCTTCTCTCATATGAATATGAGGGTATAAAGGGTAGAATAAAAGAGAGATGATGGAAAAAAGAAAGTGGACTCTGTGGGTAAGGGAAGGGGATGTAGAGATGGGGATGAGGGAATCTGGGAAGGGGAGAAAGGGAGGTAAAAAGGATCAAGCTTCTATTTGTCTATATACCAATTCCCCATGACTAATGTATTGATTATGTATTCCAAACATAGTAATAAAAAGGAGGTGAGGGTTTACAGGAGGAAAATGTTCCCCCCGAAAGTGCAATTTCTCATGCACTCTGTATGGCTCTCCCTTACTTCTGGTTTGCACCTTCACTGAATTCCATTCTCTTGTCTTCTAAGGCCTTAATAACTACAAAGCTGCTTAAGAAAGCATTTCATGTTCTCTTAGCAATCGCCATTTAGTCTTCAATCACAAAGAAGTCCGCTACAAGCCAAGGAGAGGAGAAGGTGCTGCAATCACTTGTAAAACAATCTTCAAAGGATTTTAAGTTACTCAACCAAAGTTTCAATGTCAGGTTGAAAGGTTTTCCTCAGGGTCTTGTCCCTGTCCTTCCCCCAGAGAAATGGAAATACCCAGCACAAGGAAGAATTCCAGATTCTAAGTTCCAAGCTGGGGTCCCTGAGTAGTTCTCAGTAGAAGTTAAGTCACCTGTCATTGCCATGTGGGTATCAGGACAAAAACAACCAGAAAACCAGATACGTGGAGGGAGATCGTTCAGAGAAAGACAACTGCTGTTTTGATTTGAGATCATTGTGTAACTGAAGAAGAATAAATACTGGAAGCCCATACCTGTGGGAACAATGAGTAGAATTTCACAGAGGCAAGATTAGATATTGGTTGGTTTAAACTTCTCACCCTAAACCTCCAGAGGATAAACTGGTTTCCAATCAAATCCAAATTGAAAGCCAGGGATTCAGGCTTTATCCAGAACTACAAACCTCCTCTAAACGACTGAAAGTCTCCTGAAATGCATCCCTAAAATCCATGGTGACTGCTACAGAGTGGACAAATGCAAATTTAAGAATCAATGAAAGACATATGAAAACCTGCATTATTTAACCTATTATGTTCTCAGGAGAAATCGTTGCAAAACAACGTCCACAACCACACCTAAGAAACAAAACATGAAAGAAGAGAGCAAAAAGCTTTTTGAGGCTCCACCAGGCAGTAGGAACTACTGCTGTTATTTTAGCTTCAAAATTACAGTGTGTAGTCATCTTCATTTTATATATGTATTATTATATTCATTTTCCATATTAGTTAAAGTTCGGAGAATGTAAACACTGAAGTGCAGCTTAAGTATTCCTTATCCAGAATGCTTGGAAACAGAAATGTTCCAGGTTTCATATTTTTTCAGATATCGCAATGTTTGCAAATTCATAATGAGATATCCTGGGGAATGGACTCGCTGCTCAATGTGAAATTCATTTATATTTCATGTACACTTTATATACATGGCCTAAAAGTAATTTTATGCAATATTTTTTAACAATCTTGTGCATAAAAAGTTTTTTTTTTCCCAGTGCTTAAGAGTGAACCCAGAGACTCTGCACTAAGGCACATTTCTAACCCTTTTTATTTTTTTATTTTGAGACAGCCTCACATAAAGTCACCAAGTTGTCCAGGCTGGGCTTGAACTTCTGATCCTCCTGCCTCAGTGTTCCAAAGTACTGAAAATACAGGAATGTGCCACCACATCTGGCTTTTATAAAACAGTTTATGGTATGAAATTTTCTACTTGTGGCATTACATTGGCATTCTAAAAGTTTGGATCATGGAGCATTTCAGATTTTGCATTTTTGGATGAGGGATACAAGACCAACAGTAAGAATATTTCCCCCGAATACACAGAAGTCCTCAGACACATGCATTATCTTTGATTCTTACAACCTTTCAATGAATCCATCCTTATCCTAATCTAAAGGCAAAGAAACAGTTCTGGCAATATCAAGAGATTAGCCCTGGCGTTTGTAGCTATGAAACAGCACAGTGAGCCACCAAGATGAGACTAGAAGACAGCCCAGCTGTGTCCCTGTCTTCTAGACTTGCTTTGTATTATTGATGACATTGTCACAAACTGACTCATCAGCAGGAGGACAATCTACTAGGAAGCAAACTCAGGGAGTTCAGCCTGATTGTGATTGGGCTGGAGCCTATGGAAAGACATCCCTTGTTCTTGGGTAGGAGGAATGAATACACTGAAAATGGCCATACTTCCAAAATTGCTATACAGATTTAATGCAATCCCAATCAAAATACCAATAGCATATCTCACCAAATTAGAAAAAACAATCCTAAAATTCTTTTGGAACCAGAAGAGACCTAAAATAGCAAAAGCAATTCTGGGCAACAAAGGCAAGATAGAGGGCATCGCAATCCCTGACTTGAAATTATACTACAGAGGGGAAGGAGAAAGGAAAGAAGGGAAAGGAAAAATTATGAGAAAAGAAAAAAATGGAAACGGAGTCTATGCAAATAGGGAAGGGTGGAGGGGGTGAAGGGCACACAGGTAATGGGGAAAAAATAAGAACCAAGACACATCATGTACAGGTACAAACACCCAATGATAAATGTAAACGTATTATATACCTAAAATGTACCAATAAAAGAATTTAAGGGAAAAAAAAATCAGTAAAAAAAAAAAAAAAATATACTACAAAGCTACTGTGATAAAAACAACATGGTACTGGCAAAAAAAAAAAAAGCAGACCCAAGAATCATTGGAACAGATTAGAAGATATAGAAACAACTTCAAACACACTCAGCCACCTTATCTTTGACAAAGGAGCCAAATACCTTCACTGGAAGAAAGATAAACTATTTAATAAGTGGTGCTGGAAAAAAAAAAAATAAGCGGTGCTGGAAAAAGTGGCTTTCCACATGCCAAAGATTAAAACTAGACTCATATCTTTTACCATGCACTAAACTAAAATTGAAATGTATCAAATATCTAAATATTAAAACAGAAACACTAAGCCTGCTGGAAGACAGAATAGGTAGAACTCTTGAAGACACCGGTGTAGGCAAAGACTTTATAAACAACACCCTGATGGACAGGAAATATCATAAAGATTTATTTTAAAAGCAAATCAAAATGAAATGATTTATAAATGAATAGAACAAAATAAAAGGTCAAGAAATAGACCTGGCTATATATGGTCAATTGATATTTTACAAAGGTGCCCAGGTATTTCAGTGACAAAAAGAAAACGTGGTTTTTTTTAATAAATGGTGCTGCAACATTTAAATATCCACATGGAAAAAATAAACATTAATCATTGCCTTATTTCATATGTAAGAATGAACTCAGAATTGATTATAGACCTAAATATAAAAGCGAACAACTATAAAACATTTTTTTAATTAGAGAATTCTTTGTAATTTTGGAATAAATATTTCTTAGACTGGACACAAGCACAAATCATAACAGAAAAGAATATATATTATATATGTCATATAATCCTAACATAAAAATACACATACATACAGCTTTATAAAAAAAATCAGAATGTTTGTTCTTTGAAGGCCACTGTTGAAAAACTGAAGATACACCACAAATTGCAAAGAGAAAATACTTGCATTGTGTTTGCAGACAAAACCCTTACATCTAAAAGATATAAAAAACTCATACAGTTAAATAATAAGGAAACAAACCCAGTAAAATATTTGAACAGAAGGCTTTACAAATGAAGAAATACAAATAGCTAATAAACACATGAGAACACACATATCATTAGTCATTAGGAAAAATGCAAATAAAGTTAATTATTTGATTACACCCCCAGCAGAATGGCTAAAATCAGACTGGTAATGTCAGCTTTGGTTGTGAAACAAATAGAAATCTCACATGCTGATGATGGGAACATAAAATGCTACAACTACTTGGAACGCTGTTCGACAATTTCTTTAAAAGCTAAATATCCACCTACCATACAATCCATCCATTCCATTCTTAGGTGTTTTCCTAAGAGAAATGAAAACATATGTCTACAAAACAAGATGTGTAATGAATGTTCAAAGGCATTTTATTTATAATTCATCACAGATTGGCCAAAACCCCCAAAATAGCCATCAAAAAGTGAATGGATAGGGCTGGGGATTTAGCCCAGTGGTTTCACCACCTGCTGCGCAAGCGCAAGGACCCAAGTTCAATCCCCGGTACCAAAAACAAAACAAAACAAAAAAAGTGAATGGATAAATAAGTTGTAGAAGATTCACACAAAGAAGATGGCATCTCAAAAACAAGCTAAGAGCCACCATGGCATCTCATGTGGTCATTGGCATCTGCTTGCTCTCTGCTCTCCCTCTCTTGTGTCCGGAACTCCAGCGTGGAATTCCCGAGATAGGAATTAAAGATTTCATTGTGCTGTGTGGCCGGATTTTCTTACTGCTTGCTCTTCTTACTTTAATTATTTCCATGACTACCTCATTGCTTAACTCATACAAATCTTCCCAAGTTTATGAGAAAGAAGATGAAGAAGAAGAAAAGAATGAGAGAAGACAAAATCTTGTGAGAAAAAAACAAGAAGAAGCACAGAGTGAGAAGGCCAGTAGATACACAGAAAACATTTTAAAACCTTGCCAGGAAATGAAGTTAAAAAAACTGGAAGAGTGCTTTTATCAAATGACGGGTGAAACCTGGAGGTTAACCAGTGGTCACAAACTTGGGGGTGATGAAGATTTGGTGCTTGAAAATGTGGGCCAGACATCTTTTGAAACATCAAACAGAGAAGCCGCTAAGAGATGAAACTTGCCCAATCCTTTAACCCAAGTTCCGCCACCTGCTGACCATCCCTTGCAGAAAGAGGTTCCTGACTTACCTGAAGAACCTTCTGAAACAGCTAAAGAAGTAGTTACTGTTGCTCTGCGATGTCCAAATGCGAGAGTCCTGAGGAGAAGGTTTTTTAAGTCTTGCAGTTCACAGGTTTTATTTGCCTGGTTGTTGAAAATTGGGTACCACACATCCCTATTAAGCCTTTTCACTTCCTTTCTCAGAAGACTTCTGGAAGTAGAGGGAGGCTGGTCACTGGCTGACACAGGAATAACTACACATACTCTACTCATCGTGGACAAGAAAGAACAGAGTAACTAGTAAAGAAATGAGAACTACCTGTTCTGCATTAAATCAGTTATACTGTGACCTAACAGTTCAATAACAGATTCTTGTTAAAATCATGCTGTACCTTGACTGAGCTTAAAACAGTAAACATTTTAAATTGATATACATAGAAATATATTGATGTAAAGGACTGAAAAAGATTCATTCCTGCATGTAAGTTTTGGAATGTGCCGTCTTATAATGTACCAAATAAGAATGGGACAACAATGTCTACAAGAAGGCAGTCCATTTATATTTCTTTCCAACTGCCATCTTTTCTCACTATGTTAAAAACATTTTTGGTTTCTGCCCCTTTAATTCTTAACCCACAGTGATTATTTTACAATTCATTCAGACCTTTCAAAATCATGTAAGTAGGAGTCTTTATTCTATAGTTATTTAAGTTTAAAAACTTAAGTTCTTTAAGTCTTTACTGTTCTTGTGAAAGGTATGTATTATTGTTTACTTGGCTGATGTCTATAATGTATATAATTTTACCTTGTATTAATTGCAACATTTACAATGTTCCAGGTGGAAAACTATGAAAGCACTGAAACACTGGTGAATTTTTTTACAGAAAAAAAAAACAAGCTAAGAGAAAGAAGCCAGACATTAGTATATATTAAATTATCCCACTTATGCAAAATTCTGGAAAGTGAAAACTAATCTTTAGTGACAATGCAAATCAGACTGGGACAGGAAGACCAGGGCATGAAGGGATGGATTACACATGGCATAAGGAAAGTTTTGAGTGTGATGGAAATCTTTTTGATATGGTCACTGTGGCAATAGTTTCATGGGTATGCTTGGTCAAACCTCAACACATCACACACTTTAAATGCATGCTGCTTAATCTATGTAAATGATACCTCAATGTACGTCATCCCTTGGTATCTCCGAGAGACCAATGGTCCAGGACACTCTACAGATAGCAAAATCTGGGGATGTTCAAGTCTCGTGTAAAACTGCGGTCAGGGATTTAGCTCAGTGGTTCCACCACCTGTCTCGCGAGCACAAGGTCCTGAGTTCAATCCCCAGTACAAATAAATAAATAAAATAAAATTGGCATAGTATTTGCATATAACTTATACATATCCCCCTATATATTTTGAATTATCTCTATATTACTTATAATACTAACACAATGGAAATAGTACATAAATAATTGCAACACTGTATGGCTCAGTCAATAATGACAAGAAAAAAGGCCGCCCATATTCAATATGGATGGAACTTTTTTTGCAAATAATTCCAATACAGTTGGTTGAACCCAGAGATATAGAGGTCTGACTGTATTTCTAGCAAGAATAAACCAGAGACATTTCAGAATAAGCTTGGGGTGTAATAAACCCATCATGTGAGGCCCAATGGAAGACTCCCAGGGAATACAGTCACTGCCCTGGGGCATCTGCAGGGCCCTCAGATGCAAGGCCCAGCTTCCAGGCCGCCACACTGCAAAGACCAGGAGGAAGTGGTGGGGAGTGAAGACAGCACACTTCATCTGAGAACCCAGAGTCATTCCCTAGCCCAGAAGAAAAACCCAAAAGAGTAGCTGCATGCTGGTGCAGGTTTCCTCGCTTCAGGAGGTTTTGCTGGAGACAGGGCGGCCCAGGACCTCACAGGGACACTGGCAGGACAGGAGAGACCAACCCTTAAAGCCTCTTTGCCAGACCTCTGCAAGACCAGAAGCTCCCCATTGTCTGTTGTTGGCCCAGGAAAGCCCAAAGCACCGAACTGTCTTGCTTTACCAGACAGTTTTCTCCACAGAAAATCAAAATGTCAAGATGGTACTGACAAGGAATTTTCCACTGTCTCTGTTTGGAGTCCCATCTCCTTCTTGCTTTTGGTCTGGGAACACTTGTACCAAAGAGGGATGTTTTGTGTTTGCTCTTTCCAAGAGCAGCTAGTCTGGAGTTTGCACTGACAACAGTGGCTGAGTGGAAGCACTACTGTAATTGCAATGTGCCGATTCTCAAAGCCATTCTTATATGACATCCTGCTGAAAGGTTTGAAGGAGGGATGTGTCAGTGCAGTCCTGGAGCATCAGGACAAACCAATGTTCATACATTCATTCCTTTATTCATTTGTTCAGCAAACCCCTGATGCGCCAGGACATTGCCCCCGGCTTTGACGGTGTGGGCCTTTCCCATTATTACTTCAAGAGCTCAATGTGACTTGGGCAGGAGGACACTGAGGGACAGAGACATGGGAGGAAGGTAAATACCAATGACACCTCCTCGACTCTCATGCAGACCTGGACAGGGCGTCAGGGTTAGACTGGCGAAGAGCTTAAAGTTTCAGTTCCTTTATGCCAAACTTTATACTACAATGAGACATTTGCTGACAATGCGGCCCCTATAGAGGAGAAAGTCATTTCCCAGGACCCGACAACCATGGCACCCAAGCTGCGAAGAATGATCAAAGAATAAAGTGAATGTGTACATCTTAAAATTTATATTACAATAATAGTGCCAAAAATGAGTGTGTTCAAAGGGAGGGGGAGTATGTTGAGGGGAATTCGTGGCAATGTGCCTTTTATGGTAATATATATATATTTTTTTTTCTTTCTTTCTTTTTTGGTACCGGGGATCGAACTCAGGTCCTTGCACTTGAGAGGCAAGAGGCAGAACCACTGAACTAAATCCCTGGCCCCTGGTAATATATATTTTTAATTTAAACACTCATAACTTTTGATCACATCTCATTGATCAACCATTTATGACAATTTCTGTCAAATAAAAACATTACAGTGTGTCCTGAATAACGAGGATACTCTTTATTCAACAGATCTGGCACCATGTAACTTCTGGCTCTTCCCAAAGTCAAAGTGACCACGAAAGATAAACATTTTGAATGGATTCAGGATATCAACACAGGCACGAAGAGACACTCAGGAAAGAGGACTTCCAGAATAGCTTCCAAAAGTGGCAAGAACAATGGAATAAGTGTGTTCAAGGAAAGGAAAGAGTATTTTGAGGAGGATTCATGGCAATGTGTCTTTCACTGTAATACATTTTTTTAATTTAAATATTCACTGTATTTTTAACCACACCTCATATTTGCTTTTTCTTCTCTCTGTCCGAGCTCTCTCCTGTGTGGATAGGTTGGCATCCCTTACTGCCTTACCCAGTGCTGAGCCAGCACAAGGGAAAGGGCTTCATTCTGGCTCAAGACCTTGTCCTCCAGCTGCTTTGCTCAGAGGGCAAAGGTAGCAGCCCATTGGGTCAGGAGCTTGATGTGAGGATTTTAACCAACACTGATCTCATGGGTCTCAGTTTGAAAAGTAACAGGAAGATGTGTTTGCACTTAGCTCTTCCAAGTCACATCCCAAAGGGGCAATGGAAAAACACTTTAGCTATTCAGAGACAGCATAAGGTCCTATGTCTCCTGGAAGTACAGACGTGACTCCTAGAAAAATGGTGTTATCAGACACAAAGGCAGAATCAGGCAGCAGACGAAAGACCCTTCCCAACAAACCAGACTGAGGCCATACTCATAAGTGAAATAAATAGGACACACGTGGAAATACCGAATAGTTTCTCTGGTGTGAGAAAATGAAAGGGTAAATACGGACTAAAAGGTATAATAGATAATGTGAAATAGGAAGAAAAGGGGCAAAGGGGAGGAAGAAGTGGGAGGGGTGGGGGAAGGGAAAGAAGGGAATGGAATTAATATGAGAAAATGAAAAAAAGGAAACAAAGCCTTTGTAAATAGGGAGGGAAAGAGGGGTTGAGGACAGGGGAATGGGGAAAAAATAAGAACCAAGAGAGATTAATTATGTAAAGCTGCATATTTCCAATGATGAATGTTACTATATTGTATACCTAAAATGTACCAATAAAATTAATAATTAAAAAGAAAAAAACAATGAGAATTGCTTTAGATCTACAGTGCAGGGGCATTCCAAGGAGGAAAAGACAAGCCAAGCGCAACCACTGTAAAATGCTGCTTATGCACAAGGTCCCATGGTACATGTCCAACACGTAACCACCATGACAGCTAATCCGAAAAGTGATGGTGAGGGCGGGCCTATAATCTCAGTACTCTGGGAGGCAGAGGCAGGAAGATTGCAAGTTCCCGCCCAGCCTGGGCAACTTAGCAACTTAGTGAGGCCCTGTATCAAAATAAAAATCTAAAACATTTAAAATGCAGAGGATGTAACTCAGTGCGAAGGCCCTGGGTTCAATCCCCAGCACCACAAATAAAAATAAATAAATAAATAAATAGTTCTTTGATACAGTCTCAGTTTACTTTTCACTTGACTGGTATTTTTAAACCTATTTCAGGTGTCTATTTCAGTTAGGGAATGTAGAACTAATTTTACCAGATTTAGAGCCCACTGAAAAATAAATAGCAAATTTTGCAGCACTTTTCTTCTTGTATTTTATATATCAAATTGGCTTGATCAAATCTGAAGTCAAAGTTTTTTCTACATTTTATATTTTTTTGGCTTTTAGATATTGTGGCTTACTTTAAAAACTGGACCCCAAAACAGTATGTATGCCAGATACTAAAGGAAAATTGATGATTATTTTTAGGCTAAAGTAAACAAAGAGTAAACTTTAGATATCTTCTCAACTGCAAGCAATCTGTTAGTTGAACTCATATTTCACTTGGGCCACCGGCATAAAAAAGTGATCTGAATTAGATAAAGATCCTTCAAAATAAATTCAGTATTATGATTTTCAAGGGCATTCAATGACAAGAGGAAGTAGATAAAACATTCTATTTACATCAATAACCAAGACAGCTCTGAAGACTAAATGTGTTCCATGAGTAATTAATATCATTTGCATGAAGACTAATATGCTTGAGATTAAAAATTCTTTTTTTAAAATGTCATACCGTTTTCATGAGTGCTCCTGCTCTGGCTCGTGCTATTAAACACTCGAATATCCACTTCAAGTTTCCATCAACAAAAAATGGCAAATTTTTTTCTAAGAGACAGTCTTGTCTCATTGTGTAAGTATACAATGGATATTTACCATAAATTAAAACTGAAGTAGAAAACGAATATCACCTATATAAATATACACTCATATGTATGACTATGTGTTTAATTTTATGTTATATGTAATCTTCAAACATGCTCAAAATTATACATGAGAATGAAATAAATCCCTCCATAACTCTACCCCAGAGTCAACAATGATCAATATTTTACCACATTTACTTTACCCTTCTCCCTCATTATTGTGGAAATATTTTAAAGCACTTTTTAGACATCATGTCATTTCACCCCTTCATACCTGAGCACACATCTATTTAAAATGGTTTTCTTTACTTAACTACATACTGTTACACACTAACCAAAAATGCAGTAATTCTCTGGATGATACATTCTCATCTATTACTCTCCCATAACCTGAGCTCCTCGACTGTCCCACAAGTGTCACTCTACAGGGAATCTGTGCTGCTTGTCTTCATCCAGAGTGGCTCACCCTGTCCCCGACCCCTCCACTTTTTCCAGTCCTTTTTCTGGGCAGGAACTGAGTCCCACCCTGCAGACAGCCCCACATTCCAGAAGCCCTTGTGAGGTCGCGGTTCCTTGGTTTCTCTGCTCCTCGCATTTCCTGTAATCAGAAGTTGTCTCTAGAGGCCTCATTAGAGTCCTACTCAGTTTCTTTGGAAGTCAAGTTCATAGCTTGTGCTGTGAGCTCAGGCTGCTTCATATCAGGGCCTCACGATACCTGGATGGCCCAACTGTAATGATCATCAGCAGGATCTGGAGATGGTGGTTTGTGATTTTCAAGTTCTCCCACATTTCTTTTTTTTTTTTTTTGGTACCGGGGATCGAACTCAGGTCCTTGAGTTTGCACAGCAGGCGGCGAAACCACTGAGCTAAATCCCCGGCCCCACATTTCTCCTAATGGTTTCTCCCATTGATGAGCCTCACTTAATATAAATGTTTAATTCTTGGTGCCAAAATGGTGATTTCAAATTGCATCATTTCTTCCACAGCACGAGCTAGAATCTTCATAAGGAGTCTTCCTTATCATCTCTGCCTCCTGGCTACTTTTATGCTTTGGCAGTGCCGATCTTTAAGGACAGGTACCCTGTGGCCTTTTTCCCCTACCATGTTGGAGCATCAGGGAAATAAGTACATATATTTATATATCCATAGAACCACGTTGAAAAAATATGTAAGTGAACCAGGAAGGATCCCAGCGCTCTGGGAGGCTGAGGCAGAAGTGTCACAATTGGAGCCAACCTCAGCAAATTAGCACGATCCTGTCTCAAAATAAAGAATAAAGGGCCAGGGATTTAGCTCAGTGGTTTCGCCACCTGCTGCGCAAGCGCAAGGACCTGAGTTCAATCCCTGGTACCAAAAACAAACAAACAAAAAAAAACCCAAAAAAGAATAAAAAGGGCAGGCGATGTAGCTCAGTGTGAAGGCCCTGAGTTCAAACCCCAGGGCCTAAAAAATTTATACATATAAATACAATTCGCCCTCTGTATTCAGGGATTCAACCAACTGCAGATCAAAGAAAACATATGGAAGATGAACAACGTGCCAGGCCTGAACATGAGTGGACCTTCCGTGCTGTCCTGGTGCCCTAACAGTGTAGCAACGATCCACGCTGTTTCCACACTGACTGGGTATCATCAGTCATCTAGAGATGAATTTCAGCACACAGGAGGATGTGTGCTGGCCACACATGAATAAATACTACGCCATTTTTCACAAGAGACCCGAGCGGGTACAGATTTTGGTACCGGCAGGGGCTGAGCCCAACCTCCCACAAATACCAAGGGACAGAGGGCTGTACTTTTCTGCCTCACTTCTCCCACTTGGATTCTCAGTCCTTGGGGCGCTCGTGTCCTCTCTCATTTTGGTCGGTGGAGCTCCCCAGCCCCTCTGT
Source organism: Heterocephalus glaber (assembly GCF_000247695.1). Next base: position 9,267,763 of record NW_004624740.1, on the reverse strand, counting down.
GGCTCGGCTCCTCAGGGTTCCCCTGAGGTCTATGGACAGAGCTCACCGCCCGGGCCCTAGTAAGGGTCTCTAACCGCTGAGGTCAAATGAAAGTTAAACTTATTCCCAAGTGACGAGACAATCAGTAACAACGCACATCTGCCTTCTTCCTCGATATTCCACAACGTGTGAATCTGCTGGTCCCTTCAGTGGGCCAGGCATGGCGTGCGGTGGCTGCGTGACAAAGAGACAGACACATTCTCCGTCCTTGTCCTCGGGGGTTGCGGACTGAGCAGGTGTTTGCAAGCCCAGCCCCGCAGCTCCCCTGCTTTCTGGCTCAAGTGAGAAGTTGGGCATGGATCACATATCACTCGCCATGAAGCAGTAAGTGTGGGGATGCTTGCAAGGACTACCTTTGTTAAAAAGGGACTTTTAAAAAATCTATTCATTCAGTAGTGTTCATTCAATTGTGTTGAATTCATTCACATTGTTATGCAGCTGATCTCCAAAACCCTTTTCATCCTCAAAACTAAGGCTCTGTCCCAATAAACACTTACTCCTCATTCCATCCCACCTCAGCCCTGCACCCACCATTCTACTTTCTATCTCTGTGAACCTGACTGGTCTAGGGACCGCACAGATGTGGAATCACGCAATTTTTGTTCTTTTGGTGACTGGCTCATTTCATTTAGCATAAGGTCTTCAAGGTGCCGCCATGTTGTAGCACATGTCAACATTTCCTTTTTCAAGGCTGAGTAATATTCCTATGAATTCCATGCTTTGTTTATCCATTCAGCTATCGAGTATCAATCGTTTTCCTATTTTTTGGCCACTGTGAATCATGTTGCTATGAACATGGATGGACAGTATCTCCTTGAGACTATTTTCTTTTTTAAAAGGTTATTCTCAATTGACTTATATTTGCACTAACTTATGGGGTACAATATTATCATTCAAAGCATGTATGCAATGTGAAATAATCCAATCAGGCTAATTAGCATTTCCATCTTTGAGATCCTATTTCTAGTTCTTTTGGACACAGACTTATAAGTCTAATTCTATTTTCCATCCTCAAAGTTTTGAAGAACTACTCTGCTGTTTCACACAGTGGCTACATCATTACTCAGTCTCACCAGAACCACAGGAAGATTTCAGTTTTTCCACGTACTGACCAACACTGCTCTCGCTCTCTCCTTCCCCCTCCCCCTCCTCCCCTCCCCCTTCTCCTCTCCCTCCTCCTGCCCCCTCTCCAATCAAACCCAGGCTTGCACAGGCTAGGAAGAAAGTGATGCACCATGGAACTATGTACCCAGCCCTAAACACAGTCATCTCTTTTTTCTTACATAATATTCATTAATCTTGTTTAGTGCAAACATTTAATTCTTGGTATATTTTTTATCTATAGAAGAGTGGACTTCCCTCTGGGATTATCTAACACACTTTGACTTTTATTCACCCATGCCTCTTTTCCTTTTCTCTCACTCCCCCAATCCTTTTCTCTAATAGTCTCCCTTCTATTTTCCTGTCATTTCTTTATTTTTGTCATTTTCTGAGATTCCCCATATGAGAGAAAACACATGACATTTGATTTTCTGAGCCTGGCTTATCTCACTTAACATGATGATCTCCAGTTCCAGCCATTTTCCTGCAAATGACAGACTTCTATTTTTCTTGGGGGGGGGGGGAGACAGGGTCTTGCTATGTCATTCAGGCTGACCTTGAACTCACCATGTAACCCCAGCTGGCCTTGAACTTGTGGCAATCCTCCTGCCTCAGCCTCCCGAGTGCTGGGTTTACAGGCATGGGCCACCACAACCAGCTCTATTTTTAGCTTTTTAAAGGACCTCCATGGTGATTTCCACAGTGGCTATACTAATTTACTTGCCACTCATGGTGTAGAAGAGGTCCTTCCCCTCCCCCACATCTTCCCCAGTATTTATTGTTTCTCGTATTTTCAGTGATCACCATTCTGACTGAGGTGATGTAGAATCTCAGTGTATTTTCTTTTTTTTTCTTTTCTCAGTGTAGTTTTAATTTTAATTTCTCTAATAGCTAAAGATGTTGAACATTTTTCCAAATACTCATTGACAATTTGAACTTCTTCTTTTGAGAAATATCTATTCAATTCATTGGCGCCTTTACTGACTGAAGCTTTTTGTTTTTTGTTTTTACATTTTTTGAGTTCTTTATATAGTCTAGACAATAATCCTCCACCGGAAGCATAGCTAGCAGCTTTTCTCCCATCCCGTAAATGGTCTCTTCACTCTCTTGACTGCCTCCTTTGCTGTGCAGAAAGAAGCTTTTGAATTCAATGTCACCTCATTTGTTGATTCTTGCTTTTATGTCCTGGGCTATTGGAGTCCTATTCAGGAAGGCCGATGAGTAGATTTTTAAAGAAGTAAATGTGAATGGGTTCAAGCTCAGCCTCATGGAGCTGGCAGTGTCAAAGCATCGTGATATGCAGAGGACCAGGGAGTGACCACAACTAGTCCCCCACACTGCACGGCAGAATGCCCCTTTTGTGCACCATGGATCAGCTGTGTCACAGTCCAAACACTTGCTGGCCTACACAGAAACGTGTCACAGAGAACTCCTGTGCACTCTGATGTGTTCTGACAATGCTGTAAGAATGGAGAGGAGCTTGTGGTTAAAAACTCAGAGAGACGGTAAATGTCAGGGTGGCTCTGAACAGTGACTGAAATTTCACCACTGTTAATGAAAGAAACGAAGGACAATCTAGGCAAGGACACCAACTTCTGCAAAATCATGAAGATGGGCAATTCTATGGACATGGATGATGTTTTGTGTGGCCAAAGGACAGCAAGTGTTGGAAAAGTACCAGAGAAAGGTCAGAAGGGGCCGGGTGGTGAAGGCATCAGATGCAGTTTCAATGTTATCTTTAGGCTGGAGAGAACCACCCAGGATTGTAAGTAAGAGTAATGTGGTCAGATCCCTGTTTTAAAAGGATAACTCAAGGGAGGCAAGGAAGAGGGGAGGGAGCAGAGGGGCCGAATGGGAGAGAGAGTCAAGACAGAAAATGACTCAGAAGTCTGCTATGGTCCAGATGAAAGACTGTGAGCCTGGAGGAGACCACTGAACCTGCCAGAAAGAGGAAAAGAAGCAGAAGTTGATTCAAGAAGCTGTGAACGGTGAGAATGACAGGAATGAGTGAATGCCAAAACGCCAAAAGTCAGAAGAATAAAGTAGAGACAGGAAGTTGCTGAAATGCACTTCCATTTGCTAACTGGCCAAATCAGAATGCAAACTGATTGAGAATTAATATTGCATATATTTGCAAATAGACGTGTTGCAAAAAAAAATCTGGGAGAAATAAACTTATCCGGATTTCCATTTTAAAAACATAATTGAGGTATCTAATATTTACAGTGCCTATATTTTAAATTTTTAATGTTCCATTGAGAGTAAATGATGACTGTCCACCAGGTCAGCCTAGAGTTGAAGAAGATGCCCATGCTATTTTTATGTGCTAAAATATCACACTGAACCCATTAATATGCACAATTAACACATGTTAATTTAAAAATTCTGAATTTTTAATAAAAGAAGATTCTCAAATTTGAGGTCAATTACCTAGCAACCAGAATTCTCTTGCGTAAGAAAAAAAACTGTCATTTTTTTCCCCCGAATAGAGATCTCTTCTTGGATCTAGCAGGAGCATTGGGTTAGAATCATCAAACGCTGACCTCATGACTGATTTGGCTCAAGAACACTGAGTTGACTTCACCAGCAGGGGGTGCCCCGCCTCCTCTAGGGTCCATTTTTACATCTTCAGCACACGTTAGCACTCCTATCCCTACCCCTGACCAGTGCCAGCACACTGGAAGCTCCCCTTCCTCTGAACTCTCACTTCTGGTGTGTAGCCCTGGTGGCAATTCCTTGCAGGGTGTGTAGTTTAGAATGCATAGGTTTGAATCCCGGCTCCAGCCCTTACTACCTGGGTGGCCTTGAGGAACTGTTTTGTGTCTCTGTGTCTCAGTTTCCTCATCTATCTGTAACAGGGAGATAGCAATACTACTTTCCCTAACAGTGTTGTAAGCATTACATCTACTACACGAGTTTATTTTTATTTATTTTTATTTATGTATTTATTTTGCTATTTTCTGATAACTGAAGCCAGGATCTTTACACTGAGCTATACATCCACCCCTTTTCAATTTTTTTTTTTTAAGATAGGATCTTGCTATCTAAGTTGCTAAGTTTCCCAGGCTAGGCTTGAACTTGTGATCCTCCTGCCTCAACCTCCCAGATTATGGGGATTGCAATAGTGCACCAGCATGCCTGGCTATTTTTATACATATGACTTGCAACTTTATGCTCTATGAGCAATGAGCAGCACCTGAGTTATATCTATTTAAAGTGCTTAACAGTTCTCACTCATAGTAAGTACTCAGTAGCAGTTAGCTACGACTGCATTACCTCATATTACCTTGTGTCGTCCACTGTGTCTTGAGAAACAAACACACAGTGTTCACTGTAAAACAATGGATGATTATCTGCTCTTTCTCCTCCACGTTCCACTCAGCAGTAAAATCTCCACTTTGAGCCGGGCATGGTGACACAGACCTGTAATCCCTCCACTCTAGGAGGCTGAGGCAGGAGGATCACAAGTTTGAGCCCAGTCTGGGCAACTTAGCAACTTAGATCTTGTCTCAAAATAAAAAAGGCATGCAGAAGTAGCTCAGTGTGAAGGTCTTGAGCTTAATCCCCAGTACTGCCCCCAAAAAATCTACTACATCTCAAAATTCCAGAGGGACCTCAGGAATTGTCTGCGAGCTCTACAGTACTGGGGATAAAGCCAGTGGGGGAAACCATTCACCGTGGCCTGGGTCCTTCACAGGTCCAAGGGATCTGTAGTCCTGTATGCAACAGCCCTCAACCAGCAACACCGAAGAATTGTGCCCATAGAGTGTGCTGTCTCTGGTACAACATGCATGAAAGAGATCCCACCAATACCCATAAAAAGAAGGCACACATGTGGAAGATGCTAAAGACAGCCTTAAGAAGACAGAAAAAGAAAACAAAAAGGGGGTGGATGAGCCTTATGACAAACGAGTGCATGGAGACAAGTCAAAGAACTTGAACTGCTGAGGAAGCTCCCCTGCAAAGTCCCAAGCTGTGCAGGGGCAGGTGCAGAATTCAACTCCACGGCACCAGGCCCAGCCACAGGGCCTCCAGAGACAACCAGGTCACTGTGCATCTGACGCCTTCCTCAGCCATGGGACTCTGCAGATGTGATCAGGTTAAGGATATGGAGATGGAGATGTTCTCCTGGATTATCTGGGTGTGTGCAATGTGATCACAGAGTGATTCTCTTACTGAGAGGAAGACAGAGGGTCAAAGGAGAGGGGAAAACAAAAATGGAATCAGAACAATGCAGGGCCATCACGAGTCAAGGAGCAAAGCTGAAGATGCTCCACCCACGCCTCCAGGAGGAACTCGGCCTCCTGCTGCAGCCTTGGGTTCTGAGCTTCAGAACTTGAAGCCAGTGACCTCGTATTGTTTTACACTACTAAAAGATTGAGACCGGTGTTACAGGAAACAGAGGCGCAAGTGGAGAGGAGAGGAAAAGCAAAATCCACACGGGCTCCCTTGGATAAGCAAGAAGGGAAGAGGGGAAGGGGCACAAAGCAAACAGATAAAAGCACCACCAACCAGGAAGGGACAGGGCGGGGCGAATGTTCACACCAAGATGGAGGTGCAACCCACCTTATGATCGGAGCCTGGTGGGAATTTGGTTGCCTTAGACTTGGAGAAGAAGTTAGGACTTGGAGAATGCATGATGGTGATGATGATGGTGACCCTTCTGGTTCTTGTGGGGGAAACTGAAGTTTTGAAATGGATGAAAATGATTCTTGGCTGTCTTGTCTAGCACACTCTTCCAGGTAACCTCAGCCTTTCACCCCACCACAGGGGTTTCCTACATTGTAGGAAACTAACACTGACACGAGCGCTTCTTGTCCCCAGGATGCGGGTGGGTAGCATGGTGGAAAGCCATCACGGCTCACCTGGCATCCACTCACAAACCCTTTCAGCCCTCATTTGCCTAGGTTTGGTGCTTCCTGGACTTGTCCTTACCAGCTCCCTCATGTGAAATTCTGACTCTCATTAGATGCAAAATGAAGGACTTGAATAAAATCTCTGACAAGTGTTCATTTTGGATTGGATGAGAGTCATTTCATATTTTCAAAAACTCATCCTATAATATTTTTTATTTTATTGCTCCATCTTAATAAAGAAAGCCCAGAGGTGTGCACATCTGTCTTCCTCCCAGGGGATGGTTCCATGTACCCGCAGGGTGTCAGAGAATCAGATGCCACCAGGATCTGACAGCCTGCTAAAGGAAAGGTCGACGCTGGCCTCTCCCAGGCAGGGTGACTTGGTACAGTGGGATCACTGCCGCTTTCTGTCTTCTACTCATCCTTGCCTCTCAGACAAGGAGACTTTGGATAATTATCAGTTTTCTACAACACAGAGATTGTATAATAGGATGAAAGCCTGGGGTTACCTAGGAAAGTGTTGGACCAGACATCCAAGAATCCTTTTCATCCTTTTCAAAAGCTCATAGTTTTGTCCCACAAAAAGTGACCAAAGACTTGATATAGGACGTGGGTAGGTAAGTAGTGAAGGCCTTTGATAAGAGCAGGATTCCTAAAATTCCCTTCATCTTCACCCACACCACTGCATACAAGTCCCCTCCCCTTTTCCTGGTCCAAGAAGGAAAACAAACATTCTATTCATCCTACTGGGACTCTCCCTGCTTTAAGAACTGAGAAACCTAAATAACAAAAAAAGAAAAGACAGAGAGGGGATAAGAAGCAGAGCAGTGGTATGGCCCTTTGTTCCTGCTGCATATGATCGGAACTAAAATTAAGACAATTCTAACCCCTCCGCAACTGTTCAAGTTACAAACTAAATTAGCTTCGTCTTAGTTACTTTTCTCGTTGCTAAGACAAAATACTTGACACCTGAAATTAAAGGAGGAAAGGTTACTTTGGGTCACAGTTTGTAGAGGTTTCAGTCCATAATTGGCTGGCTGGCAGGGTGTCGTGGCAGAGGGGAATCACATAGGAGAAACAGTCCACAGCAGGCAGAAGGCAGCAGAAGCAGCAAGCAATGGCAGCAGCCTTCAGCTACACACCCTTAGGGTAGATACCACTCACACTCAGGGTGGGTCTTCCCATTATCCACACCCAGAACAATGCCAGATCAATCAGTGGACTAAATTAGTAATCACACACCCTAATCCCAGCATCACATACTCTAGATCCTACCACCTCTGGAAAGCCCCACCTATGACTGCACAAGGCTTTGAAGAGGACATCTAGACACAGCCATAACAAGAAAAGTGTACAGGTAGTCATGGCTGGGGATCATCACATGTTATCACTAGAGGACATTAGCATGGGATTAGTGTCCCATCCTTCAGGGTTGACAGCAGGAAGCCAAGCAGTTATACTATTTCTGCTGGGTTTCAGAATTTCCAAAATATAATATTCACAATGTTAGAGGGATTGTGGACATTTTTGCTTCACTTCCTAGTCTTACAGATTTATAGAAAATGATTTTGTTTCTCTAAGAGCTAATATTTGCTCTCCAGTTTCAAAGAGGATTTTATCACATTAAAATTATAGAGCTTTAGTTAGGAATAAGAGTTAGACTTCGTCAAATCATTCCATTATGTATGGATATTATATTCAGCTTTTTCTTACACTATTAATAAGATGAACTATGTTAATGAATTACTCCTCCAGCTTCCACACCAGGGGATAGGATGAAATACTTGAACACATATAGCCAAATTCTATCAACTAGCAAATTCTTTTAGACTTTCAAGCCTAAGTCAGCATTTTCTAAACCATTCACCAAGATGTTATTAAGAGTGCAATGATTTTTTAAAAGGGTTCAGTCTCCAGCTTAAGAAATACATGCCAGACTAAGAAATTTCAGTAGGTCTCCACTGCATGAATACTCAGAAGCTCTAACAGCTTCGGGAATTTTAAGTGGAATAACTGCTGCAGACTCCAAACTTAGCTGACTATGGAATCCTCAGTCCAGGACCTATTCGCATTTCCCACAACTCTGTTCTCCAGAATACCAGTCTTCAAAATGCTGGTTAATTGAAGATTTTTGTTTATTTTTGAAATAAAGGCTTGAATTCAGAATCATGTTTGCCTCGGAGAATAAATTTAATACATTAATTTATCTAGGTTCCTTTTTTTCTATCCCTTGACTATTGAAAGACTTCACTGCCATTCTACCTGATACCCTGGGAAAAGGCACCATTTGATACATTTTGTAAATTCTTTTATTTTTTACTTTCTTTCTTATTTATTTTGAGATGGTATGTTGCTAAGTTTGCCTGGCTAGGCTCAAACTTCTCATCCTCCTGCCTCAGTCTCCCAAGGTGGTAGGATTATAAGTGTGGTCCACTATGCCAGCTTCAACATTTTGTAAGTTTTTACTCAATCTTTACTTTTCCATCCCTATTCAAGTATCAACTTCTGTAAGTGGAAAATATTTACAGTTTAAAAATGTGTTCCTTAATTTAAAGATTAAAACCTGATTAGCATTCAACTGTATGCTGTCATTTTTACATATCCTTCAGAGCAATTACCATATACCTTCTCGTTTCTAAATTTGTTAGATCTTTTGCATTCATTCATTGAATAAAGACCTAGAGTGACTATTGCATAGCAGGAACCAGGCATGAAAGTTGTCTAAGACACAGTTACTGCTTTGGAAAAGTCATGGTCCACCATGGGAGACATACAGACACTACGATCTCCCAAAATAAGGCATGGAATAAAGTTGTGCAGACAGGCTGTGAAGACAAGAAAGAAGTGATTAACAGCCTGAGGAAGTGGTGACTTCTTCAAAGTCTTCACATTCTCAAAAGAGGAACAGAGACCCAAATAGCAATTCAGGAGGAAGTTACAATGTGTGAGAAAGGGAAATGAAGAAGGCAAAAGGTGAAAGAGAGAAAGGGCACAGTGTGGAGAACATAGGGTAGAGGGTGGCAGCAGATGAGTGTGAGTCTGTATAAGTTTCTTGTTGCTGCTGTAACAAATTACCACCGCAGTGGCTTAAATAATACAGATTTATTACCTTATAGTTATGGAAGTTGGACGTATGATATGAGTTTCACTGGCCTAAATCAGATGTCGGCGTGGCTGTGCTCACTCGAAAGATTCTTGCCGAAAATCAATTTCCAGGTCCTTTCTAGCTTCTAGAATTCATTGGGTGTAGCCCCACCCCATCTTTAAAGCCAGTCGTGTGGCATCTCCTCTCCTCTATGACCTCTCGCCTTCTGCTCCCATCCTCAAATTTCTTTTCCTGCCTCTTATAAGAAGCTTTGTGATTGTAATGGAAGAAAGTAGACTTGTGGGTGGGGAATATGGAAATTGGAGGAGGGCTGGGAAATATGGGGCTTCTTTCTGGAGTGATAACAATCTAAAAGTCATATAACTATACACATTAAATGGTGAATTGTATGGGCTATGAATAAAGCCAATAAAAAACAATAAAGCCATTACCAAAACATATATATTACAGATCAAATATAATTCATTAATGAGGAAAGAGCCAATTGATGGTAGATATTCATTCAGGCAGGGAGGGAAGGAGGAATAGGAAAGCAAATAAATTAACACACACTGCTTCTTATTGTGCACCATTCACAATGCTGGGCAACTTATCTGCATTTTTCCACTCACCTCCTTGGGTTAGATATTTGTTTTCCACCTTACAGATGAGAAAACTGAGGCTCAGACAATTCCATTCAGTGGCCCAACACCCAGTGGGTCCAGAAGCCAGGAGCCAACCCTAAGCAGATAAACAGACTAGCTCCAAAATCACACTCCCCCAGCTCTGCTCTGGTACTGGGGATGGAACCCTGGGCCCTGAACTAAGCTTCATCCCCAGCTCTTGTTTAATTTCTTTATTTTGAGAAAGTGTATTGCCTTTCTGAGCCTGGCCTTGAATATGTTATCCTCCTGTCTCAGCCTTCCAAGTACCAGGATTTCAGATGTGCACCACCACACTTGACTCAAAATCACACTCTTGACCTCTTTGCTTTGTCTACAGACTTGATGGGTAGGTGGAATTTTTTCTTTTTCATTTTTTAAAGGGGGATAATCTCTGAAAAGCTACTTAGTGGAATTTTCTTTAATAGTGAAAACACAAATCTATAAAATTCTTGGTAATTTTTGGATGAGCTTCGGTCACATGACATTTGGATTGACCTAATCTTTTTATTGTCTATGTAATTTGTTTCCCTATATTTTTTCTTGTTTTAAAAAGATGTTATCAAATGGTATTCTTGTTTTTTTAGACTTGTTTTACATTATGACCAAAGAATATGGCCTGTGTATTTTCTGAATTGAGGAATTTAACACTTTGCTTTGATTTAATACATAATGAAGTTTTAGCAAAGCTGAATGGACTCTCAAAAGGAGTACTGATTCTCTCTTTACAGAGGAGGTAGCTAGTGCTGCCCTGAAACATAAATATATTCTATTGCTTAAAGCCTCTCAAAAAAGGAAATTCCAATTTATTCTTAAATTATTTTAAAAATAGCAATGGCCTTCTCCATAATGCACTCTAGAAGTTAGAGGAGGAAGAATTCATCTGAATCATTCAAAAGGCCAGGAAGAGCCTGGCCACTTGTAATCAGATATTTCAACACTTGCGAGGCTTTTACTTCAGCATGATGAATGGCCTAAAATGATATAAACCTTCACGCAAGAGACTTGGTTGGCTTCCTCTGCTTTTTACATAATCAATTTGACATTTGAATTTTGGCAAAGGATCACAGGTATCTTGCTTTATTTATTACCTGAGATTAGATAAAAACATCACTGCTATCAAACTATACCAGCTTTTTTTCCCTAAAATAACGTGCAATTTTTCAAATAAGGATCATTTTGTCCTGACATCAAAGTCTCTTGAACAGGATTCCCAGTATATTATACATAGAAACCATTCTCCTCCCACCCCTCCTACCTTCTCCCTTCTCTTCCCTGCCTGCTATACCCCCTTAAAATAACCCACTCCCACCATTCTGCCTTCCACAAACTACTTCTTTATAGAAAATAACCTAAAAAGAAAAAAGACTCACAGAAGAATTCATCATCCAAATTGAGTCAGAGAACTGGGTTTGGTGGCACATGCCTATAATCCCAGTACTCTGGGAAGCCAAGCCAGACGACCCTAAGTTCTAGCCCAGCCTGAGCAATTTAGTGACTTAGCAATAGCAAGATCTTGTTTCAAATAAATAATGGCTGAGGATGTAGTTCAGTGCAGAGACTGTGGGTTGAATCCCAAGAACCACAAATAAAAAGTTGAGTCAGAGAAAAAATGTTCTAGAGCACCATAAGCACTCTGTGGGAACAATACTGATGGCACAAGGATGCCCTATGATCCTGGCCCTGCTTCCATTCTGGCCCTGCTTCCATTCAGATGGGCAGACTTTGGTCCCTGGAGATAGTATAAAAGATGCTGTAGCCCAACAAAGACATTCAGGTCAGCAAGCCCTCCCTGATCCCTATGGATACTGGTGTGTTCCCAAAGGGACCCTATGAAAGGATCCTTCCAGAACCATCTGAAGAAAAATGGTGCTGAAGCCCTCTCTCCTGGCTTCCCACAAAGGGCTAAAATTCAAAGAGAGAAGTGCAGCTCAACCTCAAAAACCCAAGCCGAAGGTCAAACTACAGCCAAACACCTAGATGAATCTCTCTGCTCCAACCCAAATTATAAAACTTGTTTGACAAAAAAGAAAAAAGAAAGAAACAAAAGTAAAGAAAAGAAAAGAAAGAGAGGAAGAAAAGAAAAAATACTACCTAGGCCTGACCTCATGGTACTCCTGGCTTGGCCTCATGAAATAAAGACCTGCCAATAACCTGCCAGCCTAGAAGGCTTCAGTTGACCTCCATCTTCACAGAGCAAGAAAACATACTGAGGCCTCTAGAGTGCTCTGCACCCCAGTTCCACTCATCCTACCTCCTCCCCTCCATATCTTCATGAAATGTGATGTTCAGATAAATCAACTCTGAGCCAATGAAGATGAACAGGGAAGAGCATGGAAGGAATGGCAGGGACATATTAGAAGCTGTGTACATGGTACCTCATGATGATGAGCAGGCTCTGGAACCACACAGCCTGGGGTGAATCTTGGCATCATTACCTATGGCTGTGCAACCACAACCAAGCACCTTAACCTCTCAGAGCTCGTGCCTTTCTGTGAGCTAGTATTATGGTAAAGGCCACGTGGTTCACAGGCAGGGCTGGTTGAAGGTGACTGGATCATGGTGGGTGCTATAATCATCAATGGAAGCATCTATGATGAGTTCTGGTGGCTGTGTGTGCTGTTTTGGGGAGGCAGGTCACTAGGGTATGACCTTTAGGGTGTATCTCCCTCCCTACTCCTTCCTTCTCAACCTGCTTTTGGACCACCATGACTTGAGCAGCTCTCTTCCACCAGGCCCCTCTGCCACACTGATTCTGCCTTGGAGCCTGCCTACCAGGGATGATAACCACAAGCCCAAATAAACCCTCCTCCTTTAAGTTGTAAGTATCAGGTATTGTGTCTCAACAACAAGAAAAGTGACTAAGCCAATGCCCTCCATAGGTAAAGGACTACAAACATGGGAAAGAAAACACCAACCTGGGCAGCCATAAATCCAGTGTTGTATTGGTTTAACAGAAGAAAAGCAGAGAGTGGAAAATGGACAAAATGCCAAACTTGAAAGCAAAAGCCATCACAAGTGAGAGCCCACTAGAATCTGGAACCTAAATGTGGAGCATCACACATCAACTTTCTCCGTAGCCTTAAAAGGGGAGCTGATCTCGTGTCACTCAAGTGGACAGAAGGTACAGTCTGGAGCATTCTGCATTCCATGTCTGTTGGCAAGAACTACATCTGGACAGATGTTGCTTTGAAATAAAGAGCAAAACTGACATGGAGGTGGGTAAGACTATCTCAGAACCATACCGCCGAGTCTCAGGGGGAGAGCCAGCTTTGCTATAACCCAAGGACATATGGATTTCAGAAAACAGGAGCAAAAATCTACAGCCAGAGAACAGGCCGAGAGGAAAATGAAATAGAAGGAGATAAAAAGGGACAGGAATAATGTAAGAATTGCAAGAAATCAGAAAGCATTTAAATATCCACTCAGTGTTAAAGAAAACTGGCACAGCAGACAATCCAGTGAGGGTAAGGATCCTCTCGAAGAATTCTCCAAGAACGTAGAGGAAAAGAAGAAAGGAATGCAAATGACAGATATGGGAAAACTAATTTTAAAACTCTAATATAAAGACAATCAATTTTTCAGAAGAATTGAACAGCACAGAAACAACAAACTAATGAAAAAGGGAATAACAGATCTTTAGAAGAATCGTGTTGAATGAAAAGAGATTGTCAAATAGACGTATCCTGGCAAAATATTTTATTAAAATATTAAATCAGTCAAGGAACTGGGGAGGATGTAGAAAGGAAGAAAAATCAGACCAACTCTGGTTTCTCTGCCATAGAAAGTTCTAGAAAACACTGGAATACCACCTGCATAATTGAAGGAAAGGAGTGACCCAAGATTTTGAAAACACAAACAAATGTGTGTTGTCACACAACATCCTTGACTAGGCCTGACTTGAGAATACACATAGTCAACAGCCAACTTCAGAAAAACGTCACCTTAAATTTATGCCAAATGAGGAATAGGTCACCCTATAAAATGATTTGCGGGCTTTTCCCTTAATTTATGGAGCCCCCAAACTCCAGCACAGGGCCTGTGATGCTTTCCCTCCCTATCCCCCTTCTCTGCTCAATCCTGGGAAGAGGAATGTGGTCTTCAGATCCCACGGGATGAACCAATCACCAGCACTTCCCTGTTCCATTCTAACTACAAAAGTGAAATTACTTACATTGCTGGACTCCATATGAGAATTAATACAAAGTGCTTTATTTCCCTTTCCCAAAACACAGCAAAATAATTTAAAAGATGTCTTCATTGCCAAGCAACTAACGTCTGGTTCTCTTGTTTCTTTATTACTTAGTAACATTTTAAAATTCTAAATTCAGAGGTCAGGCATGCTCAATACAAAAAAATACAGAAAAGCAGCAAGGAGGAAAAAACATTCCTAATCACAAAGCTCCCCAAAAACACTATTAAATTTTACATTGACTGTGCATTACTTCACCTGCCTACCATTCATATTCATGGTATTTAAGTATACAGTTTGTAGTTCCTCTGTTCTCTTGTCCAAAACTCTTCAACATCATTTCAAATCCATTCCACCCTATGAATAACTGACTCATAATTAATTTAGTCAAGCCCTAATCACTGGACAATTACCGTGGCACTATAGGAATTATATTACACAGTATACATTAATATGGTGCAATGCAGTAATTAAAAATTTAGCTTGGGAAGTGAAATTTTCAGAGATCAAGTCCCTGTCCCACCATTTATTAGCCACTCAAAGTTGGTCAAATTAATTAATCTGTGCCTGTTTCCTCCTGAGCATAATGAGGCTTGTAACAGTACTTCACTCACAGAGTTGTGTGGATTAAAAGAATTCATACGTGTAACTTTAGAATGCTCCCTGCAAACTGGTAAACACGCTATACTTAGTTATGCTTCCAGTTCTTTGCTACAGATGGGATGAACATCCTTGTAGTGCATGTTTCTTTTGCTTTTTTTAACAAGTACTGGGAATGGAACCCAAGGCCTTTACACTGAGCTCCCTCCCCAGCCTTTTTTTAATTTTTTATTTTATTAATAAAAATTGGGCTTGAACTTTGCATCCTCCTACCTCAGCCTCCCAGAGTGCTGGGATTATGGACACCCACCACCACTCCCAGCTAACCAGTATATTTGTTTTTCAGATAAAATTCTTAGAAATGAAATTGCTGGGTCCAGCAGTAATTCACATTTTTAAACTTGTACATATATTGTCTAATTTCATAACCAAAAGTGGTACAATTTTAGAATCCCATCAATAAAGAAAACGTAGTGCCCAATTTCACACAGCCTTACCAACACTGAATTCTATATTTTTCTCTCCAGTTCTGCTAAGATAGTCAAATGTCATGTTTCGTTGCTTTCTTCGAAATTCTACTGCCAATAAAGCTGGTCACTGTTTTCCACAGGTATACTGTGTGGTCCACTTTGATTTTTCTTTTTCTGTTGTTCAAAACCTGTTCACATTCTTTAGTTGGTTTTTTGTTAGGAGTATTTTTCTACTGGTTGCTAAAAATACTTTATGGATTAGAAATAAACATTTATAATGTATATTTGAGATATTTTTTAATCTCTGTCATCAAACTTTCAGGTTTATTTATAATGTTTAGATTTTTAATCAAATTTCATAACATTAAATCTACCAAATTTTGCCTTTATAAATTATAACTTTAGGGTTAGAGCTGGAAAAGCATTTTCAAACCCAAGTTGTTTATGAATTTCACATACACTGCAATCTCCAGTATTTCTTTGTGACTTTTACATTTTATATTTAACTCTTTAATCTAAGTCTTACTGATTTTGGCTTTAGCATGGGGAAAGAAATTGACAATTTTGTTCCCAAACATTAACAAAATTTCCCAATTATACTTACCGAATCCTTTTCTCACTGCTTTGGAATTCTTGCCATTTATTCATCACATAAATTCAAATATATCACTGGCTTTTCTCTTGTGTTTTACTGCTCTGCCTATTTTGATCATTCTTCATTATTATGGTCTTAAGTTGAATTTTAATATCTGGAAGAGCAAATATTCACTCACCATCTTGTTTTTGTTTTCAATGACTTAACTGGGTCTTATCAGCCATTTTCTTCAGACAAACTTTAAAGTAATTTGGTCAAATTTCTGAAAAAGCCCAGTGGAAATTTTATTGTTGTTATATGTGAAACACAGCAGCTATTATTCTATTTGTTTTGGATACCTCTTCAAAAACATAAATTATCTGTATGTTGGGTCTTCCCTGTCTGCTCTCTGTACCTACAACCTTTCTGATAACTTTGGTTTCTTGCCCTGCCCTTTGTGTTTTAGGGTTCATCTCACTTTCTCGATCAGTGAACAGATTCTCTGCTCCTTTACTGCTTCTCACTCTACATGGAACTGTGCTCCTGCATGAGTGGCTTCCTTCATCTTTTTTATATAATATTAAATTCTCTTCTATATTTTGCTACATTTGTTTTCACCTTAGCCTGTTGCCTTAACATATAGGCATGACTTTCCTGTATTTTGCTCCTGTTGTGGAGCTGATGGCTTCTTCAGTCTCCTTAAGACTATAGCAGATGCTGACGAAAATTTGTTTTTGTTTTTGCAGAAAAATCTTTTCTAAGAAATGTGCCTTTTCTTTACTTCTTGCAGGACATGTTTATCTCCTTCGTGTTACAGATTTGTTTACACGTCCCATATGGAGGATTTTGTTGTTCCTTATTATTCAGCTTTTAAGGAAAATCAATTTAGCCTTGGATGATAATTGTCCCACCTGGCCACCAGGCAGCCGAGACATCTGCACCATTGGAATCATGTTGAGTAACAAACCCCTGTATTTTTATAAAAAATAATGATTAGTCATCTGCCCAAATGCAGACACATTTTGCCATTAAGCCCCTTTTTGTCTCGTGGTTAAAATGTTGAAACAGCTCAATATCTCCTCTATCTAACATCAATATACATAATAAAATATCAAATAGAGTATGCCAGAAAAAAAACTCTAAGAAACCTCTCAAAACATGGGAAAAATCTGTACCTCCTGCTCTGCGTAGCAAAGACTGCCATGAGCTGGCCCATCTCCTCTTTCCTGCCTTACCTCTCACCTGCATTACTGTGCTCCAGCCACCCTGCTCCATGGCTCTGCATCCAGCACAACCTCATTCCCACCTTTGGTTTGGCATTGAAGGAATGCTCTGCCTGGCTGCTCCCATAGCAGAAAACTTTTTGTTTAAGTCACCCTTCAAATGTCCCCTCCCTGGACAACTCTTATGTTACTGCCCAACTCCTAGGTCATTCATATCTTACCAGCTTCTTTTGTCTTTTGATGGCATTGACAAGTAGTTAAAGAACTCCAGCTCTCTCTGCCAAAACTACAGACCTGGCAAGAAGGTCTGTCTCTGTCCCTTTATCATCATAACCTCAGAATCTGCAACAGTTTCTTATAAACAGCACACATACAATACATGTTTGCTGAGTGAATAATGCTGTAATATACGGTGTAGGTGGGGTTCAGAGTGATTTTTATTTTTCACTTATTTTTCTGTATTTTTCATATTTACCACAAAAAAGAAGTACTTTTCTAAAGTCTATGCACTTTTAATTATATTATTGGTTTCCAAAGATTTTAGTAGAAACCTTTTAAGTAAAATCTTTGTGGAACTTCCAGTCTATGTAACAGATAAAAGCAGTGTTTTATTATCAACTTACTTTTGAGCTCAGGTTGTAACATGTGCCTCTTATAAAAGCGACCAATAAAACAATAAGCTTTTTAAACAGAAAGTGAAATTTTAAACTGAGGAATACAAATGGAAGTTTCCACTTAATAAAAGTCTCACATGACACTCCTTTATTTTAATTTCGCTTATTTTAATTTTTAATGAGAAGCATCCTAATTCAAAAAGATAGAAAGTTGCAAATGGTAAAGGGTTTAATAAGTCACTTGTGTTCGTATGGTATTCTTATATTAAATAGAGGTTACAAGAGAAAAGCTATTTTTAAGCTTACACAATCACAAGTTATCCAAGCAATACAAATTTTCACACAAGCGGACTCTATTAAATGTAGCTTACAATGCATTTGGGCATTATTTTTTTATCACAGCTCTAAACCAATCAGAATATGTTTAAATACTAAATGTGCATGAAACACTTACCCAACCACCAAAGCAGGTCTGTGGAAGACTGCAGTGTGGTGGAAGACATTTTGAAAACCACAGAGATATAACAAATGTGTTAAAGGTCATATGCAGAGTAAAAAGTTCAGAAAAATGCAGCAATACGTTAACAGTGGCTCCCTCTGGATGGTGAAATCCTGGGGGACCTTTACACTTCTTTTTGCTTTGCTGAATTTTCCAGGGATTCTTTTTATGGATGT
This sequence comes from Heterocephalus glaber, assembly GCF_000247695.1. Next base: position 9,249,672 of record NW_004624740.1, on the reverse strand, counting down.
GCATTAAATTGTAAGGGGAAAAAAAATTATTCTTTTTAAAAGGCATTATAATATGGATGAATCTCATAAGGTGGAAATAAACAAGTCAGATACAAATAGACCACTGTGTTTCTTTTACATAAAATGCAAAACCTCAAGGGCCCTAGTCCAGCTCACTTTCCTTCCTCAGTCCCTCCCTCTCTCCCTCAAGGTTTTTGGTATATTCACAGGCATCTATCTCCATGCCAGTCATGACCGCAGGTTAGAACATTTTGGCCATCTTGAAAAGAAGCCCCATACCCTCTAGCAATTCCTCCCCTTCTCCCCTGTCCCTGAGCATTGATCTACTTCAGTCTCTACAGACTGTCTCTTTTGGACACTGTAAATAGCCTTTTTTTTTTTTCCTTTCTTTTTCTGGTTCTGGGAAATGAACCCAGGGCCTTTGCCCTGAATTATATATATCCCAGACTTTTTATTCTTTTTATATTTATTTATGTGTTTAATCTTTTTGAATTTTGAGGTAAGTTCTTGCCAAGTCACTGTTTCCTAGGAGGGATTCAAATTTGCAATCCTCCTGCCTCAGCCTCCTAGGTACTGGGATTACAGGCCTGCCCCACCACGCCCAGCTATAATTTTCTTGCTCTGCCCCACCCCCGCCCCAGTGAAACTCCCTTTCCATGGATTCTGTCCCCAAGGAGGCTTGCTGCATGGGGAGAATAGATTATTCTGTGTGAAGACATTTTGTGCTATCTGAATAATCTTTCCAAAATGAAAATGTGATTGTTATGCCTCTAATGAAATCTTCCCCAAGGCTCTCCACTGCCAACAAAATTAACTCCGGCTCCCCATGGCTTCACCCTCCTGGCTGTCCCCGATGCCCTGTCACCTCTCCAGGCCTCAGTCTTTGTAACTCTTTTTCCTCCCTCTCCATGCTCTGAACTGGATGCTCCTCAAATCCATAAAACTTGCCCACACCCTTGTTTTTGCTCTGGCGATTCAGTTCCCCCTGCCTAAAATGCCCTTCCCTCCCCCTTGTATCCCCCTTTCAGGCTCAGGTAAAGCACTCTAAGCCAAGGGCCGGCCCAGGCATCATCTGTACCCTGCACAGCACCTCGGGGGCTTTTACCCCAGCACCCAGGAGAGGCTGTGTGTAAAGCGCCTCCTGGTTCCCAGCAAGGTGACCAAATGCCCTGTACCATGTGTGCCTGAGGCAGGATAGAAAAAATAAAGATAAGTGAAAGGGAGACAAGGAAAATCGGAATTTTAAAACTGTACTTTCAATAAAAACTGCAGGTTCAAAACACAGACCCTGTCCAGAGGCACAATGGACCTGGGCAACTCCATTTTCCCTGCAAACAGGTTCAGGCATTCCCTTTCCGCCTGCAAGTCTGCCTCTTCCTCCCCTGAACGGATCAGCCTCTTTTTGCCTGTACAACAAGCCTCTCCCTGGCTGGGCCACTCTTTGTCACCTGTGATGGCCGTCACCTGCCAATGGGCCATCACTGACTCCCCCAGGAAAGAGCTGTCCCTTTCCATCTGCAGTCGAATCCCTTCCTTCCATACACTCCCAAGTTCTACAAATTTCCCCAACCAAATCACACTGCACTGTTTCTTTGAGTGTATACTTTTCAGATTCTGCCTAATAACCTTTATGCCTTCTTTTTACTGTGATGGAATTCAGCAAACCAACAACCTATCCCATGGGTGGTGTGAGTCCAGGTTCCCCGTCCCCGCTCAGGGACCCCCATGGACTCTGTCTAGGGACAGGCCCATCAGTAACACGGTGATAAGAATAACAGAAATGGCCTAATAGTTCTGCAACAAGAAGCTGAGCTAGCCGACACTTGTAAAGTATGAAAAACAGTGCCTGGGACATCAGGAACCTTCGATGGCAGCTACCAGCATGAACTTCCGGGGACTGTGCTTGCTATTGAGCCCCACGCTGCTGCAAAGGGAGGTCTCCCTCATCTAAGCTGCTGGCTGCAGAGGCAGCAGCCTGCAGGGGACTCAGGCAGCCCTGGGTAGGGCCTGGGTTCAGGTTAACATTCCACCACCTGGATCTGGGCCAGCTTCCACATCTCCCAAGTGGAAACACGAGAGTGTTGTTAGGAAGACTCAGGAAGATAATGACAGAAAGCTCTTGGCACAAATCCTGGCCCATATTAAAGCCACAATAAACTGCATTATATGTAATTTAAGGCCAACTCATAATAGATGCTTGAACAAATAATCTTTTGTTAATGGGTCCCAGAAATCTGATTGTTTTGCAGGGGGTGTGCTCCAGGCCCGCTATTCCAGAATCTCTACACCATCTGCAGTCACATGCTGTGGCTGACATGCTGCAGACTCATCTTCACAGGAAGATATTTCTAAAGAAGACAGTGCATTAACCAGTCAAGGGTTAAGCATGCAAAACACTTTAACACAAAACTGTTTATGGATCACTCTCAGCATAACTAATATCCTTGAGGGGAACTTCTGATTGGGAAGCCAAGAATATAAAACGTCCTGATAGTCCCAGTGGAGGAAGTCCCACTCTGGGGTCTTCACTGGCTGCTGGCACTGCCTAGTGTCACAGGCGTGTGACCAACCCCTGATGAATTTCTGCTCAGAATGAAAACCTCTCCCAGGAAATAAAGATTGTTCCAAGGGAAGCCTTTTACCTCGAAGACATGTTCTATCGCGCCTTGTTATTAGGACTGCTAAGGTGTCACATATTCTAATTAAAAATAACCAGAACTTGCTAATGCATTGTCCTTGACCTCCACTCCTAGCAAGTGGCTAAGGATGGTCAATCTTGCCTCACAGAGAGACCAGGGAGCAACCTTTGGAGATCAAGGAATTTTCCAGATCATTTGTTCTGCATTTTAGCCTGGGTTCCCTAAGCACCAAAGCCTGAGGCAAAAGCTTATGGGGCCAGAAGAGGCAAATTCATAGAAGCAGAAAGTAGATTAGCAGCTGCCTGGGGCTAGGAGTGGGAACAGGAACTGACTGCCAATAGCCTGAGGGTTGCTTTGGGAGGGATGGAAATATTCTAAAATTGGGTTTTGGTGATGATTGCACAAGCCTGTGAACTTTATGGTATATAAATTATACTCTAATAAATTAGACCTCAAAAAAGTTGTTTGCAAGAAAATAAAAGCTTATGAGCTAACATTTACTAGGGGGAAGAGAATCCTAGGGAAGCCAGAGTGAAAGGGAAGGAGATGAAGTAGAGAAAGGCTGTGTGGCTGGCTGTTGCTGTCCGCTCACCTGTCACCCTCAGGGACCTGCTCTATCCCACAGCTGTGTCACCAGCAACAATGTACCCAGCAGCCCCCAACACCCTGTCCTGCTGGGCTGCAGAGGAGCCCAGAGAGGCTGCAGCATCTTCCTGCAGCTTCGAGGTAACAGGGAGGTGAGAGATGAGGGCTCTGGGATAAAGGCACTGCTGGGAAGTGTGTTCACCAAGCCGAGGGTTGCAAAGCAGCTGCCACTGTGAGCCCTTGGTCCGGAGCAGCAGAGGATGTGGAGGAGACCTGATGTCACAATGAAAGCAGAGGCACCGGCCTTGCTGGGCCCCAGGGAGGGCACAGATCTGGGCAGATGTACTAGCAGAATCTCATCTCATCCGCTATGCAAAGCCTCCACTGCAGGAATCCTCCCCTCCCCTCTGCAACATTAAAGTCAGGGGAGAAAAAGTGCAATGAGGCCCCAACATGAATCATTTTTGTCCCAAAATAAGGGACCACTCTGCAAGTAGCTACTGCTTCTATTCATTCACCATCCATGCCATCGACGCACCCAGGCGCCCTGCAGGAAGGAACCTGCAGTCCTGGCCTAGGGCCCTGAGGCTTCCAGGATCCATACAACATGAGCCATAGCCACACCCATCCTAACAGCCCCAGTCAAGAACTGAGCACCACAAAGGACTTGGGACGGGGCATTTCTGCCCAACATGGGGCTCCTCTAATGCTACAGATTGGCACTGGCCTCCCCAGGTCCTGGTGAGATCTGTGGCATAGTTGGAGTCTCTCCCTGGCCAGTCCTGCTTCCAGCCTTTCACCGGTCACTGTCATTATTACCTCCTCTCTCCCCCCCAGCTCACCTTACACCCTTGATCTGAGCATCTGCTTCCAGAAATACTCAACCCATAACACAAGGGCCTTACAAGTCACTGGTATGTCCTGGCTTCTATGCATATCCCAAACCAGAACCAGGAGTGACTCACTTCCCACCTCTGAGACTTGTGTTTATGAACCCTGAGGGGACACAGTTCCCAAGAGACCCAGTGTAAGGGTCTGAAGCCTTAGAGTGGAAAACTAAATCGTTTTAAGTAAGGGTACACATCAGGTTCTTACTGCTGCTGCAACAGATTGCTACAAACTCGAGATTGCTTACAACACAAAAACATTACTATCTCACAGTTCTGGAGCTCAGGAGTTGCAATGGGCCTCACTGAGCTAAATCAAGGTGTTATTAGGACTGAGTTCCTCTGGAGACTCCAGAGTCTGTCTCCTTTCCTTTCCTAGTTTCTAGAAGCTGCACATATTCTTTGGCTCCTTCTGACTGCGAAGCGATTGCCCAAGCCTTTCTCGTGCTGCTCATATTGATCTTTCTTCTCTTGCCTCCCTCCTTCATTTCCCCTGTAATTATACCAGGCCCACCTGGATCTGCTAATCTTGAGGTCAGCTAAGAAGCTCAATTCCATCTGTAGCCTCCATTTCCCCCTGCCAGGTGACACAGTATATTCACAGGTTCCAGGGATTTGGGAGGTGGGTATCTCCGGAGGAGCCATTATTCTGCCTATCACAAATCACATCCCAAGTGGAAAATGTCTTGGCCTCTGGAAGGTGGAAAAGAAAAAGAAAGCGTGTGTCCAGCAGCTTCCTTTCGCCCTCCTTTCTCTCTCCTTCACCTGTCTTTTCACTCCTGAGAGCTGACTTCAGATGGGGCCAGGAGGGGGCTCCTTCTGGTGGGCACAGCTCTGAATCCAGGAAAAAGCAGGGGACAATGCACCTGAAGGGTCCCCTGAGCTCCTTCTCCAGAACAGCTTTTAAATGCAACATGGGAATGTGGCAAGATGCCGAAGGAAATAGTTGGAAGGTAATAAAGGCCCCAGAGGGACGGCACTTATCCTGCTGTGGGGGTTGGCTTTCCCATGGACCAAGCTCTGGGCCCAGTTCTACCTCCGGGCTCCTCAAATGTCGGTGCTTTACTGCACTGTAGGGTATGGTCAGACTGGTCAGAGGCTTCCCGCTGACCAAGCACAGTAAGTCAGCTTCCCAGGGCAGGACAGCAAGGTGCCCCTGTGAGTAAGAGAACTGAGGAGCCTGGAGGTGGTGGTAGGTCTGGGACCAGGCATCCTGCCACTTGTAGTATGACTAACACCAGATCCAAACATTGTTATAGAAAACAACTCCATGAAGCCCTCATCCATGCCAATAAAGCTCTCCTGTGGCCCTGACATCACTGCTTCTATGGCAACCAGCAAACTTCAAAGAGCAAAATGTGGGAGACTAAAAAAAACAGAATCAAAACTGAAGGCACTCAGTCATGCCAAATGAGCAAATCGGCCAGGATGCCACATCAAAGTTCAGAGGTCTGTATCAGAGAAGATCTGGGGAAAGGTAGATTTCACAAGCATCTCTGGGGTCCAGAACAGAGCATCCTGTAGCAACAGTGAAGTGACCAAACCAGTGACCTGTTGTTATGGTGATTTGTTGGATTTTGGGTTTGGGGGTGGGGGGAGAGACTGGCTGACCAGATAGAAAACAGTATGTTTGATGAAGAAATTTTTCCCCAAAAAACAAAAAATTGTTTTGCTTTAGCACACAATGTCTAAATAAACATAATTATTCTTCAAAGAAGCAAAACCCATTAGCCCACTCAAAGGGTACACTAGGAAATGTAGGGAGAGCATGGTCATTAAATCCTTCTTATTGACATTAATGGATGTGATCCTATAAAGCAATAATGGGCAAGGTACTACATCCACTACCTGATTTTCCTCTGTAGGAGAAGTACGGCTCATGATGCAACAGTACTCTGGCTAAATTCATCAAATCTGACCTAGTCCACAGGTGAAAAGTCACAGGGTTTGGAGAGAGGGTGAGGAAGGACAGAGAAACAGAGTGTAGTCCAAAAGCAGCTGGATGCACAGACTTGCAGCTGAAAAGATAATGTGCCCTTCTGGGATCTCTCTGCTCTTGACTTTCACACTTGAGGGCATGCACTTTTGTTAAAAATACCTTCATTAAATGAGCTCTCAGACATTCCATTTCTTAATTACCTTTAGTTACTCTACGATCTAACCGTGAACACAAAACATGAAAAATTCCTCTCCAGTGACAGCTATGTGGCCATCTATAATTGAGTTAAATGCCATTCGCTGAAGAATGCACTGAACTTCTGAGCTAGAGGGAAATCAGAGGTACAATGTGTACTATGTCCTGACCCAACTTTCCATTAAAGTCCATGAAGGCATGTGTACACACACACCTGAAAAGGGAACCATATGTAAGAGAATGTCCTATGTGAATGCGAACAATTTCCATGGCTGAACTGTCAAACAGAATCCTGGCACAGGCAAGAGCTAACTACCTGTTAGACAGATAATATTAAAGAATGCGGGAAAATACTTTGATGAACTCTCACATAGGAAAAAGCAAATTCAACCTCACTGAAATCAAAGTAAAACAAAAACATGATACTATTTTGAACTATCAAATGAGCAACAATTTCTAACACAATGTTATGTTTTAGATCTAAAATAGCCCCCAAAGCTATTCTGGAAGGTGATTAGATGAGATGGCATAGCTGACTTGCTATTGGAGTTGGGGTCTGGATGGAAGAGGCGGCTCACTGCGGGTGTGACCTGGAAGGGTCCACCTCCTTTCCCTGCTCCTCCCTTCAGCCTCTGCTTCCTGCCCTCCATGCCCTGAGCAGCTTTCCTCCTCCAGACCTTTCCACCATGCCCTTCCTACCTTGGAGCAAGCCAAGTATGAACTAAAACCGTGAGCCAAAATAAACTTTTCCTCCTTTGTGGGGGCCAGGTATTGTATCTCAGCAACAAGGAAAGTGATTAAGACACACCTCAGACAATACTGGTGAGAGTTCAATGAAATGGGAATTTTCACAGGCATTTCAGTTTATGGGTTGGTGGGAGTAGAAATGAAGATGAGCTACCAGGGAAGCAACTTGGCAATCTATAGATAATAAGAGCCCTAAAGAATGTCTATATGCATGGACCCACTTGTGTTTTCACTTGTACATGTTCTAGCAGGGAAAGATTTCTCCTCCTATAGCTCACCCCAGCACTAGTACTTATGATCAGGAAAAACTGAAAAGTAACTTAAGCAGTTGTTGACAGGGAAAGAAATAAAGAAATGACAAGGTAAAGGCATTTCTCCATCAGCTGGTGCTCTCCACTGAGCTCTGGCCCTCAGACCTGCCATTAACCTGCACCTGCCCTACCAGGCAGAAAATGACCCGAATCTACTTCCCCTCCCCTGCTCAGAACTGCAGTGAGTCCAACCAAGGCGAGGAATTTATTTTCTCATTGCAAAATTAATTATGTAACCTGGAGCAAAATATCCAAAAGGAAATGATTATAGGAAGGAACATGAGGATGTAGGATATTGAACAAGCTGGAAAATCTATTGATGTAAAATTTCTACCCCTATGTTCTTCCCAAAGGCTAAAAAGACTTGATATTCCCTATAAAATTAAACCCATCAAAAAAGGAGAAGGATTAAAAATAAAGATGGAAAAGGGGAAAGGGGGCAGAGAAAGAGTTGCCACCAGACACCAGGGAGTGATTTAATTACTACAATTGGGTACTGAATTTAGCATTGCGATTCCTGACAGCTCTGACAGAACAGGAAACACTGGGGTAATAGAGTTCTTATTGTATAAGTTAGAAAAAAGAAAAAGGAAAGGAAGAACAGCACCATAGGAGAGATTAATTGTTATCAAGTATGGAAATAAAATAGTGATTTCATGCTTCCTTTTTACATGGTCTTACATAAATGAGACTGAGCAGGGCAGTGGGCCAAACTCCCCCCAGTCTGCCTGTGATGGTTTAGGTCTAAAATATCCCCGAAGTTTCATGTGTCTGGAAGGTGACTGACTCACGGGGGTGATGTATACATCACTGGTTCGCTCGCTGACGAGGCTGGTAGCTGAATGTGCTCTTAGGAGGTGGGGATGGGACCTGGTAGGCAGTGGTCTCTGGGGATGTGAGTTAGAAAGGTGCGTTCTTGTCCCTGGCTCTTCCCTTCTGCCTCTGCTTCTGAGCCACTATGAGTTGAGCAGCCTTCCACCATACTGTTTCTCCCTTGGAGCCAGCCAACCATGAACTGAAACCATGAGCCAAAAGAATCCTTCCTTCTAAGTTGTGGGTGTTAGGTATTATGTCCCAGTGACCAGAAAGTGACTAATACACAGCCCCTGATGGTCTTCCTCTAGAGGGCAAGCCCTCCGAGCACAGGAACCAGCTTAGTTCACTCTCGTCCTTGTGCCTTCTAGTTTATCCCTGACACCTCCTTTCCAAGAGCAGAGCTGAGGAGTCCCAGGTACCTGCTGGACATTCACTCAATGAAAGTAAGTTCCAGGATAAAGTGGCATCGGGCTGTTGTCCCTGCTACAGCCTCCCTCTACTTCCCTCTCGATGCCAGTGGAAGCACAAAGACAGGAGCTCTGAACTGCAGGAATTTCTACTCCCTGCAAGTTAGATGGGTATGGATTGGAAAGCCCAGCTGGTGGTAAGATAAAGGAACCCCTAACTAAGGTGGTCCCTGCCAACCTCTCCCCAGTGTCTCATCCATCCCTACCTCTATGCACACCTGCCACAGGGAAAGAAATGTGAGCACTGTACCCTCCAAAATCCCAAGCGGGCCTTTCTAAAGAACAATGGTTCATTACCAAGGTGCAAAATGAAAGCAATCAAGGCTGCAGTGTTTGGCTGGTTGTTGTATATGGGCTTCATGCCAATTCCTGTGCCAAGGCTACATCAGAGATGCACTGAATTGAATCTCGAGCATGCAGCCAGGCCCAGGCAGGAGGAAAGCTCCCCAGGTAACTCTGGATGCACCTCCCTATAGAGCCCCTGCTCCCCTACCTGGATGCCCACTTTGGAGGGGCCAGTACTGCTTTCCCCTCCATCCTTCAGGGTGGTGCTTGACATAACCACTCGGACGTGCACAGGCTGGGATGGGAGGGACAAGGTGGCCCTTCGCTGGGTTGAGCTGCAGGCTCCCAGTAAATCAGTCAGCACTAGGACATGAGCAGAAGGGATAGTGGCGGCAAAACATAACAAGAACGATGGTTTTCCCGGGTGCCACTGATTTGGTGTGATGTGGTCAGGCAGAGGGGAGGAGAGAGGACCCCATCTCAGGATGGCAGAGCTGAGCTTAATCCAAAATTGAGGCTACAGATGCCCACAGTGTTAAAGTCCCAGAACTAGAATGGGGGAAGTGACTTCCAAACTGTTGGCAGAGGAAAAACACAAAGGAAACATCTTCTATGCACTGAAAACAGAAAAACCCCCATAAAAGAACAACGCTTCTCAACTCACAGGTACAGAAGGTGGCTGGCTTTTGATGGATGTCACAAGGTAAAAAAAAAAAAGAAAAAAGAAAGAAACAACCGTTTTCTGCCACCGTTGCTAGTCATGCTTAGAATTAAAACCCAGTGAACTGCAGAAAGACCTGTGCTGCCACTTTTTAAAGAGAGTAAGATATTCCCAGCACTTCTCTAAACTTGGTTTTGCACAGGCCTGATGCGCTGCCTTCTAGGCACTGAACAAAGTCATTACCTCTGGCCACAGGGCTCTGACTTTGATGTGTCCTCCTCATCCGAGGCGCATGGTCCTTCCCTCGGCACCAGGGTCCGCTGTGTCCCCATGTCCTCCCACCCACCACCTCCTTTCGTCTTCCAAATGACCAGACCTTTAGGTGCCAATGACAGGCCCTGGGATGGGGTGGGGAAGGGACACCCCAAAAGGGGCACTTACAAAGGAAAAGAAACAAGCAGGGGATTTAGCGGTGAGGACCATTGATCACACTTCAAAAGGAGCAGCCAGTCGGTGAAAGAGGTCGTTTGCAGGTTTCTGGGCCGAAGGTGAAGATCACAGGAAGATCACACGGAGCCCAGTCTCTGAAGGCACCGAATTCCATGCGTATTCTATTTTAAAGCAAAGCTCTCAGTGCTACCTTGATGATTTTGTAGAATTTACACTGAAAGGGCATAAAATGTCACACCATCTTGTGTGTTCCCCACTTCCATGTGCTCTTTGCAAGAAAATCAAACTCAGCTGTTTCTGAAGTCTTAGCAGGCCCCCACCATGTCTAAGGCGTACAATTTCAACCGTGCACATTTACTGCAAAGCAAAAGGGTATAGAAGAAGAAATAGCAGTGGAAACTGTTCATGAAGCCAGGGTTCTTCTCCGAACCATGATTTTGTTGTCTGAAAAATGAAGATGACACTTACTCTGAGAGAGTGACACAATGACAATGCATAAAACACCAGGAGCAGCACATTTAAGGGTCCCTTCTCTTCTGCTCTCTGGGGCCCAGTTTCCTCCTGTCTTAAAACCTGGAGAAGCCAGGCAGAACTGAATGCTATGGCACACACCTGTAATCCCAGCTACACAGCTGGCTGGGGCAGGAGGATTGCAAGCTCAAGGTCAGCCTGGGCAGATTAGGGATAACCTGTCTCAAAGTAAAAATAAAAAGGACTGGGGATGTAGCTCAGTGAGAAGGCCCTGGGTTCAGTCCCCAGTACAAAAGAGGGGGAGGAGGAGCAAGAGTTGGGAGGAGTGGAAGTGGAGGAGAAGGAGAAGGACGGGTAGGTAGAGGAGGAGGAGAGAAGAGGCAGGAATTAGAGAAGAGAGGAGGAGGAGGAGGAGGCAGAGGGAGGAGGGCAACAGGTACATGAGATGGCCTAGCTTCAAATCTGTACACTGAGAGGATTTTCCCTGGGTCTACAGCCAACTGCCATCATCCAAGTACTTTCAAGGTGGACACGGCCTCAGTTACCATCACCACCCAAATTCCCCTGCCACATACACAAGAAAGAGGCAGAAGGTTTCTCTAGCATGGGGAAGATGAGAAGCAGAGTTCCCCTCCTGATGTCCATGCTCTCTGCTCCTGGCTTTCATTTCTGCTGAGCTCCCAATATCAGACTTGAGGGTCACAGCTCACTGGAGGACCTCAGCTTGGCCCTGGGACATTGAACCAACCCTAGGTACAAGTGCCTCCTCACCTTCTCTGTCGTGGGGAAGTCTGTCACTGCAGTCATTTAATCAGGGCTGGACTCTGTCAGTGAGATCACTGTGGTCCCAAAGTCTATTTTTTTCGTCTAATTAGATGGGCCAAGGAGGCAAAGCATTGTTTCCAGAGACCAGACTTTCTTTCTCTTCCCTTCCCTACCCTCTTTGTTCCTCAAATGCACCTAAGTGGCTCTGTTCCTGGGCTTAACACATCATATCATATCCAGTTCCAATGTCTCGCTCCCCGCTGCACTGCAACCTCCTCTATGGGTCTTTTTAGGGGGACAGAGACCCACTGTGAGCTAAACACTGGTAAATTTTATGGCATAATCACCCTACCTCAATACAACTATCTTGAAAAAGAAGCTCCGGCATTGATCAGTGTGTGGCCTCAGGAAATGACCTCCCAAGTCACGGTCACGAGAGCTGTGAGGTTGAAACCAGGTTCTACCTGAAGGTGCTTAGGCCGCACGTGCTAGGAACACAGCGCACAGCATATGAGTGCACGTCCCATTTGTATTGTTTATCATCATCATCTGTCCAGCACAAAAGGAACAGCTGGGGAAAGGAAAAACAGCAGGAGGACTAGGCACTGTATCAGGCAAAAGACGGGCTCCGCAGAGAGGCCTGTGGCCTAACCCCTGGACCTGTGACTATGTCACATAGGTGGCAAAGGGACTTTGCAAATGTGACTGAAGGTGGATCTTGCAATGGGTGTGTCATCTGTACTATCCAGGTGGGCTGATGTAATCACCAAGGAAGGGAGGAGAGCTGGAGAGAGATTTGAAGATGCTGCCCTCCTGGCTTTGGAGATGAAAGAAGGAGGGAGCTAGGGAACATGGAAGCCTATGCAGGCACTGGGAAAGGCAGAGAAACAAGCTCACCCAGAACCCCCAGAAGCAACATGGCCTTGATCTTATCCCCCTGAGAACCCTTGCAAACTTCCGCTCTCCAGGACAGCAAGCCAATAAATACGTTCATATTACTTTCAGCCACCAAGTATATGGCAGTTGGCTACAGCAGCGAAAGGGAACTAATACAGGTGCCATGTTGTCCACAGCCCTGACTGCCAGAGTAAGGGTGGATGTTAAGGAGAAGAGTGATAAACCAGAGCTACACGTAAAATTAATTTACAGCAGTGTGTAAGATGCATTGGAGTGGCAAGGAGGTGGCCAGGCAGGACACTGATTGACCTTGTGGAACAAGGCAGTGGATCGGTGAGGATCCAGGCTGGTGGTGACGGGTACTGAGGATGGGTATTGACATATTGGGTGGATAAACCACAGGTTTGGTAATCAGCAGCAGAGTGGAGGTGAGCGAGAAGAGTCGAAGAGGACAATAAAGGCCATCTCAGTGGTAGCACAGGAATATCATGAATGGGGGCTAGAAGAAGGTGGGCACAGTAGGAAGGGCAGGATGCTGAGAGAAGGTAGGAAGACAGAGAACTCAAAAAGGTGTTGAAATCTAGGGCTAAGATCTTAGGATTGCAACCAGGGCTTAGGATACCACTGGGAGACACAAGAGTGCAGGGGTTGATGCTAAAAGTGACCAGGTCCAGGAAGAAAGCACTGGTACAAGAGGAGGTCACAGCCATAGCAACACTTAGAGTTGGAAGAAGAAAATATGCAAACCTGAAGACGGATCAAGAACCAAAGGAAAAGAGTTTTGAGGAGGTCAGCTATGGGGACCCTCAAGGGGCTCATTCAACACTGAGAATGACAACAGGTGAGATGGAGCAGGGGAAGGAGAACACAGACATATCCTCAAGATGCTAGATGGTGGGGAAAGGAGAGGGATTTTGTGGGAGCTGGGCCAGGCGGAGAACAGAAGGAAGACATCACTCACAGTCAAGGGGCTCCTGGGCATGTCCGGCTTGGGGACAAGAAGAAGATGTGGACAGAGGGAAAGGGAAATGAATGAAAGATTAGGATTGGGGGTCAGAGGCGGAGAGTCGGAGAGGGAGGAGACAGTATCCACAAAGGGAAGAGATATTGCTTATGAAGTGAAGGGAACATAACAATGAAAAGGGACACAGTACTGATGGGAAAAGTAAGGCTGAGAGAGGTAAACTTGGATAGCCTCAATCTTTTTTGGTGTTTTTTGTTGTTGTTTTACAGTACTAGGGATTGAACTCAGGGTGTTTGCACTGAGCTATATCCTCAAACCCAGCCTTTATTTATTCATTTATTTATTTTTGAGACAGGGTCTCACTAAGTCTTTAAGTTGTCTGGGCTGGGCTTGAGCATGGGATACTCCTGCCTCAGCCTACTAGGGTGCTGGGACGAGAAGCTTCTGCCACCATGCCCAGACAGTCTCAATATTTTATGGCAAAGACCGACAGAGGTGAGAGGGTCTTAGGGCTCTACACGGCACACAGAGAAGCTGAAAGCTCTGCTTTGTATTCAACAAGAGAAGACAAGTTTCCCTAAGAGCCCAGCTGAGATGAGACTCAGCCTAGCTCCTCCAGCCAAGGAGGAGCAGCCTCACACACAGAAGGCCAAGGGTCAGGGTGGCCCTGGGACATCTCCTGGTTGCCACTTCCTTTGTTGTGTTCCTTTCTGTTTGTCTTATCTTCCTTAAGAACACATGCCAGATCTGATTGAACCTCCACACACCCCAGATCCTGGACCTTAAGCACACTGTGTTGGGTGGAAAAGAGGGGCACAGGAGTATTAAGTTTGGGATGCTATCGCTACCATTTCTTCATCCACGTTAGAATTTGCTTTAAAGAAACATAATAGCTAATAATGTATGCAACAGACAAAATTCTGTACTTTAAAGAGTGCATCCATTCCTTATAGTATTTCTTTATATACTGAGCTCTTTCTTGGTGCATTTTAAAAAGAACTTGCTATACAGAAATCTACTTTGAAGGTGACTCCTAAAGAAATGGCCTCACATTGTAAAAACTGGTTAACCCCGGGATAGACAGGCTGGCAAATGAAAACCTTTGCAGTCCCACCAGAAGGAGTCCCACACACTGGCATGGGAAGCAGAGAGGATGTCAAAGGGGCCCTCAAGACCTAGATTGTAAAATGCTGGGACTCCACTCAGGGGGTCCGGCATGCTCCTGAGCGTGTGGAAGAGCTCTCCAGCTCCCCATTAACCCCGGGCTCAGTGACAGCTCTCCTTCTGCTGTCCCATGTTGTTATTAAATCTGTCAGTCAAACCTCTGCCTCGTATCTCAGCCTGGCCATGTAATGCTTGAAGGCCAAGGAACGGCCAACTGCCTTTGATCTTGGCCCACCCATGCCCACACTCACATCTGGTGTGCACCACCCCCAAGGTAAGAATCAAGCATAAGAGTAGGATAGCGTCCCAATGAAGACCAAGCCCCAGAAGCCAAAGGACCTGCTTTCACATCCGGGTCCTACCCTTTACAATGCACAAAATCTCAAAGAATCCAGCTAACCTTAAAAGGGGATAGTGGTCATCCCATCCTTGAAGGTTATTATCACACAATGTTATACACAGGGCATATGATCAAAAACTATGGTGAATGCTTAATTTTTTAAATGTATTATGGTAAAAGACACATTGCCGTGAACCCCACTCAGAATGCACCCGCTTCCTTTGAACACACTTAGCCCATCATTCTTGCCACTTGCTGTAAGGAGTTCTGGAAGTCTTCTTTTCCGAGTATCTTTCTTTAGCTGTGCTGTCATGGTTGCCTTGACATCCCAAATCCACTCAAAACATTTCCCTTTCATGATCATTTTGACTTTGGAGAAGAGGCAGAAGTCACAGGGTGTCAGATCTGGTGGATGAGGACACTCCAGGGTGTTTTATAAGCCTGCCTTACCCTTGGAGGGCACTCGACAGCAGCATTCACATTTTTTATCACAACTTGTGAGACACTCAGGAAAAAGAACTTCCAGAACTGCTTCAGAGAGTGGCAAAAATATGGGATAAGTGTATCTGAAGTGAGGGGGAGTGTTTTGAGGGGCATTCAATGTGTCTTTTACTGTAATACATTTTTTAAAATTTAAGCATTCATCATACACTTCAATCATATCTTGTATGTAAGATTTCATGGGTATGATTCTTAAGTGCTTAACAAAAAATTGAGAAAGAGAACATACAAAATGCCCCAAGTCAGAATACTCAAACAGCATTCAGACTGGCTCATCCATCCTCCAACTACAGAAAAAAACAAGAAAAGGGGAAGAAAGCTCAGTAGAGGACACGCAATATGGCAGTCTAAATATTCTGAATAAACCAGGAAAGCAGTAAGAAAAAACCTGGGCTTGCCCATAAAGACAGGAGCAAAAACACAATCCAGTCATTTATCTGTATACATTGAAAATTCAGAACTGCAGATTTTTTTTTCTCTTACATAATGGTGGAAAATACCAGCCTCACCACAAAATCAGATTAGCCCTACATGTGGATTATCTGAACCTAATGTTCCAGAGCTAACTGTGCTGCTGGGAGGAGAGAATAGAGGTGACACTGGTTTTCACCTTAACTTGTATCTGTCACATGGAACAGCCTCAAAAATGTTAATTATTGTTAGTTTTTTTTTCTTCTTTTGAGCCAGGATCTCACCAAATTGTGCGGGCTGGACTGGAATTTGCAATCCTCCTGCCTCAGCCTCACAGAGTACTGGAATTACAGGAATACACCACCACACCCCGCAACTGTTATTATTACATAAGCACTGCTCGTGGTCTTTTCCAAGGGATGGGTTTATGTCCTAAAACACCTCCCAGTTCTGAGATTCTGCAGTTTTACTGAAGGGTGGACGGAGCCTGAAGTGGAAGACCATGTCTGGCCACATTGGGGAATTCTCACCCTGTTGGCAGGAAATAGCAAAGGAATTTGAGGCATCGCTAAAGTGCCTCATGAGCATCTTGCAAACATCTCCTGTTCTGAGTCCTACCCTTCTGGATAGAAGCTGGAGTTGGGGTCCTTATTTCCAGTCAGGGAGGTGGGAGTGGACAGGCCCATGAAGGCAGATTGTACTGACACTGAGCAGGGGTCAAGGGTGACAGGAGACTGAGAAACAGACAGGCACTGAGATCCCGGGATACAGAGCAGGGAGGTGAGACACCAGAACCAGGCCAGATGCACCAGAACTGGGAGAAGGTTCCACACCTTCGAACTCCCTCAGGGCCATTGGGCAACATAGGCAGGCTTTTTCGGGTGCTTGGGACCAAGACCTGGGTGGAGCAGATTCTCTGAAGAACATCGGTCTCAGCTTGGACCTCTAGGATGAGGTCAGAATGCCTAACGCAGAGCCAAGAAGTAGGGAGACCCTTCCACTTTCTACATGTGTGTCCAATCTTTTGGCTTGCCCAGGCCAAGAGAAGAGGAATTATCGTATATACTTATAATGTATATAGATAACAAAATTCCCTTTTCTACATTTTATTATAAAATTAAAACAAAGTAACAAAACAAGCCCAAGTTTACTAATTTTTTTTTTAAAACCTTACATGTCTTCTTAATAGCAACTGTTATGGTTTATATTTAGATATCCCCCCAAAGCCTCATGTGCTCTCAGGTAGAGGTGGGAGAGAGTAATACTGATTATGCCCAAAGCAGGCTGTGAGGAGTTAACCCCACAACTGGTTTGTTTATAGAAGTGAGTCCAGCCAAAGCCTACATGCCAAGGTCAGAGTACCTCACTCCCGAATTCCCTTCCCACATCTAAAACCTTCTAACTAGAAGGGCAATGTTCTAATTATAACCATACATTTTGTCTATTCTGTTCCCAATTCAAGAATTCTTTGTCTTGTCCTTTATGAGTCTTGCATATATTAGTTTCCATGGAAACAGCAGGATTGCACATCCTGCCCTTGCACGTAGCTTACCTTTACCCCAATTGGTTACCAATAAAAATCAGTGGCTTGGACTGGCCAGCACCTTTGTCAGTTGGACCACCATTGGTCATCCTGGCACCATTTCTCTCCTAGTTCTGTCTTAGTTTGATTTCTCAGCTCTGCATCATATACTGAGCAGGAGAATGGAACCCAACTGCAGGGGTCTCCAGAACTGGGGAGGTGATTGGATCATGGGTGCATGATACTCATCACTGGATTAGTGATGGGTTTATAGTTGGGTGTGATGTTGGGAGGTGAAGCCTGGTGGGCAGGCTGAAACTCCAGAGGAGGTTGAGTTTGCTGGGATCTGTGTGTGTTGACGTTGAGAAACAGTCACATCAGTGCTCAGGGAAAATGTTCTTGAGAAATTCATGAAAAGAAATCAGTATCTAAGAAGGGCTAAAGGCACATTAAAACCAAGTTTCAGCATTTCAATTTTTTCTTTGCTTTTTTAACTAGGACTTGTTTCAAAGAAACCAATTTCCAAGAGCATGAGTAGCAAGGATCCTGGGCCACCGGTACCCATTTCCTAGAAATTCATAGCATAATGAATGTCACAGGGAAAAAAAAGAAAAGAAAAAGATTGTAATGAGGCAAAGATTCATCAAGGTCAGACTTGGAGCAGGCAAGAAGGGCCTCAGGCTCTCAGCCCACACTGACCCTTAACAATCTCAAATCCCACACCCACCTATGCCTTTACTTCCTTATCTGTCATGTCAATGCTGCAGCCCATGATATCCAATCACTCCCCTTCCATGCTTCCCATTCAAGTAATCTGGGATATTCTTCTGTCCTAGCTCCTAAACAATTAAGTACAGGGATCATATTTTTATTTCTGTTATATTCTGCATGCCTAGCACTGCAGTAATATCAACATATGACAAAACTGTAGTGCATTATTATGTTTCATAGGAAAGAAGTAAAATCTCTCCAAATTCTCCGAGTATTGCTTTTTGGAGATGTTAATTTTCTAGATTCTCCAAGATAAGTGAGCTTGTAGATCACAAAGCTCAAGAGATCCCACAGCAAAACCGACCATGTGACTCTTGAAACCATTCCTGACTCTTGCAACCATTCCTAAGTGTGCCCTTAATGCCAACAGGGCCTGGAGGAGACTGGGCCCATCTCAGAACTCTTATCACTTTTGCTAAAAGCAGTAGAACAATTCCCAAAGCACCTCTCTTCTTGTGCACTGCAGACCAGGGAGGCAGGAAAATGAAAACTCAGGCCACAGGTGACAGGACGTAGGGGTTTCTACTCACCACAATGAAATGAAGCTTCAAGTCTGAGTGACATTCTCTCACTGCCAGCCCATTTTGCTGCCTAAATAACAGTCCTGGACACATCCTCCTTTGAGGTTCTTGCTGTAATCATGAGCAACTGATGTCCTATATGTGACACACACTCCAAAATTTGGAGGTCACTCTGGGAAACCTCGAAGGATCTATGACTCTGACATTGCTCAGAACACCTGGGGAGCATTCTTCTTAACATCCTAAGGAGCAGAAGTCAATCTCATTCCTGTGCAATCACACAAGCAGCGTTACCAGCCTGATCAAATAACACTTCCACACAAGTGGTCTAAATGACCATTAGCTGTTGCTAAAACCACTGTGGCTCACCAAAGAGAGATCTGTCACCAGTGAGCTTATTTCTGAGGCTGCCTTCACTACCCATGGTCAGCTCCCTGCCAAAAAAGAGATCCCATTATTTACCGAGCACAGCAGCTTTCCTGGGGAAAGAATGACTAATGTGTAGTCCATCACTCCGGAGGACTGAACCTGTCTCAGGAGTGACCTGTACAAATCAGGGGTGTCATGACTCCCTGCTGTTACCTCTGTGGGGAAGATCCTATCTCATACCTTTTTCTAGTACCAGGGATCAAACTCATGACCTTGTGCTTGTGAGGCAGGCGGCGCCACTGAGCTAAATCCCCAGCCCTAATAAATACATATTCTTTAAAATCCACCCGTCCCCTCAGAAAGTAATGCTCTCTCTGGCCCTGTACATAAATACTTCTTCCCCTGCATGGACCACACTTCATAATGCGTTACCAAGCACTGTCATCCAGTTCCACATTTGCCTTTCTCGATGAACCAGAGTATAATTAAATTGTGTTTTAGCCCCTTCAACTTCAACCGAGCATGTCCTATTCTCTCTGGCAACACGGTTGATTCTTAGTTCATATTTGCTGAATTTGAACAGTTTGGTTCAAGTAGGCTTCCTTGAGAATCATTCATGTTACTTTATAATCAGCCTGGCATAATGGACTTGTAACAATGGGCACTTCATGGGTACCAAATCTGTGCCAAGCACAGGGGTGAGGGAAGTGGTAGCAATATTTCTTAGATTTCCTCATTGTGTGTGGGGGGGGGGGTTGTTTTGTTCTATTTTTAACAATTTTTAAAACTCAGAAACATATGAGCACCATTATGTTTTTTCCAACACCTCATCAGGGAAGTTTCGACATTATAACTGTTCATATCTGAAACAACAGAGACTGTAACTCAGTCTTTCAACAAAGGTAACATATGCTATCCAGAAAGTGTAGGCCAGTATGATGCAATCTATGCATTTAAAAAATATGGGAGGGCCGGGGATTTAGCTCAGTGGTTCTGCAGGCATAAAAGAGAGCTGGTAGAGAACAGAGATAGGCTTTGTGGAGAAGGGAGGGGTTCAGAGATGGAAGGAGACTGGAGGGAAGAGAGGGGAAGGGAAAGGGAAATAAAAAGGATCAAGATGCAATATGTGTATCTACCAATTCCCAACCATGATTAAATTCATTACATATCACAACCTATACTAGTGTATTAGTTATTTTTCTGGTTGCTGAGACAAAATTCCTCACATCCAGAGTTAAAGGAGGAAAGGTTTATTTGGCTCACAGTCTGTTGAGGTTCAGTCCATGATGGCTGGCTCCAAGGCTGGGTGGCCTGGCAGAGGGGCATCACAGAGGAGAAACGGTTCATGGCATCGCAGAACAGGCAGGAGGCAGTGGAAGACAAGCAGCAGCAATAAGCAACAAGAGACAAGTGAGGACACTAGCTCTCTTTCTGGCTCTTGAGGCTACCTTCCTTTAGGGCAGGTAGTGCTCACACTCAGCTGGGGCACCCTTAATCCTACCCAGAGTATGCCCAACCAATCAGTGATCACACACTCTTGATCCCAGCATGACACAGTGCAGATCCAAGCCACCTCTGAGAAGCCCCACCTGTGACCCCATGAGGCACTGAAGGGACATCTGGATACAGTCATAAGGACTAGTAAAAAACTTTAAAAATAAAAGCTTTTTACCTTCTAAACATCTCTAAGTGTACTGTTGAGTGACATCGTATTCCCACTGTCTTGTAACCATCACCACCATCTCTAGGACTTCTTCGTTTTCAGAAACTGGAAATTCTGGCCCCATTAAGCAATCCGTAAGATCTATCCCCATTAAATGACCCTGTTTCTCACCTCTGGCTACCACCATGTCACCCTCTGTCTTTATGAACAAGATGACTCTTTACCTCACAGTAGTATTTATCCTTCTGTGTCTGGTTTATTTCACTCAGCATTGTATCTTCAAAGTTCACCCATGCCCTAGCATGTGTCAGCATCTCCTCTATTCTCAAAGCTGAATAACATTCCATTCTGTGTAGATTCTACATCCCTTCTACCCTTTGGCTATGGTAGACAATGCTGTTATGAACACATTTTTTTGAGCCCTTGCTTTCAAATCTTTTGAGTCAGTTCATAGGAGAAAATTGCTTGGATTACATGGTAATTCTGGGATTTAAATTCCTAAAATGTATTTTTAACTTTTGAGAGCAAGAGAGGCCAACTCATATATTTTTATACACTGCTGAGAAAATAAAACTCACTCTAGTAGTAGATTTGGAGCTGTCAGATTTCATTTACACATAAACAAGCCAAAGAAAGTAAATGATCATTGGCTAAATATGCTTGAAATTTTAAAAAAATTAACTGGCTTTCAATGATTGCCAGAAAATGATACAAAGATTGGCAAAGGCATGAGAGAGAGGGAGAAAGACACAAGCGGTGATCAAAACATATAGTAAATGTTTAAATGTTTAAAATATAGAATAGTAAAAGACACACGACCATTAATCACCCTCAGAATACTCTGCCTCACTTGGACACACTTAGCCCATCATTCTTGCCACTTTCTGAAGCAGCTCTGCAGTCCTCTTTCTTGAATGTCTTTACAAGATGTGATAAAAAATATGGTTCTTGAACGCCACTGCCAAGTGGTATCTGATGGAAAAGCAGGCTGGAAAAACATTACGTAGAGTATTCATCCATCTTATTCACAGGATTACCATGAAAGGTTAGCGTTTTGAGTGGCTTCAGGACATGGAGGCGGCCATGACAGTGCAACTAAAGACATTCACAGAAGAGGACTTCCAGAACCGCTTCAGAAAGTGGCAAGAGCCACGGGATAAGTGTTTTTGAAGCTAGGCAGAGTAAGGCGGGAGTGGAGGTAATGACAACATGTCTTTTGCTGCAATCAATCTTATTAATTTAATCAGTGTATTTTTCGAACACACCTGGTATGTAGATATTATAGTGGACCACAGGAAATAACTCCTTCTACATGAATTTTACCTAATAAATTCTACCTAAGATTCAGAGGCCATTTCCATCTAAGCAGTTGGAATGGAAATATTTCTGGAATATATTACATACTTATATTCCTCTTTTGTAATCTTTATTTGTTAGACACAGGTCACCATGAGTTGCCACTACCTTATATCCGTGTACAATGCTCTTGTCGGGAACTACTGAAGAGCTATGCCTTGACTCCTCTGGTCTTACTGAATTTAACAAAGCCATTCTGAAAATTAAATCTCCTTGTTCAAAAGCAAGGACACAGACAGTGCAAGTGATGAGATGAGTCTGTGTGCACCTTCCAAAGAGATTGTGAAGTTATTCTTTAAAAGAAATCTCTGATTTTAGTCACAGAAATCTTAACTCGTTCATAATTGGATTCCCAATTCCTGGATGTAACAGATATTCATCAATCTTCACTGGATTCTAAAAAATGAAAAAGAAAAGAAAAGCTTTACAATGTATTATCATGATAGAAGTGAGGAATGAGGCAAGCTGAAGGAGTCAAAATGAATTTCATCCAGCTAGGGGCTGGGTAGAAGCTCCTGAGGAGGTGTATTAATTAAACAGGGAATTGGGTGGGATCTCATCAGGTAAGAATGAGAGGAAAAGGTTTTCCAGAGAGGAAAAACAAAAATTTCTAAGTAGCTCAGAGATAGAAAAATGGAAACCAACTGTTTATGGTTTAGCTCTAAAATGTCCCCCCAAAGACTCCTGTGTGTGTGTGGAAGATGACTGGACCTTGGCAGGGGCGCTGTACTCCTAGGTGGATTCGCCCACTGATGAGTCCAGAGCCGAATGCGCCAGGAGGAGGTGGAGCCACGTTGGAAGTGGCCACTGGGGGGTGGACCTGGACCGGGGGCTGTATCCTTGTCTCCGTTTCCATCCTTTTCTCTCTGCTTCCTGGCTCCCCTGGGTTGACTGCCCTCTCTTCTGTGCCCCTCTGCCATCCTGCTTCTGCCTTAGGGACAGCTGACCGTGGACTAAAACTCTGGGCCAAAACAAACCTCTCCTCTTTTAAATTGTGGGTGCTGGGTATTTTGTGCAGCAACGTGAGAGTGACTGAGACACACTATGATGAATTGATAGAGAGGGTGATCATCACCTTTCTTAGAACCATATCTACCAGTAACAATATAAGCAAGCACTTCGCTTTGAAGTGAAAGAAAACTCAAATCTCAAGTAACAGAACCAAATACTAAGACATCACTGCCCTAGGAATCTCTGCAATGTCATGGTATGGACTGAGGGGAAGGGTGCTTCACCTGCCTCCTGTGTCTCACATTATTCAGCGTCCTCATCGCCTTTCTCCATCCTGAACACCATCTGCAATGTGGACTCTCAGAGGAAAATGCACAAGTGAGGCAAGAGATAGAACCATCCCATGCAGAGGTGCCATGAGGGCTCATTGTTACCCCCACTCCCAGCCCAATCCAAGTACAGTAAATATAGTCACCAGCTTTGCCACAAATTCCCGGGTGCCAGCTCTGTGGCAGGCCTCACTGCTAACCCTATGTGGTGCACTGTGACAAGGCCCATTAGAAAGTTGAGGAAAGCAAGGGCAGAGAGAGATTGAAATATCCTAACAGACAGCACACAGCTAGAGGCAACAACGAGATTCTTACCCCAGTGCATGTGACTCCAAACCTGTGATCTTTGCTATCATGGTGCCTCAGCAAAATTCCAATGACCAATTCTCCACTCAGCAGGTAGCGTGCATGAGTGCTCTGCCAGATACCATTCCTAGATATTTTTCTCTTTTACCAGCAGCAAACTACAAAGAAATTTAGTTTCCCATGGAGTCTCATAAAGTCCTTGTCACAGTGCTTATATTATTATAATATAACGTTTTTAATTGGAAAATGTTAATCTGCCACATTTTTTAATTGAATAAAAGGCCACAATGAAATAAAACTCACCTACAATGGACCTAAACTTTCTTTACCTCTTTTCTCCCTTTGAGTTCCCTCTCCAGTCCCACAGTAATACCCAGGTACTTTCCTATTATGGTGATGTTTTCCCAGGTCTACTTTCTGTGTGAGACTTGAGATGAATGGAGTGATTCTTTATGTCATGGAACTTTTAGACCACAGAGACCCATTATGGTTTGGATCTTAATTGTTCCCCCAGAGGCTCATTCGTTAAAGGCTTTGTCCTACAGTGATGTTAATAGAAGGCTGTAGAAATTTATGAGGTGGAGGGGCTGATGGGAGGAAGTTAGGTCATTGGGGGTGTGCCCACAAAGGTTATTGTGACGCTAACCTTTCCCTCTTTTCTCTCTCACTCTTGCTTTTGCAAAATGTTTCCCAGGTGGTACAAGAGGAGCAGTTCCATTTGCCACACACTTCACCATGATGTTCGCCACACTGCGGGTCAAAAGGCAACATGGCCAAGCAGCCATGGACTGAAATCATGAGGCTCAAGAAATCTTTCCTCCTTTTAAGTTGTTTATCTCAGGTATTTTGTCACAGGAATTAAAAACTTGACTGATACAAGGCCCTACTTCAAAAATGCTTCTCCCCTCTCTGAGATAGAACTCGAGTCTTCTTTCAATGGCACAGGATAAATGCCCTCATTTCAAAATTAGGAACTAGCCTGCTGACATCATTGAGAGGGGTGAAATGGTGCTGACTGACTCCAGGTTAGAACACTTGGGCTCTGTGATGTAGATGACAAACTGTGGTATGATGATGTCCCTTGGGAGGGCGGTTCCCCTGAGGAGTTGGCCTCATGGACTGCCAAGGTCACTTTTCAAACTAATATTCAGTGAATCTATAATTATGCAATCAAAATACATGCAAGGTGTAAATTACTGCTCTCAGATCCTCTTTAGAAAGAACATTTTGATAGGAAGCAAAGACAGAAGTAGAACACTATTAAATGCTTCAAGTGAGCAGCAGAAAAGATGACAATAGGGACACCACTCTGCCACCTCACGGTTCTGTGTAGGAGTCTCTCCAACGTTAGGCCAATGGTACTTTTTCCTACCTAACCAAAGTTCTGCATAATCAGAGACAGCCTGGTTGTGTGGTGGTCCCTGCTTCCCCCTCATCAACCCACAAGGCCAGGGCTGAGCCTATATGGTGTTTTCTGAACTTATGAACCAGATTCATGAGTCCTGGAACTGGCAGAGGTTTCAACAGATCATTGTCTTATGAAAGATTAATTGTGATAATCATGACCCCTCTACAGATGTGGCAACTTTGTCCCCTAGTGGACATCTGTATTTGCCTCCTGTGACTGCTGTGACAAATAAGCACCAATAGAGTGGCTTCAAACAGCCAACACAAATGTATTCTCTTTTACTTCTGAGAGTAGAAGTCCTAAAGTCAAGATGTCAGGAGGGCCAATCTGTTTCTTTGTCTTTTCTAGCTTCTGGGGGTTGCCCATATTCCTCAGCTTACGGACCCTTTGCCCATCCCCAAAGCCAACACCATACCATCTTCCAATCCCCCACCTTGGTGCATGCTTGCACAGATTTCTGACTCTGACCTTCCTGTCTCCCTCTTACAAGGATGCTTACAATTACATATTCCCATGCAGAAAGTCCAGGATAATCTCCCCATCTCAATATCCTTAGGTGTAATCACACCTGCAATGTAACTTCTGCTATAGAGAGTAACATATTGACCAATTCCAGGAATTAGAACACAGACATCTTTAGGGGGACATCTTTGGGGATACACTATGCAGCCTACCACAACATCCAGTAAATTTCAATCAGAATTTGTTTTCAAAAATAAAACCTCAATCACACTGTGAGAATCAGGATAGTCTATAGTAGATTATATGTTGCTTCTTTAAAGACTGTTTTAAGTGTTACTGTGTTCCAAGAAATAAGAGAAAGGTAACCAAAAGATTTTAATCAGAAAGATAAAAAGGAAAGCTAGACAAAATAAAGAAAAATCACATAAGCAGTGGCAGATTACAGATTTCTTCATTAAAGAAGTATTGGGAAACCATGCGGATTATGCTAAAAAGCAACTAGAAATCAAATAGTTCCAACTGATCTGATTAGACATGGAATCCAGATTCATCATTCTGCCCTGAGAGAGGACAAGTGTGGGCCTCCCCTGCCTGGCTGAGAGTCATTGCTGCTGAAAAGCCACAGGGCTCACCAGCCTTGTGACTCCAGCCATGAGCAACACAGCTGCCACTTTCCTGTACTGGACAATAGCTCAAGCACAGCTTATAAAATCATCATCACAACACTGCCAAGAGGCCGGACAATCCCTCCTCACACTTAGCAAAAACTCTGCTCTAAACGGATTCAACTGCCCTCTTTATCCACTGGCTATTGCCCTGCAAATAGAAAAAAACAAGCCTATCATCCAAATGAGACGATTTAGAGAGGCTGAACCATGAGAGGTTAAAACAGGTCTTGGAAGTCAGACAGCCTAGGTCTGCTACCTGGATTTCCCCACCAGCTCTGCACCCTTGAGGCAGTGATTTAACCTCTCTGTCCCACAATGTCCGCATCTGAAAATGAGGACAATGACAGCAAAGATCAGGTGGGGCAGTCCTGAGGACTGAATGAGAATGATGACAAGCACACAGTGTTTAATCCCTAGACATGTCATAGATGATCCCTGGGCTTGACTTCTTTTTAGCACTGACTGTTAGACAGACTTTCTCTGCTCACCTCAAGTTGCCTCTGCTTAACCCACTAAAGACAGGGACATGATCAACCTTCCTAGACCTTGGGCTGCATCACTTCTAAACACAGGAACCTTCAAAGATCTCCTAACTGCTTGCCACTAAACTCCCACCTCTTAGCCTAGTCCCCTAGATCGCCTGGACCTAACCAAACTTTCAACCCTGCTTTCTGATGTACTCACTGGTCACCTTCCACTCCTTTCACCTAACTTCCACAACCCAGGATATTTTCCAGGCTGCCCTTTCTACCACAGATCCCGATCTTCCCCATCCTTCAGGGCCCAGCTCAAGTACCTCACTCTGCTGGGGGCCTTTATTGACCAACCTATACCAGCCCTACCCCACAGCATTCTCTCTTCTTCTTCTAATCTTCTATACTTTATTTTATATTTATTTTGCAGTATCTAATGGATTATATTTATATAGACTAATTATGACAATGGAAGTGTTCTGTATGTTGACAGTATCAACATCTATACCCTGGTTGTGACACTGTACTACAGGTTTGTACGATGTTACCACTGAGGGGACCTGGGAAAGGGGGAACTGAACTGAGGGAGTATGGAGAGAAGAGGAAGTGGAGGGGAATGGGGCGTAAAATGAATTAAGATGTGCAATGTACATGTACCAACTCCCCACAATGAATGGAACCATAGTGCAAACACACACTACTAAAAAATTTTTTTTTAATTTTTAAAAAAATCAAAACATAAATGTTTGTTGAATGAAAGAAGAAATGAATGAATGACATTATGCCTTGGAGAGTTAAAAAAAACTCAGTGAGGCTGGGGATTTAGCTCAGTGGTTTCGCCGCCTGCTGTGCAAGCGCAAGGACCCGAGTTCGATCCTTGGTACCAAAAAAAAAAAAAAAAAAAAAAACAACTCAGTGAACCAGCACTCTGGGAGACTTAAGACAGGAGGGTTGCTAGCTTGAGTCCAGCCTGCACAACCCACCAAGACCCTGTCTCAAAATAAAAAAATAAGGGCTTTGGATGTAGCTCAGTTCAAAGGTCCTGGGTTCAGTCCTCAGTACTGACAAAACAACAACTCAACGAAGTAAAAATTACTTCTCATTGCTACAAGTGGGGAAACTGAGGTTCTTAGAAGGTCAATGAGCTGTACAAGGTAAGAGCACCAGGGCCCCCTATTCTGAAACCAACTTTCCATGCCCCTTGCTCTACCTGAATGAGTAGCTTGGATGGGCCTTGGCGGGCAGGATCCGTATCTGATCAGTCACCTTGACCTTCAACATCTGCTGCAGGATGCAGTGAACATGCGTGAATGAATGCAGCTTTGTCATCGTCCTTTCATTACCGTTCGATAAACAGATTCATTAATTTCCCACTGGTGACCTCTATGCTCCCGGTACCTTAGTTCTCACAACTTTCTTCTCTCCTTTTTTTTTTTGTTTTGGTACCGGGGATTGAACTTGGGTCCTTGCGCTTGCGCAGCAGACAGTGAAACCACTGAGCTAAATCCCCAGCCCTCTCACAACTTTCTTCTGTGATGCAAGATGTGGCTGAGACAACAACTCCCATTTTATGGAGAGCCAGTGAGGCCCAGTTTCTGCTCCCCTGTGAGACTCTGACCCCCTTGCAGCGCGGCCTTGCAGCAGGCACAGCACATGCAGATGCCTCCTCACCTTCTCAGGAGCTACCCTCTGGCCCCTCTGCATCTTGATGTGATGTTTCCCTTACTGGGCTCCCTTAGTTTGGCAAAGGACAATTTCACAGCTGCCTTCTCTGCAACAACTGTGAGGGAGGGTTTGAGGGCTTAAAGTTTGCTCAAGACCAGATCACATTTGGGAAGGATGCAGACAGAAGCTGGTGAGCAAGCGCGCATGTGAGATCCTCCCGGCCTGGTCATTTATTAAGGCCCTGTAGGTGTAACCTGATCTAGGAGCCCCTGCTTGGGACCTGTCATCCGCCGGCCCCACACATCAGCCTCCCGAGTGACTGGTGGGCATCTCAAGAACACACACCTGAGTCCCTGTCTCTATGAAGACAAATGTGTTTCCCCGTGAGTGGGCAATGCTTTAGAACTCGAGGACATATTATAATCAAAAGCCATCATCGGAGGCTCAGAGAGAAACACTTTCCTTCCACAGGTTTTTCTGCTGAAAAGTCTGTTTATGAGCTCAGAGCAATGATCAGTGGCACCAGTCAACCTGTGGCAATTAACACTTGCCCGGGTGTCTTATCTCTGTTCAATAAATGTTCTTTAAAGAGAGCTATACAGAAGAGATGGGTAAATTTGAAGATTTCACCACTTGTGGGGAACATGATTAGTGTCATATTAAATGGCAGGTTTTATCACCTCTCTATTTCAAAGAAGACATTCTACCTTGAAGAATTCTTGCCTTGATCATTGGCAACCTAACCCTGGCCATGCGTAGCAGATGGGGAAAGATGATGTAAACTCTTTCATCACAGATGCTATGCTCATTCCAGAATCTTGGAACTAGCATGTCCACAAGATTAAAAGCAAGTATTTAGCACAAAATAATAAATGTGAATCCTGCCCCCTAATATCTTTGCATGCCTGATCCAACAAAATCAAATCATTAAACTGTCGCAGAATTGTTAAGTTCACACATCCACATCAAGGACATAAGGGTAGCTGCGATCTGGAGTTCCAGAGGGACCATGGAGAGGGTTCAGAGGACAAAAAAGCCCAGAAAGTGGGCTGTCAGCAACCTTGGGCAACACAGACACAGACACAGACACACACACACAGACACACACACACACACACACACACACACCAGAAAAACACATCGAATTCCAGATTTACAGATTCAGTTTTGCTCTTTCACCTTGAAAATAGCCTTCATACTTTCCGGTTTTGGTGAGTTGACTCCTTTTAATTGGACAGGATGAAAGGAGCCCCATAATGTATCTCCTTAGACTCTTATTCCTCCCCCTTAGCTGGTCAAGATTTAATACTAACGCTTCACTGTCACAAAGCACTTTGTCATGGGTCAGACATCCAGCACATGCTTAAACCACAAGGTGGGTACCAATATTACCCCATTTCATAGAAGGCAACCCTGAGATGTGTGGATGTTTAAACCTTTCCCCAGGACACCTAGATGCTAGATAACAGATCCGGATTTAAACCAACTACAGTCAGACTTCAGAATCCCTGGAATTCACCATTTGCCAGGCAATACGTCAAGCTCTTATATCTGGCTTTATGGTTGCATGGGGCTGTCCTAATTATAGCCAGATGATCTTTGACTTATCACAGTCTCTTTGTAGGTCAATTTACCCGTAGTATATTTCTGTGATATCATAAAAATTAATGGATTCATCTGGTCAGGAGCCAGAGTGAAGTTCTTTTAAAATTTGAGGCAGCAAGGCACACGCTGTCATCTCAGCATTCTAGCAGGCTGAGGCAAGAGAATTGTAAATGTGAGCCCAGAGTGGCCAACTTAGTGAGAGCCTGTCTCCCAAAAGGGTGGAAGTAGCTCAGTGCAAAGACTCTGGGTACAATCCCTAGTACCAAAAAATGAAAAGAATCCAAGGCATCCAGTGGGTTCAGGCAGGTTTCTCACTCAAACAGTTTGAAAGAGAAGGACACTGTCAATCCATAAACCAAATTAATTGAGCACATATCGGTGACCTATTTTTTTCAAAGTATCCTTCCCTCTCTGGCTTTTGCGATCATTTAGGATCACTGGGGAAGTGAACGTGGTGTAAAAGCCCAGTCAATGGATATAAAGAAGCTTAGTGGGGAAGTGGTGATTCCCGGTCACCAGTGGCCACCTTGTGCACCTTCGATCTTTGACTCTCTTTCCTTTACCCATCATTTCAATATAATGAGGATTCTGAAATTTATATCTCTAGGTTAAATACTTTGAGGCCCAGAATTCAATCAAGGGACCACTAACCATTTCTGATCACTTGACCATCAGTTTTCATCTCCATTCCACCCTGTGTTGGACTCCGGTATCCCTGGACTCAGACTGTGACTATATCTTACCTTGTTACCAAGTTTCCTGGTTGAGTAGCTATGTACCTCACTCCTTCTTCTCCTTACTGCTCCTACATCCAGACCTCATCAAGGCTTGGTAGAGAGAGTACATCATGCTGCCTAATTAAGGGCAGGGCCTTGGAGACAGATGAGACTGAGTATGAAGCCCAGTTCTACCAATTATTAGTTTTGTGACCTTAAGCAGGTGACTTCATGACTTTGACACCAATTTCTCGACCGTATAATGAGGGCAACAGTGTCCCACAGATACTGTAAAAAGCAGGTTGAATAACACAATCACACCCAAGGGTCTGTAAGTCCAACCCAACCCTTAAGCGCACATCCCTCCAATGTTCTGCCCCTTTCCGAGGTGAGCACCTCACCATCTCCCCTCCACATGTGCCAGTGGCTCCTGGTTGATGCCTCAGCCTGAAAGCCCACTCACCTCAGCTCTATCTCTGCACTACACTCAAAGCAATCCTTTAAAATCCAAACAGGACTTGCGGGTGTGGTGACACACACCTGTAAGCCCAGCACTCTGGGGTGCTGAGGCAGGAGGATGGCAAGGTGCAGCCCTGCCTGGGAAACTTAGCAACTTAGCAAGACCTCATCTCAAAAACAAATGTTTAAAGGAGCTGGGGGTGTAGCTCCATACAAAGGCCCTGGGTTCAATCCCCAGTATGTCAAAGAAAAAAAAAAAGATGCAAACAGGACCTCACTGGCAAGCATCAATCCATTCTGTCCAGTCTCACTACTACTGTAAAGGCAGAAAGCCACAAACTTTTGTGGACTAATAAAGACAAGTCCAATCTATAAGACGCAGATCACCAACTCATGCTAAACTTTATGTTGACTCCCTTTAAGAATATGACAAAAATTATAGAACTTCCCCCCCCCCGCCAAAAAAAGGACTACTTGTGAACACAAAATATTCACAAATTCCCCAAGGTACACAAACCCCAGGTTAGAATATTTGCATGGAACATCTCTCAGCCCGCCAGCTGAGTTGCCCAGCCTCAATAATTGATGATTCAAAATGTGAAAGAATAAATCTTCCATTTTGCATGTTCATGGTCCCCCAAATCCACCAGGAGAATTCAGCATCCAGCTCCAGGCACTTTTCACAGAAATCAATGGCACCTCTGAAGTGATCTTAAAAGGAGTAACATAAAACCACAATCAGTTGTGGCCCTGAATTTCTCAATGTTTTTTCAGCTCCAAAAGAGTTGGCTAAGGAACTGCACATGGCTGTCTAGGGTTAGAAAATACTTTCTTAAAAAAAAAAAAAAAAGGAAAGAAAATACTTTCTTCAGTGCTCCACTTAAAAGGTTTTTTGCCCTTGTTCCACTTTCCCCATCCCCCCACCCCGACCTGAGCAGCAGATGGCAGAGAGACGAAGCTCTCTGAAGTCTCCTACAAATTGCACAGGTGCAACAGACCAAGGATTTTATAGCAGATCCTCCCCACAATGCTCCAAGGCTCAGAAATGTCAAATTGCCACCCAGATGGTTGAGGTATGCATAGCATCCCGAGGCTCATTTCGATAGGTACCAGCAGTCCAATGGCAGCCAAGCATACACCAGCTGGAACTGCCCAAGAACCACCCCTCCACCTGGGCATGAATGGTGGCCCACTCACTAGGCCAGTTCTACCTTCAGGCCTGGGACAATTCCCTTTACAGGTTTAGAGAGAAAAAGAAAAAAACACCACAGTTTTCTTACTATCACCATAAACCATTAATGCCAAAATTGATGTTTAGGGTTTGGAAGAATCATTAAAACAAAAATGGCCTTGAATTTTATCCAGGTGAGGGTAGGGGGACCCCAAGGAGAGGGTGAACAAGCTGGGAAAGGAAACACAATGGAAAGCAGGGATGCAAGAGTACACCACCGGCAACACAGCCAGGCTCCTCGGTTTCCAGAAACCTTCACTCTTCCAACCCAAGCTCCTGCTTTGGAGAGGAAGGATTGGAAATCTGCATTCCTTCCACCACCACCAATCCTTCAGTAGTGAACTCAAGGAGGTGCCAATGTCCCTGTACAAAGGGAAGTGAGTTCTGGTCATTCAGCTTCAATTCCAGCCTCCCTTCTTCCCATCACCACTTCTCCAACTCATGCAATAAGATAAGTCAGTTTATTTTAAAAGGAGATCCATGGGTGTGTGTTATGGTTTGGTTCTGAAATGACCCCATAGGCCCAAGTGTTGAAGGCTGGCTCCCCAAGGCAGCAATGTTCAGCGGTGGGAATTTTGGGGAAGTGATTCAATCATGAGGGCTCTGACCTTATCAGTGGGTTAAATCCACTGATGATTTCAAAATCTGATGGCATTATCAGGAGACAGTGGAAACTTTAGGAGGTGAGGACTAGTGGGAGGAATGGTTCACTGGGGGCAGGCCCTGGAAGGGTATCTGGTGCCCAGCCCCTTCTTCTCTCTTTCTGCTTCCTGCTCAACATGCGGTGCGCTGCTGTACTCCACCATATGCTCCCATCGTGATGATCTGCCTCAACATAGGCCCAGAAGCAATGGAACCGAGTGACCATGGACTGAACTCTGAAACCATGAGCCAAAATAAACCTTTCCTCCTTTAAATTGTTTTGTTCAGGCCTTTTGTCATAGCAATGGAAGGCTAACACAGCATACTCACATCCAATTTACTGTGAGGATCTGGAAGATCTGATTTTCAGCCATCCAAAGATGTTTCCCACATGAAACTTTCGCAGGATCTTGCATCTATCACTCAGCACAACCGCAGGCCTGATGTCTTGGGTGCTAGTAGTACCACTGGGTCGCTTTCCCTCCCCTTTCTTTTGGCAATTAGACTCTTACCTTGAAACTAATAAGGCAAAGTCTTTGAAATAAAGTTCTAAGGTTGGGGCAAGAGGAACAGGAAAGTCTCCTCAGAAGCTTAGAGCTAAGACACTGACAATAATGATGGAGTGTCCAGACCCTTCCATGTATTGATCAGCCTCTCTTAGAGGCAGGAACATCCTGAAGCAGACCTGCTCTGACAGAACAGGAGCATAGGATGTGGGCCCAGTAGTCTGCTTTGTCCTCTACAGAACAACTACTTGCCCCATTGTGGGGGTAAGATATCCTCCAGGTGTGTTCAGGAATAATGGTAATATTAATAATAATCATAACAATAACAGTAACTGCTACCATCATTACTATTTACTGGGTCCTTAGTACATGCCAAATCAACAGTAATAACTAACTCACCTTGCCAATCTATGCAGTATATCGTATCATGCCCATGGTACAGGTGAGAAAATCAGAATTGATGAAGCACTGAAGTAGGTCATCTGACTCCAAATGCCACGCATCATCAACCCTGCTTGCCTGCCATATATATCATCCCAATCCTACTCATCACAGAACGACTCACTGGGAACAAGTGACTCACTTTTCGTCCCACTTCTGCTGTTATCAGAAGGCCTGGTGTCCAACTATTCAACAAGTATCTTTAAGCTGACACTATATGTCGACACTTTCACTCTGTTCACAGGGCCCTGCCCTCAAGGATGGGACAAATTCACCCAGAGTTAATGTCCTCTTGGAGACTTCTAGGGACTATGCTATCTCACGTTCCCTGATGGCTCTACCCTTGTTGAATTGGTTACTTTCACATTTCAATAGCTGCATTCAAAAGGGTGTGTGCACGTGCAAGCGCTCATGCGTGCGTGTGTGTGTGTGTGTGTGTGAGAGAGAGAGAGAGAGAGGGAGGGAGAGAGAGAGAGAAAGAGAGAGAGAGACAGACAGAGAGAGAGAGAGACAGGCAGAGGCAGAGATAGAGACAGAGAACAAACTTTTGATGATTCAAAATTATAAATCCATCTCTAAGTCCTAATCTACAACACCTCCTCCTCAAAAATACCCAGGATATTCTTAAGGAAGTATTATATATAAGACATTGATTTAAAAATTGAAAATAGGTTCAGAGGTTGGAAAACTGGTCTGAAGTCACATGGGCGCTGCATTTGTACATTTAAGTTTAGCTGTGAGTGACCAGAAAACAAAACAAAACAGGAATCGATTTCTCTCCTTTTCACTGACCATCAGCAGACACCCAAGCTCCTCCCAGCTCACCACTCTGTCATTCAAGGGTGAGATGCCTGATCCCCTGGCATCCAATGACAACATCCCCATTCCATCAATAAGGAGGACGAAGGGATAAGGAAAGGCAAGGTGCACAAAAGCTGTCTAATGTCACTCGTACATATATCACCTTGGCCCGAACTTACTAACATCCAGCTCTTAAGGAGACCAGGAAACACAGTCTTTACTGCACACATCATTTTGTCTAGCTAAAAGTTCTATCATGGAGGAACAAAAGGCATGAGGAAACCATTAACCACCTCTGTTACAACCACTAAGTGGTAAAACTGCGATAGGAAACCAGATCTGAGGAAATCTAGGGTCCCTACTCCCTTTAAGATCATCCAGGCTTTAATCTGAACTTTGATAATTGGTGTTCTCCTCCTCACTACATAAAGAAATGCTATGTATGATTTTAGAATCTTCTGTAATATTCCACGGCTTATCGTTAGCCTTTAACTCCATAGCTAG
The DNA here is from genome assembly GCF_000247695.1 of Heterocephalus glaber. The sequence continues at coordinate 9,214,808 of NW_004624740.1, read as the reverse complement.
AAGCCATCTCCAAGGTAATTTGTAGTCTTCACTGGTTTAAAAATATGCCCACTAATTCTTTGATACTCCTGCCTTCAAAAAATGAGACCTAATTCTACTTACCTTGAGTGTGGGCTGTACTTAATGACTCACTTTTATGAATAGATGTGGAAGAAGTGACAATGCATGACATCTGAGACAACGATACAAGGTCCCTATATCGTCTTCTAGGGAAAGCCAAATCTCACATCATGAAGTGGAGATATCCTCATGGCAAGGGACTGAGTCCCACAGCCACCAGACATGTGAGTGAGCTTGGAAGCAGATTTCTAGCCCTACTCAAGCCCTCAGATGACCACAGACCCAGGACTGTTCTGGCTGCAACCTGTTGAGAGAAGCTGGGCCAGAATCAGCTATCAATGCCAACCCTGAGTTCCTGATTCACAGACACTGTGAGATAATGGGTGTTTGTTGTTTCAAACCACCAAGTTTTAGAATAATTTGTTACACAACAGTATATCAGTACAGGTCTCAAGAGTACACTCAGTGCTTTTCTTGTTTGAGAATGATAGGAAGTAGAAATGACCATCTTGCTAGAGAAAATTTGTGTCCTATCCCACTACTTGCTTTTTTTTTTTTGGTACTGGGGATTGAACTTGTGAGGCAGGCGGCAGAACCACTGAGCTTAAACCCCAGCTCCGCTTGCTTTTAAATGATTTGAATATTGTTTAGATGCTCTGGATGGCACCATGAAGAAAGAAGACCAGTCAGCCAGCCCTGCCAGAACACTCTGCTACTATCACATCCTTGGGTAGTCCCAGGAAATAGGTGAACCTGCTGCTGGCCAATTACCACAAGGAGAAATAGCTCAGTATCAATGAAGCCAACATCCAAATGATGGGCTCTGGCAAACTCTCTTCAGCATCCAGGTGGATAATGCTGAACAATTCCTACTCAATAGGTTAATTCATTTAGGTAGCTGGAGAAGCACTGTGGGGCTTAATTACCTTAGTCGATCTATTTAGGATGCATTTTTGTTGAAAGTGAATGGTTCCACAGGAGCCATATCTAAGTTATTTCATAGTGGAAATAAACAGTTGGCAGAAGAACAGTTGTTCTTCGAATATCTCAAGTCAAGGTCATGCTTTGTGACCCAGATTCTTGAATTCTCATACCAAGTGCTATAATTTGGATCTGGAATATTCCCCCAAAGTCCATGTGTTAAAGGTTTGGTCCTCAGCTTTGTGCTACTAGAGAGTGGTAGAAATTTCTGAGATGTGGGACCTAGTAAAAGGTTTTAGGTCACTGGGACATGCCCTTGAAAGGGACAGTGGGCTGCCAACTCTTTCTCTTTCTCCCCATTCACTTCCCAGCCACTGTGAGGTGAGCAGCTTGCTACACCACACCCTCCCTGCCATAACATGCTGCTCTGCCACCTACTCAAAGCAGTGTGGCCAATTAGTCATGGACTGAAGCCTCTGAAACCATGAGCCACAATAAACCTTTCCTCTTCTTAAGATGATTATCTCCAGTACTTTGTTATAGTAATGGAAAGCTGACTAACACACCAAGATATTACCTCTGCCTGCTATTTCAAGCACAGTTCTTAGAACCAGAGAAATGGGTTTTATAGGAGATATTTAGTCTCACTTGATGAGAAGGCTTTCTAAATCATAACATACCTTCATCTCTCTGCATCCGGAAAATCTAGTATAAACCCTGATTCCCTTGTTCAGAATCACCTCTATCAAGCCACTGTTAAAGTGAAAATATGTTTTTAAAAATCCTCAGATATTTGACAGTAAGATAAGATTGAATGTCATCAATGTATCTGAAATGATGATATAAAATACTCATCAATTTGGTATTTCATTATGGGCCAAAGGGTTCCTACTTAAAATACAGCTGAGAAAGCTGTTCTTCCACTAGGACCCTTTATGGTTGTCCCTGTAATTTATGTTGATCTTTCTGCCTCAACCAATTGGAAGCTTAAAGATAAATTTAATGCTAATTCACAGTAAACGCATTCATTTAAGAGGCTGTCATAGTTTTTCTTCCTCCTTATATGTGGATTTTTTTATTTTCCATTTCTACTCTGACAAACTTTGCAATTTATTTCCTTTTCTTTTTACCATTAGGACGTCTCAATCTCTTTTGGAAGCAGGCAGAATATCAATTACAACGAATGAAGTGATACTGGCAGGGATGATACTCTGATTTCCTTCCTGGCCACAGTGACCAAAGTGAATTCTGAGAACAAAGTCCAGAAAGTCTTAGGCGAATGTTCTTGAAGGAGTGGGCCCTTGGAAGCAGCAACCATTGGAAAAATCCCTCCTTCACTCTAAACAACGCTTCACAACTTTCCACAGACTTCTCTCTCAAGGCTCAAAGGCAGGTCAAGCCCCCAGGAGGAAGGTTCCCAGGCAGGTGGAAAACACAAGTCCAAAGCTAACTCCCAGCTCAGGAGCTGAGCTGTATCTCTGGCAACTCCCACTCTTGTTGAGATGATGCAGTTCATTGTAGGTTTTATTGCTTCCTCCAGAGAGGGGGCCTGAGAGCCTGTTGCCCTTCTCAGATAAGAGTTATAAGCATCTCTTCTTGTGACAGGCAGGTTTCTGCCTCGCTTGGAGAGCCTGGAGAGGGAAATCTCTCCAACAAAGGCAGGTAGGGTACATATCCCTCTGGGATCCTTAAATTAACCAACAAAAATAAAGAAGAAAAAAGAGTCCCTCAAAGATTTTTTTATCAAAACCCAGATGGATGGGGGAAGGGGGTGGGGAGGGCGCTAAAGCTTGCTATAGAGGATGCAGCCCCATTCTAGCACAAATCCATGACCATCCCCAGCCTCCTCTCACCTGCAGCGCATCTTTCCTCTCATTCAAGAGCGTGCTGGGCACATACAGACCTTTAAAAATATCTCTCCGCCCACTGAAAGTCTGATTAATCAGCCAACTTCTCACCCATGTGTCACCGCAGTGGCAGTGATATGTATGATAGTGACGTGATGGATGCCAGGAAGATGCAAACGGTCTTGATGAGCAGGGAGGAGGACTCAGAAAATAAATGTTAAAAAGCATGGGCTCTGAAACCAGGTGACACTTCAACTCTCAGTTCCAAGCTATCAGTTATGTGACCTTGCACAAGGTCGTATAACTCCTCAATTTCTCACATTGGCAAAACGGTAGTTAATAATAGCACCTGCATGATAGGATTATTAAAGGATTAAATGAGTTGCTCCCTATAAAGTGCTTTGAACAGATCCTACTGCATACTCAGGGCTCCATCAATTTTAGCTACAATGATGATGATGACAATGACCATGATAATGTTGAAACTTAAAACGATAAATAGGTATTTCTCAAGTAGACAAAGAATATTTCCCACAGAAGCAGCTTGGATAACAGCAGGGAAGCAGGAGAAATCTTTAAGCAAGACAGAACCATTTAGAACCAGACAGGGTGGTGTACCCCTGTTAATCCCAGCCCTCTAGGATGCTGAGGCAAGAGGATTGCAAGTTCGAGGCCAGCCTGGGCAACTGAGCAACTTAGCAAGATCTTGTCTCAAAATTTAAAAAGGGTGGGGGCAGGGGATGTAGATCAGTGTGAAGGGTCTGGTTTCAATCCCCAGTACTGCCAAAAAGAAAGGAAGGGGGACAGGGAGGAACCATTTGGAAGGCAAACAAGGGAGAACACAGGCTACACAGGACCTCTGACGCTGTTACACAGGTTGGCTACTGCTATCACTGCTGTAGGCTATGGACAGCCATTTAATAATTACAAGCAGAAGTGAAATGTTAAAGGATGACAGGCTCTGATGACTGAAAAGGACTTTGAACTGGTTAAAGCACAGAACAAAGTAACATGAATGATAAGAGTGTGACAAAGTAACTGGTACAAGAACAACCCTTCCACTATGTACCTAAGACTAATCAAAACCCACAAGGCAACTCTATTTGGCAGCAGGTCGCTGTATCTCCACAGTCACCCTGGCTCTGCCTGAGGACAGTTTGCCAAGCACATTTCATAGTGTGGTACCTGCAGAAGTTAGACTGTAAAGGAGAGAAGCAGAGAGAAGATTATGTGGAGAAGAGGCATCAGAAGCTGTGTGACAACTCCTAACAGCTAAATCTTGGAAGTGACCTATATATCTATCAGCAGATGAAAAGACAAAGAAAATGTGGTGTTTATACACAGTGAAGTATTATTGTGCCGTACAGAAGGATAAACTTGAGTTATTTGTAGGAAAATGGTTGCATCTTGAGACCATAATGTTAAGTGATACAAATCAGATACACAAGCTTAAATATTGCATCGTTCCTCTTATATGAGAAACTCAAAGTATAAATAATTTTGTCTTAGTAACTTTTGTTGTTGCAGAGACAAAATATCTGACACCCAAAGTTAAAGGAGAAAAGGTTTATCACAGGTCATAGTTTGTAGAGGCTTCAGTTCATAGTTGGCTGGCTCCAAGGCAGGCTGGTACAGCAGAGGGGAAATCGTTCATGGCAGGCAAAAGCAGCAAAGCAGCAAGCAGTGAAGTAGTGAAGCTGCAAGCAACAAGCAGCAACAACAGCACCCCTCTTTTTGTCCCTTATATCTTATCTAGGCTACCCAATCTTAGGGGCAAGTAACACTGACACGCAGGGTGAGGCAACCTCAATCTTAGCATCGAACCAGGAATCAATTCCAGGATCACATCATTAATCCCAGTATCATACATCCTAGATCCAGCCACCTCTGAAAAGCCCCACCTATGACCACATAAGGCTTTGGAGGGGGTACATCTAGACACAAGCCAAATTTAAAGAGTAAAATAAAAGATAGATAATAGGAAACAGGGAGGTAGATCTTTCACAGATAGAAAGGGAATCCAGAGATGGAGGGAAAGGGGAAGAAAGGAAGGGGAAGTAAAGAGAATTAAGATGTGATATGTACATGTGCCAACTCCCCATGATGAATGTATCTGTTATATATGGCAAACAGGTACTAATAATTTTTTTTAAAAAAAAGAAGCTGTGTGAAAGTTCCCCATGAACACTTGGTTGAAGGCTAGGATGCCCATGTGCAAATTGAGAATAAACAAGTCTTACCAGAGAGCAGAGGGTATGAGGTTGAGAACAGAAAACTGATGCGAGAACTCCAACAGCCCTTAGAGATAACTGAAAAATCCTCATGAACACTCCAGCCATTCCACTGAGACACTACAAAGATCACATATTAACAGTAATGAATGTACCCCTGGGATGTCTACAGATCTACTAACAAAGGATGATACTGAACTACACAAGTTTAAGGAGGCCAGACAATAATTTAATTTCCTACTAGAACCCAAATCAGCATTCTTCTGAGAAACACAACAGAAGACAAAGTCTCTATAATACAGCATTCCCAGTGTTCAGTGTATAGTCAGATACTAATAGACATGCAAAGAAACAAGAAAATTTGACCACAGTGTACAGAAACCAACCCTAAAATGGCCTAGCACCCAGGTGTTGGATTTAGTCCATAACGACTTTACAGAATATTCATAAATATACAAAAATGCAGTCAAAGAATTAAAAATGTCTTAGTAAGCTAATGGGGTATCTCAAGATACACGGGAACTGTAAACTAGAACGAAGTGAAAAGTTTAGAATGTGAAATTTTGGGGTGTGCATTATTTTGAAAGGAAGAGAGGAAATGCAATTATTACAAAATCTTTAAATTAAGTGAAGGATATATGAGTGTTCATTAGTTTTCATTATTTTTTAAGATCTCCGCAGATTTGGAAAAAAGAAATTAAAGTTTTATACATGTGTACGGTACACATACACACATATAGATACAGATGTAGAGATACAGACACAGATGTATATGTAGCCATAGATAGAGATATGAAAAGAAGAAAACACTTCTAAGAAGTGGAAGGAACTGATCAAGTACGTGTCCGAGTGCCATCCCTCCAAGCACAGATTGGAACTAACACATAGGTCAAATCATAGTGGAGACTCAAAGTCAACCAACCTCCGGGGAATACAGTTGTCTATGAGCTGGGAACCTGGCCTAGGTCCTGAGGTCAGAAAGGAAGAAGGTATTGGTCACATGGAAGAAGGGAGACAATTATCAGAGAAGAGAAGGGGAACAGAGACGGGGGGGTATAAAGATCTGTAATGGGGGGATGGATACAAGTAAAATCTATTGTACATATTGAAACCCCCCAAAAATGTGAAACTTGGGAGAGGGCTGGGCAACAGGGGTGATGGTGGAGATGAAAATGATCAAAGTATGTTGTATGCATTTCAAATCTGCCAAAATTTTTTTCGGAAAAAAATAAAGGAAGGAAGAGGGGGGCGGGAAAGGAGGGTTGGTTGTAAAATAAGTTGCAAGGCCAGGATCTGCAGGACTGCCGATTACATGCAACCAATAAGAGAAGAAGAGGAATCAAGGATGACTTCCAGATTACAGCTATGGCTGACTGGGTATAATGTGATAATCTCCTCGGAAAAATTCCAGAGCAGGGCAGTTTTAGAGGATAAAGAAAGTCTATTCAAGTTTAAATGCCTGGCGTTTAAGGGACTTGTGAAGCATCTGCACAGCACCATAGGTGCCACGTCTAAAAGGCAGGACGTGGGGAGGGCTGAAGGTTTATAACACAGAGACGCCCACGGGATGACAACATCAACCACATAAGGCACAGGCAGAGGATGAGAGTCTACAGTAAACATGAAAATGACAGAGGTAGCAAAAGGATAGGAGGAGATCCAGCTGATAACATGGATGCCAACGCAGTGACAATTCAAAAACAAGAGTGTGAGTAACAGTGCCAGATGCCACAGAGAGTCTGGAACAGATTCCGAGTAACAGTCATCTGGAATAAGCAAACAGGGGGTCATGGAGGGGACTGAGCTGCACCACAGTACTGAACCTGGAAGAGTCTCAATGAAGCTGGTCAGCAACCAAGATGGAGCCCTGGCTGGAAGGAAGGAGGCCTGATACATCTCCTCCCAACTTAAACTAAAATACCCCCCAAATGTGTGCATGAGGCATGAGTGTATGCTTGGAAATACTAATTTTGAGACATGCATACACATGAGCAGCTGGGGAGGAGTTCTGGTAACTATAACACCAACAAAACGAGAAACTCACTCTCCACCCCACCTTGGAACTCCATTGCGCACACAGAACAAAGACTGACTCACCACCATCATCTGCCCCACAGGAAACGGGGACCAGCAGATCAGCCAGTCACTCCTGGTCTCATAGCAACTGTGTGCCAGGGCAACTGATTCTCCAGCCCAAATCTGCTCCTCCGGCAGCTCAGTTGGGGAAAATAACTCTGAGATGATGAACTGTGGCCAAGGGTTTGTGTGTCCCACTGGGATTACTTATGCAGAGAGACGAGTTACTGCGATGACTGAGTGGTGGATACCAGTTTGGGTACAGGAAGGAGAGAAGGGGAGGGGAGGAATGATAAGTTAGATAACTCTGTGGCACAATCAAGAGTAAAGACCGGTAATATCCCAGCTCCATCCAGGGAGGGGCTAGATGAATGTCTTCTAGAAAGTGGAGGTGATATACAGCCATCAGCCTCTCTGTGCTCTAGAGTGGAAAAGAGGAAGATTATCTCAGGTCTGGAATAAAGTGAAGAAGGTTACACATTTTTTTTAATTAAAGCTAATTTTTTTTATTTGTAATACAGAACAGTGATATTCACTTTGGGGAATTGGTACATGCACATAACATATTTAGACTCTTTAATAACCCTTGTTTGGTGACTAATAATGGTCTTACGAAGAACTTTATACTGGTAGATCAAAAAGAATAGAAAGAGGCAACATAGACCATATAAGAACATCCCGGGAAAAATAAAGGTACTCTCATCGGGAAGACATGGAAAAAATGATTCTAAGAAAGGAGAAATCATTCTTAATAAGACCAAGGATGAGGAGAATTTTAAAACATGGCCTCAGTAAAGCAGGAAGAGAGAGCCATGCACAGAGCTACCAAGACCACAGCTGCAATACAAAGGAGGATGAGATTAGATCGGAATAGTTCCAAACCAGAAACAACCCAAATATCTGTCAAGATCAGAAGGAGGAAATAAATTGAGGTGTATTTATAAATGAGGGAACACTGTATTAATGAAAATGAAGGAATTTAGGCAAGAGGTGAATTTAAGATTAAGACAGCATTACAACATTATTCTGTAAATAACACTGAGAAAACCTCTGTTTAAAAAATTATAATCCTTATATCTATAAAGTCCCACATGACACTGCTAATACAATATGCGTATTTATAAACTGTCTGGATAAATTGTAAGCTCCTTGGAGACAGGCAATGAATGAACACTTACTCAACTTTCCTCCTGGAAAGCATTTGGGTATACATTTCTTGAATGAATGTGAATGAATGAATGAATGAATGGGGATATGGTTGGAATGTAGTTTGCTCACCAACTCCCCATGGTTCGGAGGCTTTGGTTCCCAATGTGATGAAATGAGACACGGTGGGATCTTGAAGAGGTGGGGCTACTGAGAAGTAGTTAAGGCCCCACCTTAACCAATCCTGGCTCCTCTCAGCTTGGCTCTGGCTTTCATCTCACCACTCCATCTCTCCCTCTCCCAAATGCTTCTCCACTGTGATGTCACCCACCATGAGATCCTCACTAGAACTCAGTGGATTTCAGCACCATGCCTTGAAACAACCAGCTCTGTGAGTTAAATAAAATCCTTTCTTTATAAAGAACCAAGCCTTGGGCCAGGGATCTAGCTCAGTGGTTTCACCGCCTGTTGTGCAAGCGCAAGGACCCGAGTTCAATCCCTGGTACCAAAAAGATAAATAAATAAAGAAAGAAAGAAAGAACCAAGCCTCAAGTATCTCATTATAGTAAGAAAAAGTGAACTGATATAAACAGGAATGAATGATTCGGAATGAAGAAGTGAATGAGTGTTGTGGAGTTTGGCTGCATCATTTCTAAGTAAAATCTGGCCCAACTTGATGTGGATTTGTATTATTTCCTCCTGAACTTTGTGTAAAGAAAAGAAATAGCAACTTCCCAGGAGTGAATTGTAGCTAGAGATGTGTGAGTGATTTCATACTGGCACTATTATGGTATATACCTAAAATATCCTCCAAAAGTCTCATGTATATGTGGAAGCTGACTGGATCATGGGGCACTCTACTCATGGTTCAGAGCTGAATGTGCTGTTAAGAGGCAAGGCCTACTTGAAGGTGGTCACTGTGGGCATGATCTGAAAGGGTGCATTCTTGTCCCTGCCTCTGGCTCTGGCTCTGCCTGTCTATCTCTCTCTCTTTCTTTCTCTCTCTCCCTCTCTCTCTCTCTCTCTCCCTCCCTCCCTCCTGAACCTTCCACCAGGCCCTTCCACCATGCTGTTCCTGGCTTGGAACCAGGTGACCATGGACTGAAAACACAAAACCATAAGCCTAATTAAACCACTCCTCCTTTAAGTTGTTGGTGTCTGGTATTTTGCCCCAGGGGCAGGAAAGCTAATGCAGGTTCTCCAGGGTAATCACTCATCAACTGAGTGTCTCTGGCCCATGCATTGAAAGAAGGTGACATTGGGGACATTGCATCAATGGTGATAAATGCTAAATAGAAGGGCCGGGGATTTAGCTCAGTGGTTCTGCCACCTGCTTCACAAGCACAAGGTCCCGAGTTCGGTCCTGGGTACCAAAAAAAAAAAGAACAGAAAATCTAGCTAAATAGATAGAGAAGCTGCCCCTGTGGCCATCACAGGCGGTAGGCTGCAGCTGCTCTAGTGTGGGGCGGTGGAGAGCAGAGGGGCTGGTACTCAGCAAACACCTGTGCTCAAGGTAACTAGACTGCAGAGGATGCTGCAGTGCCCACCATGTCCAATGCACTGACAACCTGCGCACCACCACCGTCCTCTGAGGATGAATGAGTGGCCCAAGCAGTAAAACTTCAGCACCAGCTTGACCTGAGGCAGCCCAAGAGAAGAGCAAGCAGGCGATGCCTGGGAACTCACTTCCCCGAGATCTGATTCACAGCCGTGTGGACCAATTTGGGTCCGCCAGTGTCCAGCCCCTGCCTGCCTGCTCTGAACCCAGAGCACATCTGCACCATCCTTCCCGGCGCCCCAAGATGCTTGTAATAAAGCAAAAGGAATCTTAACTCGGCGTTCACCTTGGCAAAAAAATAAATAATCAGGAGAATGAATCTCTAGTCAGAAAATAACAGGCTGAGAGCCTGCGTTACCTTCCTGAAGGACACACTTCACCCTCACCAGCCGGCCTCCAGCCACTGTGCGCTGGCCTGGCCATGGTCAGGGACCCCGAGCTGGGCACTGAGGGCTGTTGGAATTCCTACCGGCCTCTTTCTCTGCATTCAGCCCTGCCCGGTCTGCCTGTGCCCGGTTGAAACAGCAAGCCTGTGGGTTCTGCTGCTTGCCCAAGAATGGGGGGTGGGGGGGTATCTAAGCCAGGATCCTGCATGGAGCAGGGGAGGATCCAGCAAGTAATCCTCTTGAAAAGTGCAGCCAGGGGTGGCTTCCAACAACAGCCCCAGCAGAGGCCAGACTGGCAGCAGGGATCATCTCTTGATTATTCAGGGCAGAGTTGAGAGGAAGGAGGGGCACATGGAAAGCCATAGATTATTCCCTAACTTCTTCTGGTCAGTAGTCATAGCCTCTGCAAGGCTCACCCAAAACGCACAGGTGGCCCTCCCCAGTTGCCCAGGGCCACTCACATGGCCTGCAGAGCAGCCTCGCAGTTCCTCCTGATCATGAGGGACCAAGCCTGGGGGACCAGCTCAAATAAACATGAGCAAAATCCCACCCCACATCCATGTCCCGCTTCATCTCCATGCCCAGCAGAGACTCCCAAGGGTGGGGAAAGCCCAGGCTTTGCCTGACCTGCCAGATATACCTGCTATGTTCTGAATGTCTGTGTGTCTCCTGCCCAAATTCCTACATGGAGACGGAATCACCATTGTGATATTAGGATGTGGGGGATTGAGGAAGGTGGTTAGGAGGGCAGAGCCCCCATGAATGGGATTGGTGGAGCCCAAGGAAACTCCTTCACCTCCACCCAGGAGGATCCGGTGCCATCTGTGACCTAGGACCCAGGTTCTCAAGAGACGCCAACGGCCAGTACTTTGCCACCAGCTTCCCAAACTATGGACAATAAATACCAGTCTGTAAGCCAGCCAGTTCATTGTTAAAACAGCCCAAATGGACCAGGACGTCACCCAAGCGCAGCCCCACCTGTTCTGTGGTCACCAGCAGGGGCTCTTCTGCCTGCTTCCATGACCTGCGTCTGTCTGCCCACCTCTGGGCAGCTGCAGGCCAGGAGATCTGAGGGTTCCACCCTCCTCTCAGGCCACCAGGTCCCTGTCCAGCCTGGGCCTGCCCACAGCACTGCTGCTTCTGAAATCTCCTGGCCTCTCCTGGGACCCTGCTCTGAGCACTGAAACAAGCATGCAAACCAAATGGACAAGGGAAGGGAAAGCCATCCTCAGCTGTCCTCTTGGCAGTCTTCACCTCCTGCCCAATGCCCAGCAAGTCTGGCTTCCTCAAGCCCTTGTGAGAAGTCACACTTATCACTGAGCACACAGCAAACACAACAGTTTGGACCATGACACTTCAAAGCAAGTATGAGAGACATCCAGAGTAATTTTGACCTTTCTACATTACAACCAAATTTAAACTTCATGTTGTAAGACAGTATTACAATGAACACACCATTAAAAAACACTAGGGAAATTGATTCCGGTTTGGCCTCAGCACATGTATCTGTAAAGTCAACCTCATTTTCTTTCTCTTTTAAGTCAGAGGATTGGTTTACCCAGGATACAATGCGACACTATCCTTGGACGAATTTGATCATCGTGTTCTCAGATTTATTCTCTTCCCTAACGCCTGTCCTGAACACCCAGGGCTGTGCTGGGTTATGAAGGAACAGAGGTAATTAAAATAACTGCTGCCCATTTCCACCTAGACATCGCTTCCCAGCGATTCTGAACTGGCCAGTGTTCAAAGCAACATGGCCCCAAGTCAAGAGACCAACATTAGTGGCACTCAGCCCTCGCCTGCAGCTGGGCTCCACCGCAAATGATTACAGAAACCAGGCAATTCTATGAGTGACAAAGACTCTGGATAGCGGACAACACATTTTAAGACAGGTGAAGGATCACTCCCCAATCAGTATCCAAGGAAATCAAAACATTTGCCATTGACTCTGAAGCAACAAGGTCCATCCCATACAAAGATGTCATTTAGGGAAATTTTTGTCTCTAAACTCTTTGCCATTGCATATACCATGGTTAGAGTTGGTAGCAACTGTTGCTTTCCCTTGGGTCCCCAAGAGCCAAAAAGGCCTCCCTTGGGTGGCTAAGTTCCCGAGCAGAGTGGATTTCTTACCATCGAGCTCCTCCACAGAGATGTTAGCCAGCTGCTCACTGTCACTGCCAGCAGAGAGAGAGCGGTTGAGGTAATTCCCCTTGTACAACAGGCCGGCAGTCACGTGGTGGAACGGCATCTTTTCCCTGCTTACGAGAGAATGGGGGAGGGGGAGAGAAAGACATCATCATTCATTCCTTCCTCCTTCCCTGCCTTAAGGGACCATCCCGGTTTTCAGATGGCCCGTGTTCCTTTTTAAGTAACAGTAACATCGGTGAAGGGAAAGTCAGAATATTCCCTGGGTCTCACCGGCCTGAGCAGTTCCCAGGGGATCTTAGGTTCTACCTTCCCCTCATTTGACATTTTCCCCCATTTAATTGCAAATTTGAACTACAATGTCTTTGTCAACCACAGCACATCATGTCATTGTCAAACTGCCTCTTCGTACAAATGAGAATACCCTTTGTTGCTTTCCTTGGCCTGAATAATTCTCACATTTGATGCCTGTAAGGATGGACCGAGCACCCCAGAAAGGATGGATGGCCCAGGGACTGGGCATCTTGGCTGTGATCTCCCAGAGAGCCAAGCATCTCACTTTTCCCCAAAACTTCCCTTTGCACAGCACCTAAAGCGGGTAAGAAGAGCCCAAGCTCTTAGAAAATAAGGGCGGCTGTGGCTGGATTTCTAAGGCACAGCTGCCAAGCCTGATTGAGATGCAGACACCACTTGCATGACTGGCTTTGAGCACGCAGACTCTGAAGTGGCAATCACACCTGCCTGCCCCGCTGTGATTCGAGGTGGCACCTCAAGGTGTCCCCCAAACGCACCAGCCTCCAGCACTCCCACAGGAAATCAAAGCAGCCCACACTAACACACCTGCAGGCAAAGCTCCTGCAGGCAAAGCTCCTGCACCCAGGTGGCCGCCAGAGGGACCCAAAAGTCCCCCCAGCACAAGGCAGGTGGGGGGCTCTGGGCCGAGGGAATGAAGGGTGGAAAGAAGAATGGAGGAGCCGAGAGGGGAGAGGAGTGGGCTGGGTGGTCCTCCCTGCTGCAGAAGGAGCACTGATTCTGACCATCATGGGGAGCAAGTCACTGCATACCCCTGGGTCTCTCTCCCCATCTAGAACAGAGGCTAAGAAGACTTCCGAATATCAGGGCAGAATGAAGGCCAACAGGCAGGAAGTATGTGGAGTGGATGACTGGGACAGGTGAATAACACCTTTCCTTCCTCCAGAGCTGGAAGGGGGAGTGAGCAGCACCGGAAGAGGGGATCTCTCTCCCAGCTGAGTACCCAACCGAGGCTGTAGGCTTCCCCACCACGGTTCTGTGGGAAAGAAGTGTGCCCTGGGCCTCTCCCCACACACCCGGCACTCTGCGCAAGTCACCTGCAGAGGCTCTGGCTCTAAGGTTGGCATCTGTGCAGGTGGCCATGGTGACCCTCCTGAGTGACAAGGTGTAAAAGTGCAGGAAAACCCCACAAGGGAATGCGAAGTCCCTGGGGACAATGCTCAGGGTACCTACACCTTGCTGTCCCTCAAAGACACTGGTTAGACAACTCCAAGTGAGAGCAACCTTTCCTGATCAAGGTACGAAGGTGCTGGCTGGCACCAGGCTTCTGCCACCTTCCCCTGTGACACTGCTAAGTGACAGGCCCAGCAGGATGCTACCTCTTCTCTCCCTTGAACCTAAGTCATAGCAGCATGTCCCTGCTTGGGCTGAAAGCTGCTGACTTACAGATCACCCAATGAAACAGCTAAAAGTGGAAGGGTTTGACCAAAAGCACAATTATAAAATCATAAACTGGGCATGATGGTGCACGTCTATAATCCCAGCGCTCTGCGAAGGTGAGGCAAGAGGATCACAAGTTCAAGTCCTACCTGGGGAACTTAGCAACACTGTCAGGCACTATCTCAGATCAAAAATAAAGAGGGCAGGGCCAGGGATTTAGCTCAGAGGTTCCACAGCCTGCCTTGAAAGCACAAGGTCCCGAGTTCGATCCCTGGAACCAAAAAATAAAATAAAATAAAGAGGGCTGGGGCTGTAGCACAGTGCAAAGGCCCTGGGTTTAGTCCCCAGTACCCTCCCACACCAGAAAAAGAAATAAGTTCTAGACCTCCAGTATCCCAAGTGCTATTTCACCTAAGCAGCCTCAGCTAAACACCAGACATCTCCACCTGAGAGTCAAACCCACATTTAAAACTCAAGATGTCTAAAAACAAATTATCCTCCTACAAAATCAGGCTACACTTCCTGATTTCTCTATTTCTATCAAAGGTACTGTTAGCTCATCATAACAACTAGGACAACTCTCACAAATGTTCAGTACCCCAAAAAGTAAAACAGACACATGGCTGAGGCAAGAGCCAACTGTCAGCTGCAAAACCTCCCTTCACTCCTTCTGAGACTAACGCAGTGTACATCCACAGCCAATCATAAGGCGAAGGATGCTGATCACAAAGAATGTGTGCGCTGGCCAGTTCTAAGGTGCGTCTTCAGCTAATTATAAGTCAGATGTCTCCAAATCCATCCTGACCCATAAGCAGAAGACAAGAATTTTTTTTCTTGGGAAAAACACTTCAACTGCCATCACCTTGTTTCTCCGAGTGAGTTTTCAGACCAAACAGGATTTAAAAAGAGAACCAGATGTATAACTTAGGACTGTGTAGAAACTGTGCCAATCTCTTGGGGCCAGGAGCCATCATCATTTGAGCAGGAGTCAGTGCCCAGGCCCAGCTGATGAGGAATCTGCCCTGGCTAATGCTATCTATGTGGTTTTAGCTTTGTCCTCTGCACTGATCCCAGCACCCAATTATCCCCTCCAGCTGTTAACCATGTTTAAGTCTTTGTAAACTTGGGAAGACACTGCCCTAATCCCTGATGTTGCTACCCAGTGCAAAACTCACTAAGATCAGCACAGCAGCTAAAAGCCTTCCTTTTCCACCCCATTGCCACTCTCTCCAGTGTCTTAGCATTTTATAAATGTCTTCCCATTACCTCCTTTTACTTGGATATCTGAAGCTTTGGATCCACCACACAAATTTTTACAGCCAAAGCAATAAAATTATATTCAAGTGAACGTTATCCAATCCACACCCCAGGTCAGCCACAGAATAAATGATGACTACTCTGCAGAGAAAAGCATTCACCACTGAATCCCACTTGCTATACCAACATAATTTACTCCTGAAAAAAGGCAGCTTGCCAAATTACATACACATTCAACTCATTCAGTGTCTGCACCCAAAAAGCTCAAACTCTAGTGGGAAAGAAAACGTGCAACTGAACCATCCATAGAGATAAAATCATGTTCAAGAAAGGCAAGAGCATTTTCCCAAGTAAATTCAAAGCAGCTGCTGCAATTAAGGACTAAATTTCCCTCCAAGCAGCCTGGGGAAACCCAAGCTTTAAAATTCTTTTCTTGGCTAAGAAGAGAAGTATACAAGTCCATGAGCAAAGACAAACCTTGTCCTAAAACTGAAACTTAAAGATAGATCCTCACGTGCAGAGCAATGAATAAAAATAAATATTTTCACAAAGAATTTTAGCTCCATGAGAAATGTTATTTAAGTGACTGTTCGTCATATGCACAATATTTGTGTTTTATGTAAGGCAGGGCTGTGGTTTGAAAATGTTTATGTCTCACTAAATTCCTATGCCGGAACCTAAGATCCCATGATATAGCAGTAAAAGGTGAGGCCTTCGTTGGGTAGGGTGGCACATACCTAGAATCCCAGCACTCTGGGAGGCTGAAGCAGGAAGACAGAAGTTCAAGGCCAGCTTGAACTACATGGCAAGACCCTGCTTCAAAACATAAAAAAGAGGAGACATTTTTAGGAGGTGATTAAATCATAGGGGAAAAGCCTTCATGAATGGGATTAGTATCCCTGTGAAAGGGTTCATGGGAACTAGCCTAGGCCGGCTTCCCTTCCACCTTCCACTATGTGAGGATGAAGAAACAAGATGCCATTTTGGAAGCAGAAAGCAATCCTCACCAAACCCCAGGTTCCCAACCTCTCTCGCTGTAAGCAATGAATTTCTGTTGTTTATAAACTACTCAGCCTAAGCTATTTTGTTACAGCAGCAGAAATGGACTAAGGCAATTTCATGGTGAATAATCAGAATCTTCTGTTTGAAACCAGTGCTAGGTTTGTCTCCTAGCTCCGCCCTTCTTAGCCAAGTAAGTTATTTAACCCTTATAAGCCTCATTCTCCTCCTCAGTAAAAGTAGAGTTTGGCTACACAGTGAATAGCAATGTGGGGAATGCTGAATAAGGTGGGGTATGGAAAGCACTGAACTCAGGGCCAGGCACGTGCTCAGTAGGCATTGCCAGTAGTCATCTTTGCGAGATTCTATGAGGCAGGATGCAGGGGCCAAAGAAGTCATGGAAGTGTTGGGCTGAGGACCAAGCATGCTGAGTTACACAGGGGTGGATGGAACCCCAGCAGAGGAAGCTGGCTGGGGTGGGAAGCACCCACGAAGGGATGAGGTGTGAACCCTGGCTTCTCGTGGGGTCTGTGAGCACCAGCTGTCTCATGAGGAGGGGGCTCTGTGGGTGGAAAACAAAAAAGCTGAAGCAGAGTCTACCTCCTGGGCACCAGGATGCCGGCCCCATGGTCACCTCAAGGTGTCACGAGGTTAGGGTGCTGGTGTCGGGTGATTCTCGTGGTAGTAATCAACCGAGCCCTGTTCACAGTGACCTGAGACAATGCCCTTCTGGGATGGCTGCTTTATGTGAGGACTTGACTGGGGCAAGGGGTGACCGAATATTTGGTTAGACATTATTCTGGAGACCTCTGGGTTCCTAAATGAGCCTGACTTTGAATTAGTAGACTGAGCAGAACATATGGTTCCACCAGTGCAGATGGCATCAATCTAGGGGATCCCTAATCGAAGGCCAGTAAGGAGTAAGGAGCATCCATCTCTCTGGCTGCCTTCCACAGGCCACAGTGGGACATCAGTCTTCTCCTGGCTTTGGACCCAGACTTGGGCTAGAGCTTCTAGCACCTGCTCTCCTGGTTCTCAGGCCTTCAGACCCAGCCTGAACCAAGCCATCAGTTTTCCTGGGTCTCCTGCTTCCTGACAGCAGGTCATGGGAGTTCTCAGATTCTAAAACCACACAAGCCAATCCCTTATAATAAATCTCTTTGTGTATATGTGTGGCGCACACACACACACACATACACACGCTTCTTTGGAGAACCCACTTTAATACACCTTTCATTTTACTTCTCTATAGTGTCGAAGATCCAAGCTTATATGGTGGTTTTATTGTTCTCAGCAAAGAATGTTTTTCCCCGCCTCTAAAGCAATGCCACTCAAAGTACACTGCCAGTGGTATTTGTTGCTATCTGCAATGAAATAACTGCAGGAGTTATGAGGGAGCACTGCAAGTTCTGTAGCGATTTATAACATCACCTCAACGTCCAAGCACTGAATCAGAGGGCTTGCTTTGTACATTTTTCCTTTGTAATTGTATTTGTACAATAATTCTTTTGTAGTGTATTTTACAAAAGTATCCATGTGCAAAGGAATAAAAAGTTTTTAAAATGCTGGTCCTTCCTCACAATTAGCTTGAGAAGCATGGCTGCTCTTTCAGTTGCACAGATTTCTGGTAGTAGACCATGGAAACAGAGAAGAAAAACATCTCAAGAGATACATTTTAACTTGTCCCTGAGATTTTTTTCAAAGAATTTAAGACTTTGTAAAAGTCGCAGATGGACTTCTGAAAGTGCTTAAAAGCTCTCAGTTGATGCTTGAGCTCCCTGCAGAGGGCCTGGTGGCATCTACTGCAGAGTTGACAGAGTCCCATCTTCTAATCACCAGACAGATAAGGGGCTCTGTTGATCCTGCACTCAAAAGCTTAGTCAAGCCTGGCCAATCTGGATAGAACCTTTGCTAAATTCCACTGAAAACAGCCATGAAAGTGCACAACAACCATTATGTCCTCTACAGCACCAATGCCCAGGTATGGAAGAAACTTCCATCAAAGCAGCACTGTTGGGCTTACAGCAATCAACCTTCAGTGCTCTGGGTCTGAAATCAGAGAGCAAGTGAGAGTCAGAGGAAAAAGGGAGAAGAAGCAGACATCTTTATCTACCCAAATTCTCTTCTACTTCAGGGTCTCGTCTCGGAGATGATCAATCACGACAGCAGACAAGCATCTTCCCAACTAGTGTGTTTTTAAAGCAGCCAGGGTCAAATTCTCGCTGTCCTTACCACCAC
Source organism: Heterocephalus glaber (assembly GCF_000247695.1). The sequence goes on along the minus strand of NW_004624740.1, from coordinate 9,196,249 downwards.
TGGCTTCTCTCCTATAGCCACTCATGATGATTGTAACTCTGAGCCTGAAACCAGGTCCCCAAATCCGAAGATGCAAATTTAGCTGCAGGCACGGGTACTGCTGAGAGGAGGACTGACCTGCAGGGATTATGAGTTTTCATATATTGCTGCTGATTAAGGACAAGCTCAGAAGTCCTCAGACAACCCAGAAAGCTTCTCCTCGGGTCCAAGAGCTAAGTTGTGGGGATGAGAAGATCCCACCTCGCTCCAGCAAAGATGCTCAAGATGAATGCCAGCTAGACGCTGGGCATTTGGCTAAGCACTTATAAAACAGTTTCGTTCCCTTGTTAAAATCTTACAAGGGCACGCCAATTGGCAAACACTAGGTTTGGATGGATCTCAAATCAAACAAGAATGAGTAAGCAAAAAACGCTGATGTTGGGGGGTCTGCCTAAAAGCTGTTTCATTAGAGAACACACTTTCAAAAAGTACAGCAAATGTGTATCACCAGCAACAGTAAAATACAAGACAAAAGACAGTTTCACAAAGTTTCTGTTTTATATGCTAAAAAAAAATAAAAATAAGAATGCAAATTCATAAAGAATATCAGAGTAAGGTGAGGAGACAGCGAGAGAAAAATAAAAGCCAATCGGCTGTGAAGCAAGGTGGTTTGGAAAGGGTGGAGCAGGCCTTGGTAAACAAATCCAAAAGAAACAGCAGGGTGGGATCAGCATTTATGACAATAAAATATCTCAAACCAACAAAGCACCGTAGCAAATATAATGCACCCAATGTATCTACTACCCAAATTTAAAGCCTGCTAAGACGTTGCTTTATCTGCTTAGGTTTTTTCTTAAAGGAGTAACACTGAAGCTCTGCCCACTTACTCCTTTCCTACCTCCACTGCCACAATCCTACTCCAGAAGTGGGACAGGCCCTTCCTGCTCATGTTTAAATCTGACTACATTTGGACGTAACTATCCAGAACATGTTATAGTATCGCTATGTCTCTCTTTAAATTTCCATCGCTGATATCACACCATTTGTTTGTGTTTGCAACTTGCACATCTCAATCTATATTGGAGTTGGGTATCATCCAAATCCACACACACAAACCTAGTTAATTCATTTATGGCAGCTCAGTAGTTTTCCATTGTACATGTACATTATAATTCATTTTCCATTGCTGCTGTGGCTGGGGTATGGTTTGTACCCCAAAGGTTCACGTGCTAGAGGCGTGGTCCTCAATGTCATGATACTGAAAGGTGACGGCACCTTTAAAAGGCGGAGCCTCGTGGGAGATGATCAGTCACAGCTGCCCTATTGAGGGATTGATATCAGCCTCACAAAGTGGCTTAGTTCCTGCAGGAGTGGTTAGTTCCTGAGAGAGTGTGTTCTTATAAGAGAGTGAGCTCGGCCCTCCCTGATCTCTTGCTTCCTCTCTTCCTCACATGCATCCACCCACCAAGCTATGTCACAGCCAGAAAGACCTCACCAGGGCCAACCAGATGGGGCCTGACAATCTTGGACTTTCAGCCTCTAAAATTGCAAGCTAAATAAATTTCTTTTCTTTACAAAGTACCAACCCTTGGGTATTGTGTTATAGCAAAAAAAAAAAAAAAAAAAAGAACTGAGACAATTACCCAGTTAACAGAAAGGTACAGCGTAATAACTATCCTCATGTGTATCTCTCTTTGTACACATGCAGGAATTCTCTATTTAAGGGGTTACGTATGTGAACTTTCAACTTTACTGGATTTCACTGAACTGATCTTCAAAATGGTTGGATTAGTTATCTATATTGTTGCATAACAAAATTATTCCTGAATGTAGTCATGTAAAACAACAAATATTTATTATCTCACAGATCTGTGGGTGAGGAGTCAGGAGCTGCTTTGTGGGGTGATTCTGGCCCATGGGGGTCTCATGGGGTTGCAGTCAAGACAGTTACTGGAACCAACACCACAAGATAGTGTAGCCGTGGCTGGAGGACCCATTTCCAAGATGGGACACGCACAGGCTGATCACAAATGTTTCTTGCCAAAAACTTGGAATTATCACAGTTTGATCTTTTTCTTACTAGGTTTCCTTAATAGCTAGTTCAAGCATCTTTTTAAATGACTGCTAGCCATTCTGTTTTCCTCTTCTATAAACATGCTTCTCGTCTTTATCTATTGAGTGATCACTTTTGAGTTATCATTGATTTGTTCTTCTATGGTATAGTTGTCCAATATTTCAATTTCATCTTACTTTAACTACCCCCAAATATTATTGTTGTTGTTGATGCTGTTTCATAAAATCACTTTGCTGTCTAGACCATTCCACAAGTTTACCAATTTCTCTGCTCACCACTGCCTCTTGAAGTCCACTCTTTTGTTTGAAGTTAAATTATTTTTAGTGTAGGAATTTATTCTTTCACAGAGGGACTATAAATGGCAAGTGTTCTATGTCTCTGTCTGAAAATGAAGTCTTTACTCTGATCTCATTTGAATTATAGTTTAACTTAGAAGAAAATTATACATTAATTATTTGCTCGGTATTCCAAAGACTTTGTTGGTAATGACAGCTCTACCATCAGTATAATTGTTCACCTCTCAATACTCATTGTGGACAATGCTAGGTCATTATTTTCTCAGATATGGGCTCCCCCCACTCTTTATTCTCCCTTTTGTAAACTCTTACTATGTAGACAGCGGACTTCTTCCTTCAACCTGGATACTTCTGGTTGTATCACTCATACCCACTTAAAGTCCACTTGCTGAAGAAGCTGGAAAGATAATAACTGTATTTTCCAGACTTTCCTGTTACTGGGGTTCTGGTTGAGAATTAGTCGCAATACTCAAAAATACAGGCACAAAATGTGGAATACAACAGTGAGATGAAGACAGTAGTATACTGGTAAATGCTTACCAACAGTCTCAAAGAACAAAAGCTTGCTTTGGAGCATTCTCCCATTTCCGTGCTATAAGTATTCCCATGGCGGCCAATTCCAACCTCCTAACACAATGGCACTGAGCATGGAGTTGGGAAGAGATGAGCAGCAGTATGTCGCATAGCACCAGATAATATTCCCACCACACGCATGTAATGAACAGGATGAACCACAAAATCACAGGTGACAGCATCAACACGATTAAAAGGTGATGACTCTTAAGTATTTATTACCTTTGTTTTTTGACACAATTTACTTCATTGTAGGCTTGTTTTGAAGAATGCCCACATTCAACCACCAACTCACAAAGTCCTTGAAACTTAAGGGCAGCTTGGGAAGCTGGTATGAGTTGGCTCCAGCACGCCACTGGATGAAGGCCATTTCCTGTCAACTTTTGACTTTTTATGGAAAGAAGTCATGGAAACATGACATTTCCCTGCAACAATGTACTACTGCCACTCTCCAGCTTCCTGGCTGTGATAAAGTGGTTTTGGGGTGATGACAATGGCTTCTGATCCCTGGATCTCAGCTCTAGGTGATCACTCTCCAATCTGGGGGAGATCGAGAGAAATCTGTAGGGCCAGTGGCAGCCTCAGTGGTACTAACTTTCCCCAAGGGTCAACTCTGAACTACTCTGGATGTCATTCTGGAAAGCCAATAAAATCCATTCTTTCTGCCCTTGAACAGTTGTGTAAGCATCAAATTCATTGTACAAAGCTGGGTGTAACTGCTCACTCCTGTAATTCCCGCAGTCTGGGAGGCTGAGGCAGAAGGATCCCAAGTTTGAGCCCAGGCAGGTCAACTTCGACACTTACCAACACCCCATCTCAAAGAATAAAAAGGGTTGGTGCTGTAGCTTATTGAGAAAGCGCTGAGTTCAATCACCAGTACCACTACCAAAAAAAATGCTTATACTAAATCTCTTTATTTTTACAATGCCCAGTGTGATTACCAACTCTTAAACTAAACTTCGTTGTATCATTGTATCTTTTTCCAAAATTTTTATCTGCATATCTTATAATTTCCTCAAAATTACTTTCAAATTCAGGTTCTCTTTTCAATTTTTACTTAATCGGTGACTTAATCTTTCCACTGAATTTTTTATTGAAATGGCCATTTTCCATTTCTAGCAGTTTAATTCTTTCATAAATCCACCTCATTTTTCACTGAGCATAAATCTTTCATGATAATTTTGCTGTTTCCTCTTCATCACTTTTAACAGGCTTGTTGTCATATTTTCTTCCAGAATGGCATTCTATTAGCTCCATCACAACAGGCACTAATCCTCTCTTTAGGCTGCTCAGATGTGTCCTAGGGGTCACCTCTGTCCCCATGCTGCCTACCATTCTTTGTGGAGGCACCGCTAGCAGAATCCAGCAGTGCTCCAGAGGTCTCACCAGCTGAGAACTGGTTTTTACATTAATTCCCTGGCTTAGAACCTTGCACCAGAGAAGTGACTGGAAAATACAGTAAAATTTTTATTTAATACAGTAAAAAGAAACATTGCCATGAATCCCCCTCAAAATACTCCTTCTCGCTTTGAACACACTTATCCCATCATTCTCGCCACTTTCTGAAGCAGGTCTGGAGTCCTCTTTCCTGAGAGTCTTTGCAAGGTGTGATGGAACATGTGGCAGTTACTGCTGTCCAGGGCCATCCAGCAGAGAAACTCACGAAGACATGACGCTGCGTCCTCATTCACCCTTTTCACCAGATCTGGCACCATGTGACTCTGGCTCTTTCCAAAGTCAAAGTGACCAAGAAAGAAAATGTTTAGAATGGATTCAGGACACTGAAGCAAACAGGACAGTGCAACTAAAGACCCTCTCAAAACTGCTCTCAGAAAGTGGCAAGGACGATGGGATAAGTGTGTTCAAAGTGAGAGTGGGTATTCTGAGGAAGTTTCGTAGCACTGTGTGATTTAGTGTAATAATTTTAAACATTTAAGTATTCATGGTACTGTTCAATCCCATCTTGCAAGACTGGACTGCATGTTTCCTGTGACACAGGCATGGAGTTTTCATTCATCTCTGAAGGTTTTTCGTTTGCAGTCCAGCATCACAGGGTCAGCAGGTAGGCTGAGCACAGTCTCCCTTACAGAAGGGTGACTTCATTCGAGTTGCTATAATAGAATACTACACACTGGGTGGCTTAAATGGCAAACACTTATTTCTCAGTTCTGGAGACTGGAAGACAGAAGTTAGGGTAGCAGCAGCAATGGTCAGCATGCTGGTGAGGATTTACAGATGACCATCTTCTCATCATATCCTCTAATGTCAAACAGCAGATACGTTTATAGGGGTACAGGATACCATTCATGGAGGCTAAACCTACCCTCATGAACTGTCTAACCCCTCTTCTGTTGCTATAACAGAACACCTGATACTAGGTGATGCAGAAAAAAGAGAATGGCAATGACATCTGCTTGCCTCTGATGAGGGCCTCATGGTGATGTCA
>NW_004624740.1:9139382-9190780 GCF_000247695.1 Heterocephalus glaber | reverse complement strand
GAGGGAGGGAGGGAGAGAGAGAGAGAGAGAGAGAGAATAAATGAACGCAGTCACACTGCCAGTAAGGCAGATGGATTCAGCAGCCAGGCTTGAATTTTTGATGACAGTCTGCTCCTTTGGAACTCACCAGGGTCCCTGTCTCCATCTCTTGAGGGCAAAGCCTTCCATGACCTAATAACTTCCCACTATGCTCCATCCCTTTCTGAAAGGTTCCACCACTTCTCGAAATCACTGTACTGAGGACCAAGCTTCCGGCATATGATCCTTTGGGGCCCACACTCAAGCCATAACCCAGTGATGGCGAACCTGTGAGAGCTTAGGTTCGCCACCAGTGAGTGCCCTAGCCAAAGCCCAGCATGATCTAGTTACCTCCCAAGGGCCCCGTCTCCTAACATTGTCACACTGGGAATTCAACATCTGAATTTGAGGGGAGACACGAATATTTAGTCCGTAACAGAGGGTGTCTGCCCCTGCTTCTTGCCTGTGTGAGTCCAAGACTATATTTTTTACCCTTGCATGAACCTTAAAACCCTAAATCACCACAGCTTGGGATAGGGATGGAGCTCCTGGTCTGCAGGAGCACCCCCTCCTATGATGACCTCCCTGGGCTCTGAGTTTCCCCTTCTTTTCTTTCCAAACTTAGTTATTTTATGAGTTGGAGTTATAGTCAGGCAGCTCAATAGAAGGACTTAAAACAGTGAGCTGTCTACAAGTTGCTGGAAGGGCTGGAAAGCCAAATAGAGAATGGTTAGCAGAGGTTGGTAAGAGCAGAACCTTATACCTCCACCCTTAATCTGGAAGAACATAAGAAGAGGCAGAGTTATGAGAACCTCAACATTGGGTTTCCCAGAAAGATTTAGAAGAATGGTTGGGGCTGCCCAACTGGAAGTAGATACATGGAAGAAGGACTTTACTCTGCCAAGATCCCCTGCCAAGGTACTACTACCGAAAAGGGGGCACCACTGCTGGAGACACTGGTCAAAAGCAGATAGCAGAGTCTCTCTGTGTTTCCGGTCTTCTCATTTCCTGCTGGTGTCGCCCTCTGGCCACATCAGCCGGAGGCTCACAGCCAGGGAATCTGGAAATGGAGCTTGCAGGGTTTGGTCCACAGAATGCACAGCAGAGCAGCAGGAGGGAGGCAAACAAATGTGTCAGCAAGCAGGCAAATGACTGGCAGAACTACATAATAAATTGCTGCATTTATCCAGCATTTTCATTCTTGTAGCAGGAAAAGAACCCACATTCACTAGTGACCTCACTGCCAGAACCAGGTACCCTGGTAACATTTCTGAATTTCAAAGGTGAAAAAAATTCTCTGAGCATCCAGGTAGAAAATACAGGTTACCCACAATGGAACAAAATGAGACTTGGCTTTCTTCAGGACAATAAAGACATAATCTCCACCCAGTGCTGCCTTAGAGGGTCACTTAAAATGAGTACAGACATTTATACAAACTAAATGATAGAGAAAGATGTTAAGGTGAATATACAGGAAAGGAAAGGTCTAACTTCAAACAATTCAAACTAAAAAGCATTAAAAATCCAATGAAGACCATTTTATGTTTAAGAAGAGTAAAATCCAAAATAGCAGTATATTAGTCACAAACCTTGATGAACCATATTTATAGAGTAGAACCAACTGATGGAGTAAAAATAAAAGATGGTTTTAAAAATTATTGAACAATAGATAAAGAAAATGTGCTCTATGTGTGCATATATTCACATACACATGGAATACTATTCAGCCATAAAAATGAAAGAAATTCTGTCACTTGCCACAACATGGGTGGGAAATAAGGCACACACAGAAAGCCAAATACTTCATGGTCTCACTCATACATGGAATCTAAAAGTGTTAACTTCATGGAAGTTGAGAGTGAAATAGTGCTCACCAGACACTAGAGAAAATTAGGGGGAGAGACCAATAGGATGAAGTTGGTCAATGGACACAAAGTACAATTAGGCAGGAAGAATAATTGTTATATTATACAATAGGGTGACCTTAGTTACATTGTGGTTATAACTACTGAAGTAATATATATTTCAAAATAACTAGAAGAGATTATTTGAATTCTTTCACCTCAAAGACATGATAAATGGCCTGATTTGATTATATAAAGTGCACATATATCACAACATCATAATGTACTCCACAGATCTGTACCGAGGACCCCCCCCACCGGGCGCGCCCACCAGGTGCCAGCTTAGTCACGCAGACACCTGCAACAACAGGGCCCCCCTCCCCCACCGCTGGCCTCTTGGCTGTGCAGCTACCTGGTTCCACACTACAGAGGCACAGGGGCACATAAATGCCATTGTTCAGAGCTGTACAAGTGAACAACAGAGACAGGGCCTCTCTCAGGCTCCCTGATGAAAATTGAAGCCCACTGGAAAAGTGAAGAGAATCTCTGCAATAAAGGCACACCAGACCACCGTGTTTGGTAAGTTGGAGGGATCATTACCTCCCATTGGAACCTGGACTATCTTCAGGGGAAGGGTAGCTGGAACTTGCAGTACAACCTTGCAGAGTTCTACCCTGCAGGACAGGGAGCTCAACTTGGGACTTGCAGCCAGAAATGTGCCTGAATCTCATGGGTCTGTGACTGCCTTGCTGAGACTCATTGACTTATAACTGCACATCGCTGCCCACGCTGTCCATTGTGACAGCAGAGACATACCCTGAAGGAGGCCCTTCATTTTTATCTTTTGTTTGTTATTTTCAAAATTACCACTATTTTTTGTTCTTATTTTTAATTTTTTTTCTTCTTTTCTACTCTTTTAAATTTTTATTTTTCTCTTCTTTCTTTCTTTTCTCTTTTCTTTCTCTCTCTCTCTACCTCACTCCCTTGCTGTCCCACATTGTTCTTCATCTCCCCTTTGTGTTCCTGTTCTGGCCCTAATTCATATTTCTTCTTTATTTTTCTTTTCTCCTCTTTCCTTCTCTTGCCTGTGCCCTCTGGCCTCATTGCTAACCTTCCCCAACTCCTTCTAACTCCCTATCCCGAAGGGTAAAGTTGCTATATTGAAGAGTTTATTCACTATAAACATATGTTGGTTTGGTCCTTGGTTTTGATTTAATTCACAGTTAAAGGTGATAGATTAATAACTATCACAAATGGTCATTTTCTAAGAGGTACTTGATGCTATTGTGTTGCTGATGGTATCACTTGGGTTAATGTGTTGTGATTGATCTTATCAGTTGTCCTTCCTGGTGTAATGAAAATGAGATAGCCTCAGAATCGTAAGAGACTCAAAACCTAAAGACCAGCTATATCTGGAAGACACCTCTGAGAAGCAAGCATTCCATAAGGGTTCTAAATACATCAACAAAGATACTTACAATAAGCAACTTCAAAGTATCAACCCAGGAACTAAACCAAGGACAGTACCAAAACAAAAATGAGAAGACATTTAAGCAAGGCACAAACTCAGACTTCCACCCCACAAAAGGCAAATTCTGGGGGAAAGGAGGTGGAAAAGTCTGATAATCAACCACCTGGACACCCTGAACTGATAGCACAGCAAGTAACAAAACAGATGAATGAGGCTCTAGAAAATTTTAAAGCAGAAATAATCTCCCAAATAACTACAGAGATGGTGAGCAGAGTGAAAGACATGATTAGAGGCTCTAGAAGAGAAACAGATAAAAAAAAATAGATGAGCTCAGAAACATGCTGGAAGCCATGAATGCCCAGCATAAGAAAGAAATGGAAACCATGATCACCCAACATAAGAAAGAAGTGGAATCCATGAAACAAATTCAAACAGACATTCAGAAGAATGAAAACTCCATTGAAAGCATGCACAGCAGATTAAGGAAATCTGAAGACAGAATATCACATATAGAAGACAGGATTGCAGTTAAGGACCATGAAAACAGAGATTTCTTAAAAATAGTAAGGAACCATGAGAAATCAATCCAGCAGCTGCTAGATGATGCAAAGAAGAATAACATAAGAGTGATAGGAGTCCATGAAAAAACAAGAGAAACTACAATTGACATTAAAAAACTGTTCACAGAAGTAATAGTAGAAAACTTCCCAGACAGAGGTAGAGAATTGGACATACAGATAAGTGAGGCATATAGAACCCCAACTAGCCATGATCATAAATCTGTACAATTATTTTTTATTAATTAATTTTTTAACTCCCAAAAGTTTAAAAAATTGTTGAAGACTTTAAAAACACCCTCTAAGCCTCTGATAAGTTAACTGGAAAAAATGCTCAAACAAAGAGGATATGAAAAGTGCAGCTATTATTCTGTGCAGGCTAATTTAATATGTGCCTCCCTGTGTGTTTATATTACATGTATGTCTGTAACCCTGGAGATCAGTTTTCAGGTCTCTATGATACATTTATAAAGACATATCAAATGTAAGATCACAGAGAAAATATCAGTATAGGTTTTTAAAAAGCAGGTCTGCTATGATTAAATATAAGTAGAAGCAATAATAAAATATAAGTAAAAGCTAAAATTATAAGTTTCAATACACACATACTTTCTAGGTCTAGGTTTAAATTTAAATCATGATTATAGGTTGTGTTTAAAATAACAAAAATGGAAACAATACTTATTTCAAAAACAGAGAGCTGCAAAATAATTTCCAGATAAATATTTAAATACTTCCATCATCCTAAAGAGAAAAAAATGAAAACTAAATCATCTTCAACACTAACGTCTCAGTTAGAAAATAACAAAATAAATTAAGAAAACAGAAAAAAAGGAAATAAAGGGATGAATCAGAAAACAGATAAATTGAAAGAGCCAGTTCTCCAAAACAATAGCAATAAACTAGACAAATCTCTGAGAAGTTTATTAAAACAAATTCAGAAACCACAAATAGACAACAATCTGAAATATGAGAATTTTACATAACTCTAGACTAATACATTTTAAAATACCAGCTAAATGAATTATTTTTCTCTCAAAATACAGAAACTGGATTTTTATTGGAAGCAATACAATTTAATATTGTTTATGCTTATTGAAAATGTTTACTTTGTAATGCAATGATTAGAAGATCTGGTTTTAAGTCGGGTTTATTTTTATACTTGATTTTAATGTCTGCCATAAATAAAAAATATACCTTGAGAAGAGACACGGACCCAAATAAAAGAAAAATTGCCCTTAACACTATTTACTAAAGCACAATATTTCAATTCCACATGACAGGCTTGCTAGAGAGTTCAGTGTCATTAAGCTGGTAAAGGTTCCACTTCCCTAATCTCAACTGATGAGTTTGAAAAATGATTAAAAGCAATTGCATTTCCTTATTTTTAACCAGAGTCAAAAAAAAACCACATTTATTCTCTTCCTTTGGAAGTTTCTGCAAACAGCTGATACAATTCTGTTTCCAGGTATTTGAACCTCCCAGATCTGAATAGTAGAGAGCGTGCCCACATCAGTTCTTTCAGCAACGAAACTGCATAATGGGCAAAACATTTCCAATGCAACCATTTTCAAAAATGCTCATGGGTAGCATGAGTTTCCTTTGCAGAGTGGTTATTTCCTCGATCTTTGTTAAAATGACATCTCTAAGTGCGAGGAACCAGCAACCTCCTTCTATCTCTAAAGATCAGAAAATGTGGATCATTGCCGGTTTATGACAAAGCATTCGATTCTCCTTTGTGCTGGGCAACTTTTTAAAGAACTTTGCCCCAAAATAAACCACACACTTGATTATGGCACTAAAGCTATCTTCAGTCATCTACCATCTCATTTCAGATTTAGACGGGTTTCATTATTCATGAGAATGGATATAGATCTACATTTAAATAGTCTCCTTCAAGTGTTTAAATTATTCTGGCCAATTTTTGTCCAATCTGAAAAGCATCCCTGTTGAAACCATAAAGAAACCGAGATGATGAAGGCTCCCTCCGGAAGCACCAGAAATACCATCCCCACCATGTGTTATGGTCCACTTGGACCTGCTTGATCCTTGACCAGCATGACCAAAAAGCTTGGGCTTCCTGGTAGACATCTTTTCAAGCCTCTTGCCTATTTTCTGTGTGTTAATCTAGTTCAAACTAGTTAACATAACTTGCCATGCCCCCAACCAGGCACTTGTACAACCATGATGGAAAACAGTACAAAGATTCCTCAAATAAATTAAACCTAGAAATTCCAGTTGGCCCAGCTATTCCCCTCCTAGGTATCTCCCCAAAAGAGTTAAACACATTATATTACAGTGATCCATGCACACCCATATTTATAGTAGCACAACTCATAACAGCTAAATCTTGGAAGAAACCTATATGTCCATCAACAGATGAACAGATAAAGAAAATGTAGTGTTCACACACAATGGAATACACTCTGCCATAAAAAGGACAAATTTGAATCATTTGTAGGAAAATGGATGCACCTTGAGACCATAAAGTGAAGTGAAATAAATCAGACATAGAAACTTAAAGATCACATAGTCTGTCTCATGAGAAACCCAAAGTAAAAATAAAGAGCTAAATAAAAGGTAGATGATATGAAATATGGTGATAGATCTTTTACAAAAGGGAAGGGATTTGAGAGATGGAGAGAGGGGTGAGAGCAGGGAGACAAGAGGGATGTAAAAATAATTAAGATGTGCGATGGCTATGTACCAACTCCCCGTGAGGAATGTGATCATTATGTGCTGCAAACATGGACTAAGAAAATAAAATTGCTCCAGAGTGGAAAAAAATCAAGTCACTGAAAGCAAGTGCACTATTGACACCACCTGGTGTACCCTATCCACCTTCTTTCCCAGGACAGTTCACACCAGGTGCGCAGGCTCATGGGCATTTCAATGTCACTCTCTACAGTAGATACTGTTACAGCGTGATCTCTTCCTTCCTTGTTCCTCTTACACCCAAAGGAACTCCTTACACACCTCATTCCCTCACTCAGAAATTCACGGCAAAGAGACTGTCACTACAATGAGAGAAAGGAAGACAAGATGTCCATTACTCCTGCTGTTAAATCACAATGTCTGAGAGACACGATATGCAGTCAGATATGAACAGAAGTAAAAAATTATTAAAAGAAGCAGATCAATGCAGAAACAACCACCAAATAATCAAAAGCCTAGAGTTAAACACGTAAGTATTTAACTAATCTTCCATAGTTAAGGGACATTCAAAGCTGAAAAAAGAAATCAAGGAAAAGACTAAGACTCCCCAGTATAAAAACTTAAACTCCCAAACATTACAAAGAGCATAGTAAAAATGAGAGGCAAACAGGGAGGAATAAGGACATCAGCACACAATTCATAAACCTGAAAAGACAGAGAACTAATAAATATCTAAAAACAGCATTTGATCTGAAAAGCAACCAAAGAAATACAATTTTTTTAAGAACTACTATTATCTATGTTTTCAGTGTAGGTGGGTTTTTGTTTTGTTTTGAACACGCTGGCACAAATATTGGAGACTAGTACTCTGTGGCAATTGGAGCAATCATTTAGAGAAAGTGATGTGGCAATTAACATCCAAGTCTAAAAGATGGTTCTCACTCTTTGACCTGATATCTATTTTTTAATCTACCCTGGGATATAATCAAAGATGTGTGCACCAAACTATTTCACGTGTTGTATTTAAAATGGGAACAAAGACAAAAGAATGAAAGAAACAAGAAAATCTAAACATACATAAATTAATAAGCAAAGTTCAACCATTAGAGAGTCAAAAATTTCCAAATCCTTAGGACATAGATTTTTTTTGTAGAGACAGGCTGACCTTGAATGTGTGATCTTCCTGCCTCACCCTCCTGAGTAGCTAGGATTACAGAGGTGTAGCACAGCCACGCCAAGGGGGAAAGAAGCCAAAGGAGGAGGCCTTGGTGGAAAGGCTGGAACACCACTCTCAGAGTTGCCAGGTGTAAGAGCTGGGATGGACAAAGTAGACTAGGCGTGCCTGACTGGAGTCCTTTACATGGAAGTGAGGTCTCCTACCCCTAGAAAAAGGTCTTCCTAAAACCAAGGAGTCATCTGACCGAGGGTGGGGTTGGTGCCCCAGGGTAAAGCTCCTCCTTTGGCACTAGTTTGGGCCAAAGTCCCAAACCCTAAAATGAAGTAAGGTGGTCGATATGCCCCAACCTACAAAGAATTTCAAAGCTGGTCCTCCATTCAAGGGAAGACTGGTGTTGAAACCCACTTTGTATTGGCACAGTATATTCCAAAATGTCAGAAATGCCAAAGGCCCAACAAGGATTGCCAGCCATTTGAAGAAAACCACCTTCACCAAAGAGGAGAAAGAGCAGGACAAAAACCATAATAAGCAGCCAGGCCCATTCTGGGAAAAGACCCCTTGGCAAGAATTTTAATACAGTGCTGCAGGGAGATCTAAGAGGGTGCTCAAAACATAAGCGGTCTGAGCTCAAGAATTCTGGGACATTATAAACTTCCAAAGTATGTGAGAAAAATAAGTTCATAAATGCAGAAGGACCACATACACCTAATAAGTGTTTCAGGAGGAGAGAAAAAAATCTCAAGATACAATAGATGAAAAATTTTCAAAGCTGATGAGATGAGACTGCAAGCAGGAAAAGGCTGTCAGTTTCGAGATGAGTGAAAAGACCCACAACAGAGCCAAAATCCCACAGAACTCTAGAACAGCAGGCTAAAGAAAGCACTCTAAGCCACCGCGAGGACAGAATAGATGAATGACTGCCATACTGACTTAGACCACATATCATTGTCATTATACACATGACAACAATGAAGTAAACCTCTTGGGAAAAATTAATCCAATCAAGATAGGGGCTTAGAAAGTTTACAATCCACACTCTTCCTAAGAGAATCACTCAGTGCAGCCAGACATAATAAGCAATCCCAGCATTCCGAGAAGCTGAGGCAGGAAGATTGCAAATTTGAGCCCAGCCTGGGCAATTTAGTAAAACACTAGCTGAAAAAAATGCGAGGGGTGTGTGTGGGGGGAATAAATGAATATGAATCACTCAATTATTTCAGCACAATCAAGAAATTAGAGAACTTAGGACTCATCAATTGAGAGCCCAGCAGGCCACAGTGGGAACAAGTGTGGCTCATGGGCTCAAGGGCAGGGAGACAGTGAACTTCTAAACCAGCTAAGTGAGAAGCAGAATCAGCATCAACTATCAAACACAGGTGGCCTCCCACATCAGCAGTTCAGCTTCTATAGACTGAAACTATCCATGAAAAAGTACAAAAACAAAGTGTCTGCACTGAGCTTTACAGACTTTTCTTGGCATTATCCCTAAACGATGTAGTCTAATAACTACACAGCACTTACACTGAATCAGGACCTCAAGGAGTCTAGAGATGATTAAAAGTATATGAGAAGGGCTGGGGATTTAGCTCAGTGGTTTCACCACCTGCTGCGCAAATGCAAGGACCCCAGTTCGATCCTCAGTACCAAAAAAAAAAAAAGTATATGAGAGGATGTATCGCAGGATATATGCAAATACAATACCATTTTATATACAGGACTTGGGTTTATCTGCAAATTTTGGTATCCACGGGGGTCCTGGAACCAATTTCCTACAGATACTGAGGGACGATTACACAATTATAGAGGAGGCTCCCCCTCTAATTCATTCTCATTCTCTCTCTCTCTCTCTCTCTCTCTCTCTCCCCCCTCTCTCTGGCAGTATTGAGGATTCAACCCAGGTCCTTTGCACTAAGCTACATCCCCACCCTTGATTTTTATTGCTTATCTTCCAACAGGGTCTTACTAAATGGCCCAGACCAAGCTTAAACTTGAAATCCTCTTGCCCCAGCCTCCCAGAATGCTGGGTTACAAGAGTTCACCACCATATTCAGCCCAATCTATTTATTGTTTTTATTTCTTCTATCAGTGTCAGAGGATTAATAATATAATATTTGTTTGCTTGTGCAATGAACAATATTTACATAATCATGGTGTTACCAATAATTCCTTATTTCTGAATGTGAAATGGACAAATCATGAAAATTTCAATTCCACGAGAAGAACAGTGTGATACCATCAGACCCTCGTGATGGGACAGGTTGACAAGAAGAAAAGAGAAAAAATCCTTTCACACTGGGAAGTCAAAAGGTATGGTTCAAAGATAGTAAAGAAATGAAGATTAAGTAGAGGAGCTAGAGCAATAGCACCATTTGATGCAGAGGTATGAACATTAAAATGTGCCTGGTATAGACTGGGAGGGAAAGGAAGAAGGCTGCAGCCAGGAAGCTGGGATCTTCTAGTCTTTTGCAGAGGAGGCTGCAGGGGTCCAACCTCAAGAGGACGATCGGGGCCCACACACTTCCCTGGGAGCGACAGCACTGACCAGAGGCACACAGATTAGTGAAGAGTGCCTGCCTCTACCAGGCAGAGATTGCCTGCTGGGGACTCTAACTTTTTATTTGTATCCACTTACATTTTTATTATCCCATTCCTATATTACTTTATATTAGGTCAGGCCATAAAATTGCATGTACAGTGTAATCACAACTTTAAGAATATAATTACCTAGTCACATGTATATATTCATATATATATTTTTTTTTCTTGCAAGAAAATAAACCCAAATGTTAATACCAGTTATTGCTATGTGGTGAATTGACTATAATTGTACGCGTATTTGTTTGAACTTTCTACACTTTGTACCATGGGCCTATTTCATTTTTATAGCCAGAGAGAAATTAAGATGATTTTAGCAACTAAACGGGTGACAAGAATGTCCCCCGTAGGGGATCTGGTCCCAGGGCAGGACAAAGGCTGCCTGAAGCCAGGCTGCAGTGACCAGGGCTCAGGTACCAGCTTAAGACAGCACAGCGCATGTCTCCTGTACCAATTTTTATTTATTTTTCTTTTGTGATGCTGGAGTCAGAACTCAGGAGCTCTTCCTTACCCCCATATCAATTCTTTTTAATTTTTATTTTTATTAGTTACATGTTTGCAGTACATACGATTACATTCACTGTGGGGAGTCAGTGCATGGACACGACACATCTTAGTTTCTTTTCATACCCCTTTACCCCTCTCCCTCTCCCCTCCCTCCATCTCTTGGTCCTCTTCCCATTTGCAAAAGAGCTGTCTCCCTATTTCCTAAAATCTTTTATTTTGCTCTTTCATTTATCAATACTTTCAATTTCTCATAAAACAGAAACCATGAGATATTTAAACTTGCATGTCTGATTCATTTCACTTCACATTACGATCTCAAAGTGCATCCATTTTCCCACAAATGACTTAGTGTAACTGTCTCCCTCTGAACTGCTGAGGAGCTTGGGTCACAGGTAATGAGGTGACTGCCCCCTTGTTGGAATGACTCTGTACCAGGGTCTCAAGAATGCAGAAGTTCACCTGCCAATAGGGATGTTTCCAGCAGGTGATTTGAGTTGTTCTCACTGAAAGTAATTAGACAAAAAGTTCAGCTCCTCCTTAAGGCTATAAAAATCTTTTTAATTAATAAGTTGACTATGGACAGATTTAATTTTCATAAGTTTCTATGTAACTTCCTTCGAGATCCCCATGTAAAGTTATCTTGCTAACCCTACCAGACACTTCTGGCTACTTAGATATCTGAATCAAACCAGAAGCTTTAGACACTTTTCTGCAAAGATAGGGATCCTGGAGCAGAGTGAGAGGCCTCCCCCAAGACAGGGAGAGACGAGGCATTATCAGATCTGTGGGAAATAACATGTGGAAATAAGTCCAACAATGGCTGTGGAGGAGCCTCCAAAATGGCATTTTAAAATTTTTATTAACTGTCTTACTCTGCACCGGCTGCTGTAACAAAATACAAGGGGTGATCAAAATGTAGAGTGAATATCTTTTAAAACTTTTTAAAACTTGTAATAGTACAGTAAGATACATGGCCATGAGTCTTCCTTAAAATCCTCCCCCTCGGAGAATGCAGGGACTCAAGCAAGGTGAGGCATGCGCCGAAACCACTGAGCTAAATCCCCAGCCCAAGCATTCCAGCCATTCATCCCTCAATAGAAACCTATTTTTATACTAAAATTAAAATTATCAGAAGCCAAACAATGGGAAATTCAGATCTCATATCTACAGTTGGGTATCATATGGACTCTGTCACTATGTTGACCTGATATTTTGTGTTCTCCCATGTAGTAATAAAGATCCGATAGAAAAGTGATGAGACTGCTGGTATGAAAGAAGAGGTACTCTTCAGAATATATTGGAAAGTATGGTCAGCTTCAACAAGACATCATTTACTTTCCCAACCCCTTAGCCATAGATGTCCTGGTGCTTTGTGTTGGTCTTTACAAAGACTTTTATCTTCTTGGATGATTGGCAAAAGAAATCTGTTTTTGTTGGGATGAAGTTGTCTGCAATCAGCAGGGATCTGATGGCTCCACCTTGAAGTGCAACAATCCATCAGAACTCACAGAACTCAATAACAATAAAGTCTCAGGATCTGACATGCTTACTCATCCTTAAAGTTTAAAAATCTAATCTTCCATGGTTAAAATCAGCAGTTCTTGCCCAGCGTGGTGGTGCACACCTGTAATCCCAGCACACTGGGAGGATACAGCGAGAAAATCACAAGTTTGAGCCCAACCTGGGAAATCTAGCCACTTTGGAAGACCCTGCCTCAAAATAAATGAGAAAATGGCTGGGGACGTAGCTCAGTGTGAAGGCTCTGGATTCAATCCTCTGCACCAAATAAATACATAAGTTAGTTAATTAAAAAAAAGATCCTCCCCCTCACTTCAAACACACTTATCTCATTATTCTGGGCACTTTCTGAAGTAGTTCTGGAAGTCCTCTTTCATGGGTGTCTTTACGGGGTGTGATCAAGAATGCAGTGAATGGTTGAAAATATGATGCTGTGTTCTCATCCACCTTATTCACTGGATCTGGCACCCTGTGATTTAGGGCTCTTCTCCAAAGTCAAAATGACCATGAAAGGGAAACAATTTGAATCAATTCAGGACACTGAGGCAGCCAGACACTGCAACTAAAGACCCTCACGAAAGAGGACTTCCAGAACTGCTTCAGAAAGTGGCAAGACCGATGGGACAAGTGTATTTGAAGTGAGGGGGACTGTTCCGAGGGGGATTCAGGGCAATGTCTTTTAGCTATATTGAATATTTTTATTTAAACACATCAAATTTTTATCACACCTCATGGCACAGACTAGGTGGCTTCAACAACAAAATTTATTTTCTCACAGTTCCGGAAGCTGGAAATTCAAGATCAAGATGCCAGCATGTCTGGGTTTGGAAAGCACCTCTTGCTAGTTTACAGACAGCCACTTTCTCTATGCGTCCTCTATCATGTAGCAGGGAGAAAGAGAACAAGTTCTCAGGCATCTCTATGAGGTCCCTAATGCCATCACAACAGCCAGTCTCATGTTACTGCTTTTAAACCTAATCACCCCCTAGGTCCTATCTCCAAATACCATCCCTCTTGAGGTTCGGGGTTGAACATATGTACAGGAGCTTGGGGGTGTGGAAGACAACACAATTCAGCCCACAACACTGGACACACTGAGAGCAAACAGGGCTGAAGATGGACAAAATCATCCAGGAATCTAACAAAACCTCCATTGCTTTCTGCTTTTTGTAATTTTTTAAAAACTCAGATTGAGCCCTCTCACACAAGAGGAAGCTGTAAGAGATTCATGAAGGTATAGGACCTCTGGAGAGCAGCTTCATTTTGGCTAATCTACATAAAGTGAATAGCATGTAAATTAGATTCATTCAACCTATCCTTCAGTAGGAAAGTGGTTTGAAATTTACCTATTACTTTTGAGTTGACAGCATGAGAATGTTTGGAAATAAGACTCTAACATGGAGTATGAGGACCTCATTTGTTTTCTGAGGGTTTTTTTCCTTCTTCTACTGAGGAAACTTAAAACTGAGGGCACATCCCAGAAAGACTGAACCTGATCTAGTCACGAGAGGTCAGTTCACTTCTTCAGTCATCTGGGTGAGAAGGTGTCATGGTTTAGATCTAAAATGTTCCCCCAAAGTCTCATATTCACAACTGGGGCTTGATTGAAAGAGGCAGATCACGGGGGTATGACTTGGAAGGATATATTCTTGGCCCTGGTTCCTCCTTTCTCTCTCTGCTCCTGACCACCATGCAGTGAGCAGCTCTCCTCCACCATGCCCCTCTGCTACGCCCTTCTCCCTTGGGGCCTGCTGACCATGGACTGAACTTTCTATAGCTGTAAACCAAAACAAACCTCTTCTCCTTTAAATTGTGAGTGTTGGGTATTTTTTCCCAGTGACAAGAAAGTGACTAAGACAGAGGCACTTAACACATTGAATATGCTGTGGTCCACAGATGGTACTGGAGCAGAATCACAGCCCATGTCTTCAAAAGGCTTACAAAACAGCCAGGACAAGAGTCCCAGAGATTAAAGAGTATCTGGGCTATGCAGCTGCCTGGAATGATGCATACTCAGAAAGAGACAACCAGGGTCCAAGGCAACCACTGGGCCGAGCCTCTGGTCCAGGTGACATGGGGCAGGGGTGCTGGTCACAGAACTCCCAATGTAGACCAGACACTGGAGCCCTGCAGACAGCAGCCAGAATGTCACAAGAAAGGCAGTCACCCCAATGGCCAGGCAGAGGATGGTGAATGCAAGAAGGCAGCCACCTCCAGACATCTGCTGGGGAAAAGAGGATTCTGGCTGATGCAGACATAAAGGCAGAGCTGGAAACAGGAGCACGGTGTAAGAAGGCGAGGCCCAAGGACATCTCATGAGGCCTGTCACTCACTGCCTAACCTCCACAAAGACCCAGGATGGGGCAGAGTCTGCAAAAGAAACAGAGCCCTTCCCCATGCTTGGAATACATTAAATAAATAAATAAATAAATAAATAACAAAAATCCACAAAATACAAGCACACTGTGTGCTCCTTGGATGCGACATTCTCCCAGGAGCACACTCAGTCCCAGGCATATCAGGGGTAGTCAACACTGTGTGTTGAATGCATGCATGAATGAGTGAATGAACGAATGAATGAACAAACTACCATCGCAGAGAGAAAGCAAGATGATCCACCTCCTGGATCTTCTCTCCTTCCACAGGAAACCTGGGGCAAAAAAAGGAAAACTCGGAAGCAAGAGCTTTCATGAAGTTGTAACGTTGCTGGAGGTTTCTTGGAGATTATGCTCACCCAGCAAGAAAATATCAAAGGAAAATTCCTGAGTATACTCATGCATGGAAATAGTGAACATTTTAGTAAGTTTCCTTCATGCTAAGGGGTGCTACATGATGTTACACATCTCAGTTACTCCTTGTGAGGCGCAATTAGTCATATCCCCATTTTACAGATAAGCACCAAAAGAAACGCAGGCTAATGAAATAACTGGTTCAAATCCACAGTTAGCAAGGGGTAGAGCAGGAAGTCCAGCCCAAGCAGTTGGGCTCCAGAAGCAACAACTCAGATAATTTCTATGTCCTGCCTTTTCTACCTCCTTCTCTCTAAAGACAAGAACTTGGAGGGAGCGAGAGAGTGAGAGAGCAAAATTCTAGGCTCTTCCTGAGCTGGATAGCGCTGTGGCAGCAAAAATAATTCACTGGTCTTACAAATAGGTCCTGACTGCCAGCCAGAGCCACATTTTTTTGTTTGTTTGTTTTGTTTTGGTACCAGGGATTGAACTCGGGTCCTTGAGCTTTCGAGGCAGGTGGCAGAACCACTGAACTAAATCTCCCTGGCCCAAGAGGCACCTTTTTGAAGTTATAGTTGACCAGAGCCTTTGTTCTTCAAAACATGCATACCAGCCTGTCTAAAGAAGTATCCTGGAGGCCACCATGGCTCTCACAGATGTCCCTGGGGAATTCAAGAAGCGGCTTTTTCCTCTGACACAGCACAAGGCTGGGGGAAGCTCCTACAGAGTGCAAACATTTTTCCACCTCACTCCAGAAAGAACAGCCAGCATCAAGAGCTCAGATAATAACAAATGCTGGGGAGGCTGCAGGGAAAAGGAACCTTCTGCATTGTAGGTGGGAATGTAAACTAGTACAACCACTATGGAAATCCATATGGAGATTTCTCAAAAAATTAAAACTAGAAATTCCATTTGAGTCAGCTATTCCCTTTCTAGGTATCTTCCCAAAAGAGTTAAACACATCATATTACAGTGATTCATGCATACTCATGTTTATAGCAATACAATTCATAATAGCTAAATCTTGGGTGCAGCCTGTATGTCCATCAACAGATGAATGGGTAAAGAAAATGTGGTATTAACACAGTGGAGTACTACTCAACCATAAAGAAGGATAAGTTTGTGCCATTTGTAGGAAAATGGATGCACCTTGAAACCCTAATGTTAAGTGAAATAAATCAGATGCACAAGCTTAAATATCACATGGTTACTCTTATATGAGAAAGCTAAAATATAAATAAATAAAAGATAGAAAGGGAAGTAAAAAGGATTAAGATCGACATGTACATGCACCAACCCCACAAAATGAATGTGTTCATTATGCATAGCAAGCACGTAGTAAAGAAAATGAAGACAAGGAAACACAACCTTAGCAGATGTCAAAGCCTCAACAGAAGAGAACGGGGTTGGAAGCATTCTTGGGTCTCAAGAGACCCCAGGAAGGTGGTGGCACCTGTGACTGAGGACAGGAAGCCACCTTCAGGAGCCCTTGGCAGAGGGCACCAGAGGGAAGGGATGAATCAGAAGCGCCAGGCAGGGAAGGGCACCAGGCGGTAAATAAACAGGACTGCAGGTCCCCCGCTGCCTGCTGTCTCCTCCTGTCCCCAGCAAGCCAGGAGAGAGCGCTGGACCAAGTCCCACAGCCCGCTCCAGCCAGAGGTACAAAGCCAGCCTAATTTAGTCATCTTCTCTCCACTCTCACCCCAGACGACCTCAGTCACCAGCCCCGGTGAGAGAAGCTTCACCTGTGCGTCCTGCTCCAAAGCCACCAGGGATGGGACTTTGGATGGGAGGGCCAGGGGACAAGCAGAGTCCAGCCCAGTGGCTCTGTCTCAGCGCAAGCTCTGCCGTCACCCAGGGACACCTGCAGAGCTCTGCCACGTCCCCTCGGCTGCCAGCCTCCCCACTGATGCCCACATCATTCCCCCCACCCTTGTCATTCAGACCACTGATGGCCACAGCTCTTCAAAGTCCAGCTCAGAGATTGCTCAGAGGCAGCCATCATGGTGCAGGCCTGGAATCCCAGCACTCTGGGAGGCTGAGGCACGAGGATCACAAGTTGGGGCCCAGCCTGGGCAGCTGAGTGACTTAGTGAGGCCTTGTATCGAAATAAAAAAATAAAAAGGGCTGGGGATGGAGCTCATTGTGAAGACTGTGAGCTCAGTCCCCATTACTGAAGAAAAAAAAAAAATGACAATTTGAAAGCACCAGAACATCCAAAGAAATAGCGACCGGAAAAGATCATAAATATTTTCCCATTGAGAAATAATTGGTAATTTACAAATAGAGAAATAAGGGGACATTTGCCTTATCAAAAATGTCAAAGTGACTGTAAACCAGAGTGGTACTAAGAAACGAATGGGTGGAACACAGGAACGTAAACAAAAGACTGCCCAATAATAGTCGTTTGGTACAAAACAAAAAATAGCTTTTCTAAATCAGTGGATGGATTATTCAATATTGGAAAAGCTGAAAATTGCTTGGAAAAAATAACAAAGTTAGACCCCTATTTCCGATCATAAAATTAAGACTAGATGGATTAAAAATTAGTGATGAGAGTATTTATTAGACTTCTGGCTAAAATTGGCAAATCGATCTCACTCCTATCTCTGCTTCCCCAAACACTGCTGAAATAAAAATGAAGGGCTGGGAGGCAGAGGAAACATCTTCTGTAAGCCACAAGGACAGAGAGGAAGGAGAAGGGGACATTTCAAAGGTGATGCAGAGTCGGCTGAGAAGGGAATGCTGGCCGCAGGGTGTGGCAAATCTGTGTCCGCGCTGGCCTCTATCAGGAAGGAGCTGGACAATGGGCTGCAGATGCAGAGAGGCACACGTGGGGACACGGGGAATGGCCAGCACCACGGGACACTTGGGCCGGGGCAGACAGAGCCCTGTCCCTTACCCACAAAGCCAGCACGCTGCTCTGGTGTCCTGCGACCCAGGCACCTGAACATCAGCCTCAGCAGAAACGAGGAAGAGGACATGGGGCCAGGCCAGGGTGGGCAGAGGCATCTGCTGAGGACAAGGACTTGGCGACCAGGCTGTGCACAAACTGAGGGCCCTCGCCACCCTTCTGGGTATAATCCCAACGGAATCCCGGCAGCCAAGTATACCGGACTCCTGCTGACTCCCGGGACAGCAAATGACCACCACTCTGTGGCAGGAATCACTTACTCTTACTCAATGTTTAAGCTCCATGCAATGCACTACATCAATAAAAAGCATACGCTTCTTTTTTAGTTTTTAAAATAAAATAAAGGGAGATATTTTATGTGATTCTGGGAGGAAGAATTTTCAAAGCATGACTCCAAAATTTAAATATTTAAAAGGAGAGGATAAAATATTTATTAAGATTTTTTTCAAACGCTAAATTAAAAATAATGTAAAAGAATTAAAAGGAGAAAGAGCAAACTTGATAAAAACATGTAATAAACAAAGGCTTCTACTAGAGTTCTCAAAATTATTTTTAAAAATCAATAAAAGGCAGACATAAGAAATCAATACATAATTCACCAAGGGAAAAAAACAAATGGCCAATAAGTACATAAAAAACCAAAATGTAGTGTATATGCTTGTTTATAACCCCAGAAATCCAAGCTAAAACAACAACACAAACCACTTTGGCTATCAAATTTAATAAAAACTATTAATAATGCCAGAAGGGCATGTTGGTAGAAATGAGCCCTCACAGGCACCACTGCTGAAGTGGGAATGGGAAGAATCTGAAGAAAAGTGTCCAGATCCTTGACCTGGTAATTTTATCTCTCAGAAATTATCCTTAGGAAAAACAGCTGCACGTGTGAGTAATTTTTCAAAAGCAAAGTCAAAGATAACACACGGTGGTCTAGAGATGTAGCTCAGAAGCAGAGTACTTGCCTGGCATGTGGGAGACCCTGAGTTCAATCCCCAGTGCCAATAAATAATAGCACGTGACGTCCCTGAATGTGGGCTATGATTCACTTTTAAAAACAATGAGTCAAGAAAATAGGTAACAAACAAAGAGACACTCACCATCTATTTAGTAAAAAAGCAGGTTACGCAATGAATATTCACACCACAGCCACGTTCCAATAACCAGAGAGGAATATAGAATAAAGATCCATAACATATGCAAACATGTTCAAACTGGGAGATCTTATTCCCAAATTGTTCCTCTTGGTCAACAGAATTAAGGGTAAATTTTATGTTCTTCTACTTGCTTCTTTTTAAAAGTTGAAGCAGAAGTCTTTCACTAAGGCACCTAAGAGAATATTTTGATGTGAGAAAGGAAAGACCGGGGGCCAGTAGCTTCCCGCTGGAGAAACCTCTGGGGAGCTGAGGAATCTTTGAACCCCTCATCCCACGGGACTCGTTTCTGAACATTTCCATGGTAAAGGCCATGTGGGTCTAACTTAGCAATTCCGCACTACAACTGTTCTCACAAATCTGCTCACCCTGGCTGGTTCCACCAGGAGCTGACAACAGCCAGCAGCTATCAGGACAGGATGGGCCAGTGGAAGACACTGAGGACAGAGCTATGACCACAGCCAGGCTGGACAGGTGCCACTCAGGAAGCTTTGAGCTGGGAGACAAAGAGCGAGTCTCAGGGACCGGAAGGCAGGGCGTGGTTTCCAGCCTTTCTAGGATTAAAGGATACAATGGTCCCCAAGAGGTATCAGCTGTGATGGCCAGCAGTGGAGGCTGCTGGTCAACACAGGGGATTCAAGGAACTTTGAGAGGAGAAAAAACTTGACAATATGTATTTATTGAGAAAGCAGGAAAAAAAGAATGTTAAACTACTACACCCTTTGAGAAAAATATTTAACTCTGCAACAGATCAAATTCCTCTTCCCAGTGATTTGCATTGTAATGCATGACCCGCTTACTGCTATTTCTGATTGTGCCTCTATGAATGCTTATTTAGACCCTTTTCTCTGCTCCCACCTCCCTCTGTCAATAACCTATGATCTGAAAACTTCACTCAATTCACAAGGGGAGTTCCTGTCTCAAAAGACCCTACAGTGAATGATTTGATTTCCATGCCAATAATGACTGCCTTATTCATCTGCTCAGATTTTCTTAATTGGTCCCTTTAAGAAACACCTTGATTTTATTGTTTCCTCTCCTGCTTCTTTTCCAAAGAATTCAAGGTACTGAAAGAAGTCATTCATTTAGCACACTTCCATTCCTCCCCTGCCACCCACCTGTCCTGTGAAAGAAGTGTCTGAATGGTTATCTCCATTTTATATTAGAGCATACATCACAGAGAGAACCAGGAATACTGGTAGGAGAGGCATCTTATGAACCAGTACAGGCTTGCTCTTCCCACACTGCTCACGATCGGGTCTTGCCATCACCAAGGGCCAAAGGTACAGCAAAACCCCACTGTTCTCCAACTAAATTAAGAAACATCTCTCAACATGTCTAATAGGGAAAGCACTGTACCAACAACTGTGGGGCACGCACACACACACACACACACACACACACACACATACACACCCTACCCTGCAATTTGCAAGAGGAAAGAGATATACAAATTCACGTTAGCTCATGGAGGCTCTATTTCCTCATTGGAAGAGATGCATTCCAAAATCCCTTTAACTTTACATTTTCAGGAGTCTGGTTGTAAATGGGATTGCTGGTACAGGTCCCTCAGCAGCAGTCAATGTACAGGAGAGTGTTATACAGTCCTAGAGTAAGGACAGGAACTTCAGCAGTGGGGTCATGGGACACATCACGGGGAAGGTCAGATTCAATCTCACCCTTGAATGACAAGGGGCTTCTCACCCACATAGGCAAAAACACATAGATCTGTCACTCTCATAGAACTTGAACCTGGCAGAGGTAAAGGATGCAATGGCCCAAAGACCAAACCAAAACTGCCACGGAGTTGAAGTATTAATCTCAGTGGGATGCAAATGGAAGTTTCTGGCAGGACAGCGGCATTGCCCATCCTGTTTTCTGAGCATGCTCCTGGCAGCAGAGACGACAATGGGTTCAGAAAAATGGAAGTTGGAGGAAGAGAGAGTTCCCAGGGGCTGACTCGAGTCCAGACGAACAACAGCAGTGGCAGTGGGTCAGTACATTGGTGCCAAACAGTACAGACACAGACAGCAAGGCTCTTAGTACATGGGCCTGGCAGGAGGAAATCCTTCATTCTGCATGGGCCAAGCTCACTTTGGAGTTCCTGGGGTAAGTTTTACATCTGATGTCTGATAAGATTTAACAGCACAAGGGACAAAGGATGAAGACAAAGGAGAATTTCCAAAAAGAAAAACTAGGAAGGGCATGAACAGAAAGAGAGCAAGGAATGAACTTCAGGAGCACCAACTGGGGAGAGGGAAGGGAAGGAAACACACGGACAGAAAAGCTATGGGCTGAATCAGGTCCCCTCCAAAATTCATACTGAAGTCTCCAAATGCATCAGCGTGTGACTGTATTTGGGGATGAAGTCTTTAAAGAGGTGACTGGGTTAGAATGATTAGCTTGAATAATGTCCTTATAGGATGAGATTGGACACAGGCACACGAGGAGGAAAGACCATGTGAAGACGCAGAGACCTGCAGCCGGCTTCATGCTACGACAGCTGAACTCAGCAGTTAGAACAGGCTCCAAATAACCTGCACAACCTGGAATATTTACCTGGAATGGTGAACACCTAATCCAAAAAAATCCCAAATCTAAAATGCTCCAAAGTCTGAAACTTTTTGTGGGCCAACTTTGACACCAAAAGTAGAAAACTGCACGCTTGACTGCATGTGCCAGTTGAAGTCAAAACACAGGCACATTAAAAACAGTTTAAAAAATTACCTTCAGGCTATATGCACAAGGTGCACATGAACGAGGATGAGTTTTGTGTGTAGTCTTGTGTGTAGTCATCCCCAAGAACACAGTATATATATGCCAAAATTCTAAAATCCGAAAAAAACCCAGAAACACTTCGATCCCAAGGATCCCAAGAGATTCTCAGCTTATATCTGGTCCTTTAGAGAAGTCTGCCAGCCCACAGAAGAACAGATCATACGAGGAAAGTCAGGCAGCAACTCCAGGCAAGCAGAAAGGAAGGACCAAGCACCAGCCCAGCTGGGGACGAAGGGAGGGAGCTTTCACCTACCACTCTGCAGTGGGACAGACCAATCGTGACAATGCAGCCCCATCACGGCACAGTCTGGTCCCAGGAAACCCAGTCCAGGCAGTCAGGACTGAAGCAGGACAAAGTCCAAGTGCTCTACCTGTTCCCCAGGTGCAGCAGTGACTAATCCGTAGGACTGAGGCAGAGACTCCAAGCAAAGCCAAGCCACAGTCCTGGGAACCTAGCAGCACACGGGCCAATGGGTGGCTGGCTCAGCAGGGAGAGGGTCCAGGGACAGCTGATATGGGAAGGTGATGATGTCTGCCAGGTGCTACCTAGGGGCACACCACACGCAGTCGCCCAGGTGGCACTGCAACCTCACCAACCCGCTGCGGATTCTCTTCTTTGCTGTGAACAAGGGTGAGCCCACAGGTGGGCCCATCAATAGACACATCTGTGGAGAACTAGAAGGACACAGGTTAAGGAAATAGGAGAGGCCCAACCTCATGGTGTGAGGGGGTACACAGTCATGTGAAAGTACCAGGGTTCTCCAAGAAGGTCAAGTCAGAGAGCATTACAATGTCCTGTGGGTGACACATGCCTATAAATCCAGCACTCTGGGGAGCTGGAGCAGGAAGATCACAAGTTCAACCCCAGTCTGAGCAACTCAGACCCTGTCTCAAAATATAAAAAGGGCTGGGGATGTAGCTCAGTGCAAAGGCCTTGGGTTCAGTCTCTAGTACTCCGCTCCCCCTAAACAAGTCCTGTGGAAGTCTCTTCAGACCTGGCCACATCTGCAACAGCTAGGATTCCAAAGGCAGCCTGGCCTCAGAGGCTAAGACATGACTTCCAAAGGCAAGTCAAATGTTTACCCATCAGTGCTGGCACTTTCAGCAAGGTAAACAGCCCTCCCTTATCCAAGGTTTTGCTTTCTGCACCTTCAACTAAGTGTGGCTGACTTCTGTCCAAAATATTATATGGAAAAGTCCAAAAATAAATAATTCATACATTTGAAATTGCACATCACTCTGAACAGTGTGAGGAAATCTTGAACCATCCAACTCCATCCTGCCCAGCACAAGAATCATGTGACTTGGTCCACTGTATCTACACTGTATATGTTACCCACCCACTTAAGTCACTTAATTATCTTCTCGGGGTGCAAATCAACTCTTGTGGCATCAGAATACTTGTGTCCCAGTGACAGTTCTTTTACTTAATCACAGCACCAAAACACAAGAGTAATAACACTGGTGATTAATTAGGAAATGTGATAAAGTGCCTCTTTCGAGTGAGAAAGTACACATTCTCAGCTTAATAAGCAAAGGACAAAAATCAGATGCTGGGATTTTTGAGGTGTAGAATAAAAATGAATCTCTTATCCATGAAATTGTGAAAAAAAATTTTTCACTATTGTTTTACCTCAAACCACAAAAGTTACAGCCACAGTGAAGGATAAGGGTTATGTTAAACTGGGTAAGGCATTAAATCTGTGGGTGGAAGACATGAAGAGAAATGTGCTCTGACTGTTAAAACTGTTCATTTTATTATCGGTTATTATTGTTAATCTCTCTTTTTTTTTGTTTTTGGTACCAGGGATCAAACTCAGGACCTTGGTCTTGCTAGGCAGGCACGGTGCCACTAAGCTAAATCCCTGGCCCTATTGTTAATCTCTTAATGTGCCTAATTGGTTCATTACACTGTATCATGGGTATATATGTAAAGGAGAAAGCACAAGATACATAGGGTTCGGTACTGTCTACTATTTCAGGTATCTACGGGGGGGGGGCATGTCTTAGGCCATATCCTCCAAGAACAAGGGGACACTACTGTTCTACACTGCTGTGTAATTTCACATCCTCATCTATAAAAATATGGATAATCACAGCGTCTACCTCACGGGACTGTTAAAAGAATTCAATGAGTTACATATGTGAGTTACTTAGCAAGGCCTACTTATATAAGCATTAGCTGTAACCATACTACCTTTGTCTTCATGCTGACTTCCAGGTGTCCCCTAAGTCTTCTATTTAAAGACTTGCCCTTCTAGGAAAAAACACACACCCTGTCCACTGAGACCCTGAGGTCACACTCAACGGCTTCATCTCTTGTCACTTTGCAAAGCATAAAGAAACATGCAAGAAAATGTCCCTGTCAGCGCTGACATGCTAAAACAGGTGCCTTGAGTTTTAAAAGTAGGGGGAAAAAGAATCCAAGAAAATACAATCTATTAGTCATCCCAGGCCGAACACGTCACGGCTCGGTGATAAATGCCAAGCACATCAATTATGTACTATTCTTACAACAGGTTTAACATATTCACCACAGCGCCCAGAAGAAACCTGTCTGTCTCGAATGTTCTTTATTTGTTTCGACGCGAAGAGAAAATATTTTGGGTGCAAATGGTAAATGCAATTATTGTGCATGAAATGGGGCAGCCTGCATCAGCATCCCACCTGGTCACAGGCTGCTGAACATCTGGCAAGGCATCAACTCCAAACACAGAAGAAAGCTCCACCACGCCTCTGAGTAGTCGACTAACAGCGGTGGGATAGAGGGAAGAAGAGAGGCGATGGAAAGTCACAGGAATAATTAGCAGTAACATCTCTAGGTGCACAGGTCCTGTTAATGTTGAGTCTTTCGGGACATCTCTGTCTCCTGATTCCCCTGTCCCCCAAGCAGCATGGGAGTGGCCTTTCTCCCAGCTTCACCCTGCCACAAATGTCCTGCTCTCCAGGCCACAGCAACCCTGTCCTGACAATCTGGACTCTGAACAAATCACTTCCTGTCTCAGTTTCCTCCACTACAAAATCAGATGGTTTGGGCTACATTAATTCCCTGTGAGCTCTGAAAGCCTCAGGTTCTGACTATAAACCCCGACCGAGGACAGGAGAATGAACTGACTCCTGAAGGAGAAATATTTCACCCTGAAGGCTGGTGCCTGGAGTGACTCGAGAGGGGACCTGGAGGATGCTCTGGGCCTTTGCAGTGAGTCTCCTTGGCCCCAGATGAGGAAGGCTTGGTCTCTGCCCATAAGATGCCGGTAATCTCCTGCAACAGCAGCAACTACAGAAACCCTTCATGTGAACTGAGGACACCAGGAAAAGATATCGCCTAAGCAGCACCCTGTGACTCCCAGTGTGGACCCCCACACAGCAATGGCTGCCCCTGAACCTTGTCAGTAACGATGGCATTCTGGGAAAAAAGTAAGGGAGGGAGGGAGAGGGGGAAGAAGGGAAGAAAAGGAATGATCAGAATTCACAGTATAACAAAGATCCCCAGCTGATTTGTGACCTTTTTTTTGGTACCAGGGATAGAACTCGGGACCTTGCATTTGCAAGGCAGGCAGTGGAACCACTGAACTAAATCCCCAGCCTTGTGAGTTATTCTTTAGAAAATGCTGTCCTAGAGCCCGGTTCTCAACACTGGCTGTTCTGCAGGATTCCTGGGGGACACCTGGGTCTCATCTCCCACCCACCTGGGGAGACGCTGCTGTCACTGGTCCAGGATGCGACTGGCCCACTGGAACTCTTTGAAGGCTGGCGGGTGGGGGGTTCTAATGTGCAGTCAAGTTCACCAGCCACTGAACTAAAAATCTCTGCTTCGGATTCCAGCGCTCAAATGCAGGGCTGAACGACCTCGCTCCGAGGGGCCTGGACTACCTATATCCTGAACATCACTGACAGCCATCCTTTCCCAAGACCACTACCAAGATCTCATTCGTAATGCCATCACTGACCCAAGTCAGCACTTGCCTCTGGCATTTAATTTCCCATTAGCCTTGCTCGCCTTGGAACTCCTCTTGGGCAGAACAGGCCACTCCTAGGGGAAGTTAGCTGTCCCCCACAGCCCCGCCCCTCCAACTACAGCAATCCCAGTCAGAGGACACAACTCTGTTCTTCAGCCACACCTGTCACACAGGGGTCTCTCCAGGCCACAGGCCAGGACTGTAGGGAGTCAACCAAGTCCAGACAAGCTCTCCTGGCTTCTATTCTCTCTGGTATGAGTCAGACTGCATCATAACTCATAATTTAAGGCTAACAATAACATCTCTGAGTGAGGACCCACTGACAGTACCCTGCAACAATGTTTCCCCTCCTTTTTAATTATGGGATTCTTCCCAGTTGTCTGCTACCCTTTGAGAGCTCCAGTAGGTTTTAAGTGGGGTTTTTGAAAGCTGCATAGAAGCATTTATGTTGAGTATTAGAGAACTTCAGTATTTATTTAAAGATCATACAGGAGCCACGTGGAAGCCAGCACTACTTGAATCCACCAGAGCTCAGAAACAGAGTGGTGTCCATACGACTGCCTTGAGGGTTGAGTCTTGGTGGGAAAAGAAATCACCAACCTCAGTTGAGGGCAGACATCTGCCCTCCACTGGCTACCACCAAGTGACTCAGCCGGGAAGGGATTGGAAGTAACCCACAAAAGAAGCTTGAAAATGCAAGACTTATGGAGAGAACTCTGCAGCTTTCTACCCTGAGTCTGCTCAAATAAAAGTTATTTAACTCCTGAAACTGATGTAACAAACTCAGATCCTGCCCTTGCTTACAGAAAGTTTACTTGTCTTCAAGAGGCACAAGGAAGATGAAGATCCTAGCTAGTGACCCACACACCTCTGGAGCGAGACTATCTAGATTTCCAGCCACCAAGTACTGACCTTGACCCTGAACCTTGCTACATGTGGGTCCCCTCTTTGGTAAAATGGGAGAAATCCTAGTAGCCAGAAAGTTTGTGACACAGTCAGCACTCTGCATGTTTGCTATTACTTGTTCCTTCCTTCTAGACGTGGAATGTGTTGCTTCAGTGTACATGTACAAAATGAATCATCAGTCATAGGTCAAATTTTAAAACAGAGCAACTGGTTTTCAGAACAAGCAGTAGGAATGCTGGAGGCTGACTGCTACATCAATGAGCAGTACAGATGTTTGAGATTTTCTTACCAGGCTATAAAAATGTTTACACAGTAATTAGGCCTGTTATCAGTACACAGACAGATTACACTCTGCAGAATGAATGAACAGCTCTGAACCCTCCCATTTTTTCATCAGATTCAGTGTGCCTCCCTAGTTCTTCAGTTTAATAAAATAAATTAATAACACAGGGCTGCAGCTGAGGGTAGGGCAAAGGGTGATGGGTAGGGAATGGATCCTCCTTGACCAAATTCATGCCATTTAATCTCTCTGGCCTTCATTTTTCTGCACTAACATGAGATAACCAAGGACCCGATTGGCCCTGCAATTACATTGTAAAGAGGCATTCTCTGTGTATTTCACTCTTCCCTTCACCCGGAAAAGATGTGCTTCATTAAAGTAATGATGGGAAAGGAGTAATTCTGCCGAATTGCAGAATGAGACTCCAATCCAACACTGAGTTTGCTGGCAGCTAATTCCTGACTCTTGTGCCATCAAATCCAGTTTGTACAATGAAACTACAAAATAGACTTTGGTCCACCCAAATATACAGCTCTCCCTGAACACATCAATTTTTCTGAGTAATACTCATTTAATTATTTTTCCTTTCCTGTTTTCAAAGGGTATATTCTCTTGTAATAAATATGTCACCAATATAATTAGCTTAGCTGCCTCATCTGCTCTTGTAAGTTTTCATATCGCCTAACTTTCGTTCATAAAAAAGTGCAAGTGATTTGTTACTGCGATACAAACTTTTGGAATCCAGTACTGAAGCAATAACGTTTAATGTTCAGAGATGAGTTTTTAATGAATTTTTAATTGCTCTATTCTTTGTAAGTATAAATTATGCTTTCAGTAAACACTCCAAATACTAAAAAGGCGAGATTAAATTTCTTCTAGGTTTGTTACAGTTCAGGTTTTCTAATAATTTGTTTCAAGGGGGGAAATGTCACGTAGGTCTCAAATTCTATAGGAAGGAGTTTGGAAGAGCAGTTTGGAGGTAAGATACCTCATTACAGCAATCTCTCAGATTTAACTAAATCTACATGTGTATATTTTAAATGCATAGAAAAAAATCTAACAATATCTGTACCTGAAATGTTAATGATCCGGGAAATAAGGGTGCAAAAAGGTGCTTTCCTTTTTTATATAACATTTCTACATTGCCTTATTTTTTTTAGCGTGTTTACTTTCACAACCAAAAATATTTCTTAAGCATAAAACAAAGAGAGACACATCGAACAGCTGGTGTACACACACACAAAAAAGCACCCCCCCTTTGGTCCTGATCAAGACTCTTGAGTTTTTTACATTAAAATTTCAGAAATAAAATGGCAGGGAAAACTGTTTAGTAGGTAATACTGTGATAATACATGTGTGATCATCAGCATCTACACTTTAAAATAAGTTTCTTCCAATTATAAAAGAAATATGTGCTCACTTTCAAAAGGTAAAAATCACCTATGATGCCAACACCTTTGAACCACCATTGTTAACATCCTTCAGCCCATTTCTTCCCATTGTTCATCTATGCCGTCTTTTTAAACAAAACTGAATTCACACTGCAAATGCAGTTGTATCTGCAGCCGCATTTAATTGGTACGCTAGAAATCACTAAATTAAGGTCAGCAAAACGTTTTCTCTCCATCTGTTACTTTTTAAACACGACATTTCATTTTACACTCTCAGGAATAAAGACTTACTTTAAACCAAAGTAGTGGCATACAGAATGCACAGCTGCCAGAAGAGCTTTCGAAACGATACATTAAAATCATGTCACAAACCTGTTTAAAACCCTCCAGGGCTTCCATGAGAGTCAGTATCAGACCCAAACTCCACAGAGTGATCATGAGAACTAACTCCTGCCCTCCGGTCTGAAGCCACCTACCATGCCAGCCTCAGACCCTTTGCACTCTCTGTTCCCAATGCCTAAAATTTCTTCCCCAGATCTTGCCCCAGCTCATCTCTTTATGCCATTCTGGTGTCACCACAGCTACAGCTCCTCAGGGAGATTTTTCTTGCCTACCCAATCTGAAACAGCCCTTGCTACTCAATGACACCCTGGAATTTTATTTCTATTTTACTTCTCTGTGTCTTACACCTCTAAAATATGTGAGTAGCACCTCAGTCTAACTCTTTTCCCCAGGATTTAAACCAGAGCCACTCGGTACACGCTGGCTGGATGAATGAAGGTGTTCTCAGAGTTACCCAGCTTTGTGGGCTGTGAGGTGAAGAAACCTACCTTCCGAGCCTCATTCAAGGCAGCACAGCCTCTTACTGAGACTGTCTAAAATAGGTCAGTGCCTTCTCCCAGTCCGAGCAGAAGAGCTGCCCTCAGCCCTGCTGGGGGGAAAACAGACCATTTCTTTTGTCTTGGCCAGACTCCGATTTTGCTTCTCCACCCTGTTACCTAAACCAGAAGCCCACTGGTCAACCATGTCCTTCCCTGTCACCCGCTCCCATGTCATTAATAAGTCCTGCCAATGTTCAACGCCACCATCTTTTAACAGAATTGTTCCAGAAAACCGCCTCTTTCCAGTCCCCATGACCTTTCAGAAAACCACCTGTGGACATGGGGACCCCAAACCATGCCAATCAGCATTGTGAATGCAGAACAACCCAATAATCTTCATAATGCAAAGAAAAAAAGTGTTGGACAACATTTACTTCCACAACACCGCCTGGGAGAGACCACAGGCAGATGCTGCCACCAAGATCCCATGGTTGACTAATTAATTCTTATCTGCTGCACACCTGGCTCTCTGAGCACGCCCTTGGTCCTGTGAGCTTCCACCAATACTTGAGTGGGTCGGTTGGTTTGTTTTGAGACAGGGTCTTGTTGTGTAGTTCAAGTCGGCCTTGAATTCACTATGTAGCCCAGGCTGACCTTGAACTTGCAGCGATCCTCCTGCCTCAGCCTCCCGAGTGCTGAGGTTATAGGGTTGTGCCACCACGATTAGTTCAGCAGTACTTGCAATGCAGTCTCTTCTCTGCTTTAGTTGTTAACCAGGCTTAGCTTCTGTTGTGTCCAGCCCTCGGGCCCTAGCGGACAGTTCCCCTAAATGTTAGCAGAACATCTTCTCCACACTCCCTCCAATGGCCCACACACACCTGCCAGCTTCTTCAGCACCAGGGGCCTCCCTGACAGCCAGGCCCCTGGCCTCTCACAGCCACATGTGACCATGTCACTCTTCTCTTTGCAGAGAAATGCAGAGCCCCAGGTGCTGAGCAAACACTCCAGCTCTTTCCTCCTTCCTCCTCTCTCAACCTTTAAGCCCCGTACACTCCCAACCACCAGCCACCTCCTGTTTTCTCCGTGTGCTTCCACCCTCTGTCCACTCCTCCTCTGCCCAGGCCCTCTCTGCTGCCCTAAACCTGACCACTTCCGGGTCACGCTTGAAAACCAGCCCAGACTCTGCCTCCCTCCTCCCCTCGCTGCCCTCCTGTCTGCACACAGACGTGAGTCCCTAGCACGAGGCCTGCTTTCCCAATAGCCTGGGAATTCTCTCATGACAGGCAATGCGTCATCCTCATCTCTCTACCCACACCATGTAACAGGCACCAAATAAATTTCAGTTAGGTGTTAAATGATGAAAAACAACTCACTTTGAAAACCTCAGGCAAGACGCAACAATTGTGTTTTCATTCCTCTCCTTTCTAACCGCAATCAGAATTATCATCAAACAGTTCTGCAGGAGCAGCCAGTGCTGCCAATCTTGAAGGGTGGTTTCATTGACTGGAGTTGGGACTTATGGTGTTTCGGCAGCTCCGAGGCTACTCCTGCTCACTCTGCCTGATGGTTCTCAATCAGGATCACGCATTTCAGACACTGATTCCCTTCGCTCAAGCTTCGAGTGAAGGGCAAAATGCCACCCACCCCAGCTCAATGCGGGTACAGCTGAGGAACTACAAATAATAATAATAGAGAAGCCTGTAATCCAACCAGGCTGGGCTCCAATCTACACCTGGCTCCAGGAGAGCACATGGGGCAGGGCAGGGCAGTGGAGGGCAGGGGCTCTGGCATGAAGTTCTGCCTCCTCCCCAGACACCTGCATATGTCCCAGTCCCTTTGTGCCTGAGTTTGCTCATTAGGAATGAGGCAGGTGAGGTGGGCCTAGATTCACTCAACAAACACACAGACAGGCACCCACTATATCTAACTCTAAACAAGATACTGCAGGTCAAAGATCACTACAACCTTAAATTTGTGCATGCACTCGTGTGTGTGTGCGTGCATGGGTGTGCACGTGTGTGTGTGTGTGTGTGTTGCTGGGCATTAAACCCAGGGCTTTCACACTAAGCCCTTTGTAATTTTTTATTTTGAGACTGGGTCTCACTAAGTTGCTAAGTTGTGCCCAGGCTGGGCTTGAACTTGCAGTCCTCCTGCCTCAGCCTGTGGGGAGTAGTGATGACAGGCGGGCACCACCACGCTCAGCTACAACCCTTTCATATCATAAGCAAGCAGTGTCGAAAGAACCCTGGCTGCAGAATCAGAAACTTCAGCTTCTTGGAACCAAACCATAATCCTGCATCTGCGATCCTAGGGTCATGAATTTCCCTTCCCTTCAGTTTCCTGACATGAAAAACGAGGATCACATGAGGTCAAATGTGTGAACACTGCGTCTCAGAAGTCTGAATTAAGAGGGTCTTCAAAGGATTCAAAGGGCCAGAGTTTATCAGAGCCATAATTTCCTCATCATAAGAACTAGCGCCCCCTTCTGACAGCTAGCTAACACTGCAGAGGCTCAGCCCAGAGCGGCCTGGTAAGGA
Source organism: Heterocephalus glaber (assembly GCF_000247695.1). Next base: position 9,158,972 of record NW_004624740.1, on the reverse strand, counting down.
CACCACTAAGGCTCAAGTCCATGATAAAGGAATTCTAAACTGAACCCCAAGCCTGCCCAGTATTTAAGCACCGATCAAAGGCCTCCCGACCAGGACATAAATGTTAAACTCAACAAAGAGTAGCTACCACACTCGCCCTCCCCCGTCCCCAGGTCCCCTCCACTCCTTACAGAGCAAACAGTCCTGCGTCCCATGAAGTCCTGCCCTACGTTTTCTCAGTGGAACCAGCTGAAATAAACGAGTTTCTTCCCGACAAGCTCGTATTCTGCATCCTCACCGAAGGCCTGGTTACCAGCAATAGTTAACTCGCGGAGTTCAAGGAAAGGTGACATCTTGGTGAACAATTCTAAGAGGATTTTGCTCTCTTCCAATAAGTATCCAAGGGATTGGATTTCCAAAGAGTTCAATTCGCATTACTCCACTTGGATACACCCAGTAGCCAACTCCAGAAGCAGCCTTTCAGTGAATACAGCCCCTCTTCACCAAGTTATTGGCAGGGAAAACCCCAAGGGCACAGAGAGCCCAGAAAGGGGAGCGTCTCTGTTGGGCTTCCCGCATGGCCATTCTTGGGGCCCCTACAACTTTCCTGAAGCCCGAGAAGGGATCCTAAACGGCGGAGACAAGGAGTGCAAGCCCAGCCACCTGGCCTTCAGCCCATACCTCCCCGACACAGGTAGCAAATAAAAATCCACTGCAGGCCTGGGGCATGGAGCAGTGGTGAAGCACTTGCCTGGTATGCACAAAGCCCTGGGGTGGATCCCCCAAAACAACAGAGTCACATTCTTCTTCCCCAGACACCTCCTCCCACCCCACAAAAAGGAAATGAAAAACAACAACAGGAAGCCAGGAAGAAAACTGAAACTGCGCTTCTATGGACAAACATGTTCTGCTCCAGCCTTAAGACAGTTTCACACCCAGTAGCTTTGCAACCCTTTCCAAAGCTCTGATGCCTGCCTGGATGGGAAAACAGTTTATCCCTGCGATCGAAAGTCGCCAGGTAAAGATGCACAACAGGAGTTACGAGTTACGTGTGCGCAAATGCTGTGTGTGTGCGCAAATGCTGTGTGTGTCCGGACGGACACACACACACGAGGCAGAAGTCCGCCTATTCTTTCTAGGGAAGGTCACCTCGAGTCTGCTGCCCAGGCAGCGCGTGGCCCCTCTGAAAAGCAGTTGTTAACATCCCTAATCAGACTCCACAGCCGCCCCTGGGCTGCTGTCCTCTGAGCCCAGGAAAGTCTGCTTTATTTTTCCTGTGGAAAAACAGGCTGGGGCCTGGGGATTGGCGCCGCGATCTTGGCACCCTAGGAACTGCAGCCGCCCCTTCACCTGAGCTAACGGCTAGGGCACAAATGAAGGAAAGCGCTTCCCTTCTAGGAGAAACGAGCAGCTGGAAATCACGCAGGGGGTGGCGGCCGAGGGCGCACGTGGCAGGCACCCTGGAGGCGAACCGCCTCCTTCCATGTGCGCTCCGCTCCCGAACCACCTGCCCGCTGCTGAGAGGCGTCCTCCGCCCGCCCGAGCCCCAGGCCGGCCCAGAACTACCTGCTGCTGCCTAGGCGCCCTCGGGCCAAGTCTCAGAAGTTCACTCCCCGTCGCGCTGGTCCGGGAGGCTGGGCATCTGCTGAAACCCAACCTGCCCTAGAGAGCCGGAGCTCACCCACCCCTGCCCAGGTACCCGACCCTTCCAGCCGCTTAACGGAGCCCAGGGGCCAGTCCGAGAGGGAACGCCAAGGCCTCGGGTTACCCCGTGCGCCCCGGGGAGCAAAGGGCTGGCGCGGGTGGCGGCGAGTGGCGTGCGCCCGGGCGGCCGGAGGTGGAGGGAACCCTGCCACCCCCGCTCGCCGTGCCATGCTCTGGCTCCCGGCAGACCTGGATGTGGCCAGATCTCCCACCTGGGCTGCGGCGCGGCTTCCCAGTCCCTTTCCCTCTCCTTTCCACTGCGCGGGGCCGGGGGCCCACAAGCTGGTGTCCACCGGCGCCCGGGGCTCAGCCTCCGGCCCGCAGAGTCCCGGGACGCTCGAGGGAGCCGGAGCCCTTCCCCAGCAAGGGGAAGGAAGCAAGGTAGCTGCGGGGGTCCCCAACCCGCCCGGGTGGGTGCCGGGTGCCAGTGCCAACAGGTATGGGAGGCACTGCCAGCCGCTCGTCCGCGCACTCCGGGACGGGCCCCGCCGCCGCCCTGGGGCTGGGACGCGGTGCAGCGAGAGGGGGCGAGGACGCAGGGCGGGCAGGAGCGGGAGCGCAGCGGCGCCACTCACCTCTCCGGGCCGGGGCGCCTCCGCGCGACGCCTGGGGGCTTCGTCCGAGGCCCGCACGGGGGCGGGGGTTGGCGCGCGATGGAGGCGCCGGGCGGGCGGCGCTCAGCCTGGTGCTCACACCCCCAGCAGGCGGCCGCGTCCCCGCATCCTCGCTGCAGCCGCCGCCGGCTCCCACGGCGCCCCCGGGCCGCTCCCCCAACGCGCGCGCCGGCCCAGCACGAGCCCCTCGTCGGCTTGGAGCGCGAGCTGGGCGCGCTCCTTGCTGTCCTTGTCCTCGGCTCCCGTCTGGGGACGTGCGCCCCGCACCCCTGCGCTCCCTGCACCGCGCGCCGCTCTACCCCTCCCGCTCCCGCCGGCCGCGCGGGCTCAGCCCATGTGCGCGGCCGCCTCGCTGCGCCCCGCAGCCCAGTGGCCGAGGCCCCGCTGGAGTTGCGCGTCCTAGAAACTCCATGCAGCTCGGGCCTCCTCCAGCCCGGCTCCTCCCCGGGGCCTCTTCTGGGCTGTGCTGCCGGCGGGCGCCCCGGCTCCGGCGAAGGTCGGGAGCCCCTACCCCCACCCCTCCGCCTCGCCAATGGCTCCCTCGGTTTCCAGGCAGCGCAACCTGAGGAACGCCCCGGCGCGCGCGCTCACACTCGCACACACACGCACACGCACACGCGCCGCACACACAGGCGGACACGCTGGGGGCGAGCTGGAGCTGAGCGGCGGCGCTCCTTCCTTTCCGCCCCAGAGAAGCTCCCCACGTTAACTCCGGCAACTGCCGTCCCCTCGGCGCCGGACGACTCACCGGAGAGCCCCCGGCACTCACTACTTCGGCCCCGGTACCCCTCCCTAGGGCCAAAGCTCCACCGGAGCTCGTGTCCCGGAGAAAGGGTAGAGCACCAGGTAAGGGACTTGTGGCCAAAACCGGCAGAAAGAGACAGACCCCACGTGCCACCCCTGGCGCCATCTAGGGGGACACGCCAGCCGCAGGCCATGCCGCCCACCATGCCGCCCACCCTGTTCCCACTGCCCGGGGGCCCAAGAACATTTCTCCTTCCAAGGTCAGTGTGGGAGAGAGGGGCGCGGACGCAGGTGTGGGCTAGAAACCTCGCACACTGGCTGCAGCCTGCCCTGGTGCTGACCCCGCCGTGTCTAGACCCAGACAGACCCCTCCGGTCCCCTGCCCGTGCCTCAAGGGCAGGTGAGCTTAAAGTCACCAGTTACCTTTCCTGGTCTCTACCTGTCTGCGTCTCATGTGCCCAGGAGAGGACAATACACAGCCCAACCCGGGTTTGTGTAGTCAAGAGAAAGAATCAAAACACCAGGCTGGGTCTCGGGCCACACCTGCCAGTCCCTCCCTGCTCCTCCCAAAGGTGTGCCCCGGGGGAAAGAAGGGAAGGACCCTCCTGTTTGGTGCAGGCTAGTCCTTCCTAGTCTCAGCATCCTCCTTCCCGGGGTCCCCAGTTTCTTGCCCCCTCTAGCTGACAGAAAGAGTGCTCACCAGCTCCGATGCCTCCAATTCCCAGAATCAGAGAAAAGATATATGTGAAAATTCCCACGCCAATCAGGAACAAAGCAGGCGACAGCGGCGCCATAAGCCTCTCATCCAAACAGCTCAGCAATCTCCTCTCCATCGGCTTGTTCAGCTGCCAAGGGAGTCCGAGCACTGGCACTGCCAGCCAGTGACACAAGTTAGTCAGGGTCCCCTCCCTGTCTGTGCCTCTGGCTCGTCTCCTGGGCACAGTTTCTTCGTCCCAGTAGCACTCAGGTCAGGCCCCACACCTTTGGCATTTGCCATTTGCTACCCTGTGCTACTCGTATCTTCCCTTGTCCAGGCCCTGCTTCCCAAACTCTTCTAAAACCTTGAGCCACTGGTTGAGTTTTATGCACTTAGTTGGGAAATGTCCATAAAGAGGGTTTCCATAAAAGGTCATGGCAGCTGGACATGGTGGGGCAGGCCTGGCATCTCCGCACTCTGAGGCAGGAGGACAGCAAGTTCAACCCCAGCCTGGGCAACTTAGGGATTTAGAGAGACCTTGACTCGAAATAGAAAAGGGCTGGGGATGTAGCTCAGTGCAATAACCTGGGCTGAATCCCCAGCACTACAGAAGGAAAAGGAAAAGAAAGGGGGGGGAGTGAAGGAAGGAGAGAAAGGAAAAGAGGGAGGGAAGAGGGAAAGAAGGGGAGAGAGAGAGAAGAGAGGGAAGGAAAAAAGGAAGGAAGGATGTGGCAGATGAATAGAGTTGGCGGGGTCTCTGTGATCTTTCCCTCTGAGCCCTTGGTTTGGATAAAAGCTGCATCTTCTAACAATCTGTCACCCGTCTAAGAAACTGTCTTCCTTTTCGGATCCCAGCCAGGTCACTAAAGCCCTGTGGCAAGCCTATAAGCACACATGCAGCTCCCAGTAAAGGTAAGGATCACCCCCTGTCATAGTCACTTTCTCACCATTGAGACACAATACCCAACATCTCCAACTTAAAGGAGGAAAGGTTTGTTTTGGCTCACAGTTTCAGCAATTTCAGTCCATGGTCAGCAGGCTTAAACACAGAAACAGCATGGTGGAGGGTCCTGGGCAGAAGAGAGCTGCTCTCCTCATGGAGGTCAGGAAGCAGAGAGAGAAGGGAGGAGCTGGACAGAAGGATGTGGCCTTCTAGGCCATGCCCTCAGCAGCCCGCCTCTTCCTGTCAGGCCCCACCCCCCTAATGGCAAGTCATCTATATCACCCCTATGACTCAGTCTTCTTCCAAAGCCCCACCTATGAGTGCATGAGGCCTTTGGGATACATTCCTGACCTAAACCATGCCAACGCCATAACCAGAGGGGGACATGTCTGGCCAAGCTTCACGTAACGCCTGTGTTGTTTGTCCTCTTGAAATCTCACCATCCCCATGTATAAGGCAGGGCCAGTTATATCCACACTGTCAGGTTGCTGGAGAGCTTAGATGGGATCATGTGCAGCAGCAGTTCACTCAGCTCCCTCCAACCCTAAAGTAAGTGGTTAACAGAAGACGATGGCTGTCACCCTGGGTCAGTAGTTAACAGGTATCAAAGTCATTGCTTTGCCCCAGGACACTAAACTCAAGAACTAGAGAACCAGGGGGGCACTTTGATGAGCCTAGCAAAGGCAGTTTCCCTCTGTCCTCACCTACTGTGGCCATTTGGGGACTTCTGAGTGAACGGAGTGCAGGTTCACAGGCCCTGACAACCTTGCTCCAACTTCTGTTATCTTTCCTGTTAAAATTCCATATAAAATACTTTACCAGTTACAGATCAGAGGCTAAAATCAGCAGAGACAGGAGAGGAAGGGGAAGCAAGCATGAGTAAGACAGGATATGTATATGTACCAGTTCCCCAACATGAATGTCATTATTATGGATGACAAACATATAGCGATAAATTTTTTGAAGCACAAAAAATAACAGAATAACACAAAAATGCAGAACAAGATGATGGAAGAACTTCCATTGAGCATGCATTTGTAACGGGATTTAGAACACACACTCTCTCCCATCTAGAATTATGCGGCCTTGCAAGAAGCGGCTTGAAGTGGACTTAACTTAGTTCTAGTCCCTGCCTCTAGTTTTGGGACTCGGAGTTCCACAAATGAGGTATCCAAAGAAACGAGTGAGACACCCAGACAATTGCTACCTCCCCCGTGGGGATCATTTCTGAAGGGTCAAAGTCATTCCCACCTCTGCCTCTTCCTTTTTCCTGTCTTTTCTTCTGTTTTACCATCAACCCATACATCTATTTCAAGTGCCTAACACAGCCAAAGGTAGAGGGTGATAAAAGGTCCACTATGTTCTCAATAGAAATAGATTGAAATTTCCAAAAGTCATTGGAGTGAGACTTTGCTAGGGGGTAAAGACTTTCATGGTTTCCATAGAAGTATAGAAGATAGAATGAATGGACTCTTTGTAACACACACCCCGGACTTTATGACTAGAGGTTTGTTGAGTGTGTGTGTGTGTGTATGTATGTGTGTGTGCACAGGAGAGAGAGAGGGAGATTGAGAGATTGCTGGGAATCGAACCCAGGGCTGTCACACTGACCTACAACCCCAGCCCTTTTAATCTTTTTATTTTGAGACAAGGTCACCCTAAGTTGCCCAGGTGGGACTAAAATTTGTAGTTCTCCTCCCCCAGCCTCCCAGAGTGCTAAGATTACAGGTGTGTACAAACCTGCCTGGCCCTTTTGAAATTTTTTTATTTTGAGGTAGGATCTCAGTACGTTGTCCAGGCCTTGCTCAAATGTGTGAGCCTCCCAGGGTGCTGAGATTACAGGTGTGCACCACCACACCTAGCTGGCTGTAGGTCTTAAAGCTGTTTGTAAGAGCTGACTTGAAGAAAGTTTAGTTTCTGAAAGTAACACAAGGGAAAACATTGGCTTGGAGACTGAGCAATGGGCGAAGCACAGAAGTGCCTTGAGCGTGAAGTTGAAAGTTGCAAGGGCCTCCAGAAGCCTCAGGGAGAGGACTCAGAGGACACAGAAGAAACACTGGAAGCTGGAGACAGCACCTGAGTCATATCTTGGCAGAACGGTTGGCAACACTGCTGCCTGTATTGGCATGGCAAATGGAGAGGAAACGTAAAGAACTGAGCATCTGAGCAGGGATTGGGGTGGGAGGAGAGATCAGGAACTGCTAACTGAATTTTCCAATGCCTAGGATCAAAGACAAACAGAGGGAGACAAATTCAAGGAGCTCTTTGGTTCTTCTAGTCGAACTGAGAGGAACTAGAAAAGAGCCAGGCTCTGATGGTTAGAGAGGGCAAGTGTCCTTCATTGTGGCAAAATCTTCAGGCAAAAATCTTTCAAACCGCAGCAGTAAAATCTGGTGTCTGGGCATATTTCAGGGCTTACCTAAAAGGGCTGCTAAGCATCTTAAAGACCCCGAGCTTCAGGAAAGCTCCCCAGGACACAGGTGTGTATCTAGATACATCTAAAGATAGAGGAGGTCTGAGACCCAGCGACTTGGAACTGAGCTACATCCTCAGACCTTTTTCTATTTTTTATTTTATTTTAAGACAGTCTCACTAAGTTTCCCAGGCTGGGCTGGAACTTGCAATTCTCCTGCCTCAGTCTCTCAGAAAGCCATTGGCTTTTGTCCAAGGTAGGTTTATAATTTGAATCATGGAATAAAAGTGCACTAGCTTGGGCCCGAAAGGGATAGAAACAATACAACAGGAAAGGGGACCTTTGGTTCCCTGAGCCTCCAGGGGGAAAAAACAGGCTGCAAACAGGAGCCATTTCTTACAGGAAAGGGGACAGTGTCTCAGAGATTAGAAGCCAAATGGTGAGGCCAGAAGGCACAGGGTGTCATTCTCAGGAAGCAGGACCAGCCCCTGACTGGTTCAGAGCTGCTGGGACCCAGCCACAGCTACAGGAAACACCTCCCATTCTCTCCCTGACTGAATGGAGGGCCGGTTGCGCTTCACCAGTGTACAGGGGTCTTTAGGGGAAAGGAGGGAAACATAACTTGTCTCTTCAGCTTGCCTTTCAGTCTGAGAAGGACACCATGAGGGAACCGCACCAGAACCTGCTATGGATAACAAGATCCAGGACCTTGAGCCTGGACTGATGCTGCGAGGAGGTGAGACTTTCTGGGGTTTGGGGGTGTTTCTGGGTATCTCTCATGTTGGAAGAATGCAAATAATTTGGGGCCAAGAGTGAGATTTGACTACGGTGAATTAAAGATGATCATAAATTATTTGACACTGTTCTCATTGAGAGTTGAGATCTACACTTCCTTCCCTTGAATCTGGACAGTATCCATGACTTTTGTGTGCGTGTGTGTGTGTGTGTGTGTGTGTGTGAATAGATTTTTTTTATTAGTCCACGTCTACAAAACATAATGAATACATTCATCTTGGGGAATTGGTACGTATACTTATAGCATCATTTTACTTTCGATTCGCTCCCCTCCCTCCTGTCTCCCCCAAACTTAGATTCCTTTCCATCTCCACAAAGTCTACCTCCCTGTTTCCTATCAGCTATCTTTTATTTGGCTCTTTAAATTATTTATACTTTGAGTTTTTCAGGAAAGAGAAACCATGTGATATTTAAGACTTCTTTAAACTAATAAAAAGATTGTTTTACATAAGCTTCCAGGCATAAGACTTAAGAAACTGGAAACATCTACTTCCTGTACCTTGGACACTCTTTTGGAGCCCCAGCTCACCAGATGAGAAGTCCAGCTGCCCCCATGGCCACCATGTTGTAGCAGCCCAAGCTAGCTTTGTGGAGAGGCTTTGTAAAGGGAGGGAAAGAGGAAGAGGAGTGGGTGGGTTGTCTGGCCAATAGTCAGCTCTTCTGGCCCCTGCTGTGACAATCTCCTCAGCTGGAGCCTCCAGGATTATAGGAAAGGAATAAGCCACCCCTACTGGGTCCTGTCTGAGTTCCTGACCCACAGAAATAGACAAGGTAGTAAGAAATTATTGTATTAAGCTACTTAGTTTTAGGGTGATTTGTTACAGAGCAATAGATAACCAGAACAATTTACTAACTTGAATAGATGTCAAAAAATAAATTGAAAGTAGAAAACTCTAACTCTAAAATAACACACATGGTTCTGTTTTGGAAATATGCAAAATAACGTGTGATGGTGTTTGTGTATACTATCCATTTACTCAATATATTTGCACAAAAACTGGAATGCTTTCTGTGAACTAACTCTGGAGAATCAGTATTAGGGTATTAAAATCTACAATAAAGATTTTAAATATTGGCTTAATTTTTAATGAGAAAAAAGTTCTGCATCAATTTTATTTCAAAGCAACAAATATGCAAGACAAAAAAGAATAGCCCAGGCACTGCCAAAGAATGAAATAAAGAATGGGGGGGGGGTTTACTCTGCTGCCAGACTACTAATGCAAAGAGATTATAATGATATATATGTTAAAATTTTATTTCTAGGATTAAAACATCAGACAAAAGGTAATCAACAAAGGAAAACGATCAAGGTTACTTTTAAGAGTGTAAACAACATTAGAACATGGAGGAAAAATGAACTCATAAACTTGGAGGATAAAATGGCCTCATCCAGGGCTTAAATATTCAGTTAGGATATTATCATGAATGAAAGTAAAAGAAATTCTCCTGATGAAATGGGTCAGAAAATAAGTGATATTTTTACTTTCTATTAAAAAACTACCCAATATATATATATATTAGCCAATGGGAGGAGTCAAAGTTAAGAACTCAGAGAGAAGGGAAAGCATTGGTGTGAACTCAACCCTCTCTGCTCCCTTTCTTTTGAACATTAATTTCCAGGTAGCATGGGATGAAAGGTCAAAAGTGATATCCCTGAGATTTTAGAGTGTCACAGGTATAGAGAGAAAAGTATCATAGTTTAATACTACCAAGATAGGCAAGATCAGAGAGACTAACATCTCAAGGAAAAGAAAGCTCAGAAAAGTGAAAGTATTATTCTGCTCCATTTCCCCCCAAAGGCATTTGCCTATTTTCAATCTGTGCAGGTGAAAAGCAAACAGAAGAAATCAAACAGCAGCTAGGAGGATAAAAATTGGAGGAGAAATTTTGCATTGCTAGCAGGACAAAAAATGGGAGTCTAGATCTTGCCAACAAAGTTAGGCACTGTTAAATACTCCAGGGCTTTAGTGGAAGCTCTTGAAAGAATATATGCTTTAATGGGCTGGGGATGCAGCTCAGTGGTACAGTGCTTGCCTAGGATGCACAAGGCCCTGAGTTTGATCTCTAGCACTGAAAAAAGAAAAAGCAGTAGGACTAAAGGCAAAACAAAAGGCTTTGGAGAATCAAATTCAGACTCAGGTTATCTCAATAACCAGTTAGCAAAAGGTGATCTATATCTAACCTAACTGCCTGCCAAATGAAAACTGAGATGTCTCTAAGAGAAGAGAACAATGGGAAGAATCATTATAGCTTTTCAGATATAATATCTGGCATTTAACCAGAACTTACCAGGCTTGCCAAGAGAAAGGACCAAATTAAGTAAAACTCACAAGAAAAAACAGACAACAAAAATACAGATTATACAAATATTGAAATTATATAGAGCAGGGATTAACTGGGAAAAATAAATTTGTCAACAAGCTGAAGAAGTGGGGAAACTCACCAGGAAATAATTACAATTTATTTTTAAACAGAATAAAATAATGAACCTTGTACCAAACAAAAAATAAAATAAAATGCACTTCACAGATGTGCTTAAAGCAGAGTAGACACAGCAGAAGACATTAATTAATCATTAAATAGGTCAGTAGAAAATAGCCTACTAAAGTGTGAAGAGAGGAAAGGATGGAAAACAGAGAAAGACACTTAAGAGAGACATAGAACATGGTAAATAGCTAAACATGCAATTAAAATCTAGAACAAAGAGGAGAGAAAGAATGAGGTTGATACAATATTGCCTAAGACTTCTCCAGAACTGATAAAGACATTAACCACAGAATCCTGAAAGCTCTATGAATGCCAAGCAGTATAGGCATAAAGAAAGCCACACAAACTAATTATATTTCAAAAAACCAAAGACAAAATGTTAAAAGCAGCCCAGCACAAACACACCTGTAAAGGAGCAACAATCAGCTTGATGGATGACATGTCAACAGAAATGATAAAAGTTAGTATAGCTTATAATTTCAGTATAATCTTCAGTATGCTGTAAGGAAATAACTGTCCGCCTACATTGTGAATGCAGTAAAAATGCCCATTAAAAAGAAAGTTGAGGGACTTTTGCTTTTAAATTGGTACAAGATGTTCCTGTCAATTGCTAACAAATAACACCTAAACAAACGCTATATATGAATGAACTGTTTTCAGTAATTGGACAATAGTGTAGGACTTCAATCCACATAAGAAAAGAAACAAATGAAGTGGGCTCTACAGTTCCCTTGCTTTCTGCCTAGAGACATTTTCTGAATTGCTACAGAAGGAAAAGAAACGAAAGCAGAACACAGAGGTCCTCTGAGTGAGGACAAAGAACTCAAGAGTCATGGGAGCTGAAGTGGCTGGAATTTGTTGAGCAGAGAATCAGAGAGAAGAAAAGCATGCAGGTGAGGATATGGGAAAATCTTCATAGAGATTCCTTTTAAATTCCTGCTAATAACAATGTGTGGACATAGGATAAAATTCCATGCCACCAGACAAAGGCAGTGGAGAGCTGTGAGTTAAACAATTTGTAGAATAAGAAAGAATTGGAAGATATTCAAGTTCTAATAACCTTTTTTTAGTACTAGGTATTAAGCCCAGGGACTCATGCTAGCCAAGCATTCTATCACTTAGCTACCTCCCCAATCCCTTTAATTTTTTCTCACTAAGTTGCCCAAGATGAGTTTGGACTTGTGATCCTCCTGCCTCAGCCTCCCAAGCAGCTGAGTAGCTAGGATTAGAGGTGAATGAACACCACTGAGCCCTGCCAAATTCTAATAATCTTCAGTGAAGAAGGTTCATAGAACACTTAGGATACAATATAAACCTCCGTGTGGATTCTCTATTAGTATGATCTCTAGAGTAAAGGATATTCTCAGATTTGCCCTTAAAAAGCTTAAAAACAAACATCAAAGTAATACTTAAGTAATTTATCTGCCTAACGAACTTCAAAACTCTTCAAAGGACAAAAACAAAATCCAGTAATGCAACAACAGAACATTCACAGTATCTATGGAAACAAAAGCAGAAATAAAAGAAGGACTTTCAAACACCGATAATAAATATAGTCGATGATGTAAAAGAAAACATAAACACACGAAAGAGAATGAAGTTATAAAAAGAAGCAAATGAAATTTTGAATTCTAAAAAACGTATAAATATAATTTACCTTATACATAGAAGAAAAACTCATGATCATCTTAGTGCACACATAAAGAGAAATTGTCAAAGTTCAACTCTCATACACAGTGGAAACTGGAAATAGAAGGAAATTATAAAGGGCACTACAAAAAATGTCCAGCTATCTGCCACCTGCCTTGAAAGCACAATGTCCCGAGTTTGATTCCCGGTACAAAAAAAAAAATATCCAGCTAGCATCATACTAAGTGATCAAAGATTAAATGCTTTGTATATCAAATTAGGAAAAAAAGCTTCTATTTGATGATTATTGGAGGTACCAGCCATGGAAGTAAGTAATAAAAAGAAAGAAAATGCATGTATACTGATAGGTAAATAAGAAATAAAACAGTTTCATTGAAAATCAACATGATTTTGTATGTAGAAAATCTGAGACTCTACAAAGGGCTATTTGAACTACCAGGTATTTCTAGCAAGGTCACAGAATAGAAGATCAATACTAGCAATAAGCAACCAGAAAAGGAAAAGTTAAAAACAGTACCACTTACAACAGTATCAAAAGAGTAAAATAATAAGGATAAATTATAAAAATGAGTGCCAGATCTGCACTCTAAAACCTACACAACACTGCTGGTAAAAATTAAAGACCAAAAGTAAATAGAGGTATATACATGTTAATGGACTGGAGTTTTAATATTTTTTAATTCATTGAGTTTATTGGTGCAATTTAGGTGTACATTATGATTGCATTCATCATAGGGAATTTGTACCTGTACATGATATATCTTGGTTCTTATTTTTTTCCCATTCCCCTCCCCTCCCTTCCACCCCTCCCCCTCCCTTTTTACAGAAGCACTATTTCCATTATTTCCTTCTTTTCTTCTTCTTTACCTTCTTTCCTTCCCCCTTTCTCCCTCCATAGTTCCCCTTCCCCTTTAATCATTTTCTTACTATTTCACAATATCTGTTGCACATTTTAGACCTCGTTCACACTTTTTTTCAGAGAAACAATTCGGTATTTACACACGCGTGTCTTCATTAAACTTAAGAGTATGGTTTCAAGGTTAAAATGTCAATTCTCCCCACATTGATCTCGAGGTCCAACATAATCCAAATCAAAATCCCAGCAAGCTTTTTTTTTTCTTCAAAATTTGACAGGCTGATTTAAATTTTTGTATATAATGCAAAGGACATAGAATAGCCAAATCATTTTTTTAAAAGAAGAAATTGGGAAAGCACTACCTGATTTCAAGACTTCTAAAGCTAATCAAGAGAGTGTGCTTTTGGCAGAAGGATAGCTCAGTAGATCAAAGGGACGGAATGGAGTAGGCACAGGTTCCATGTAGGTGATCAATGGCATTTTGCAACGGTGCTAGTTAACTCAGTGAGAGGAGAGTAGTATTTTCATCAAATTGTGCTGGAACAACTGGGTATTCATATAGTTATATATGGACTTTAGTACTTACCTATCCCATGCACAAAATTAAGTAAAAATAGATCATAGACCTAAATGTTAACTACATTGATGCCACAAACTTTTTTTTTTTTTTGGTACTGGGGATCAAACTCAGGACCTTGCACTTGCTAGGCAGGAGGCAGAACCACTGAGCTAAATCCCCAGCCCTAGTGCCACAAACTTCTAAAGAAAACACAGGAGAAAAAAATTTTTGCGAGCCTGAATAAGCAAACATTTTTTTAAGCAGGATATTAAAAGCACAAATCATAAGGAAGCATTTATAATTTTGACTTTAGCAAATTTAAAATCTTGTGCTCAAAAGATATCTTAGAAAAGAAGAATACAGAAACCACAAAGAAAAAATATTGACAATACATACATCTGATAAAGAACTTGTATCAAGAATAGATCAAAAAGCGGGGCGCAGTGGCTCACACCTGTAATCCCAGCCTGGGCCACACAGTGAGTTCAAGGCCAGTCTGAACTACATAGCGAGACTCTGTCTTTAAAAACAAAATGAAAGAAAGGGAGGGAGGGAGGGAAGGAGAAAGAGAGAGAGACAGAGACAGAGAAAGAATCAAGTCTTATAACTCAATCATACTAAAACAAACATGTCAGTATTTTAAAATGGGCCAATGATTAGACTAACACTTCACATGATGTATTAATGGCCAATAGCACATAAAAAAAATACTCAACATCATTTCTTACTCATCAGGGAAAGAAACTTAACACCAGCACACCTGTAGGCCCAGCACTTGGAAGGCTGGGGAAAGAAGATCGCTGAGGTCAAGGCCAGGCTGGACTACGTAGCAAGACCTTGTCTCGCAAAAATTTTTTTAAACTGAAATAGACTACAAGTAGTAGAATGGATAAAATTTAAATGTCTGACAGTATCAAGTGTTGGCAAAAAAAAAAAAAGTAACTGGAGCTCTTATATTATGCTGTTTGGCATATAAACAATCCAACAATATTGAAAATTATTTGGCAGTTTCTTGTAACATTAAACACATACCTAGTCTATAATTCAGCAATCCTCCTTTTTCTCAAGGTAATAAAGTCTACAATATGATTTTTACATGAATTTTTATAGCAGCTTTATCTATATTAGAAAAAAAAACTGGGAACAAACCAAACCTACATCAATAGGTACGTATATAAACCAATTATGATTTTTTTATGTTAGTGGGAGTTGAACACAGGGCCTTCACACTGAGCTACGTGCCCAATCTATTTTATTATTTTTTAAATTTTGAGACTGAGTTTCACTAAGCCACTGAGTTGTTCAGGCTGGGCTCGAATCAATCACCTTCCTGCCTTAGCCTCATAGAGTTCTGAGAGTATAGCTATGCCCCACCACACCCAGCTCATACAATGAAATACTACTCAGCAAGTAAAAAGAACAAACTAGATACCCATAATAAGATAATGGAATTTCAAAAACATTATTTCCATAAAAGAAATCAGATACACAAAAGTACATTCTTTCTCATTTCATTCTTAAGAAATTCTAGAAGAGGCCACATAAATCTATAGTGGCAGAACACATCGATGGATGGTTGGACCCCAGAGTGGGAGGTGGTTGGCCACAGAGAGGCATAAGAAAATTTTTTAGGTCGATTAAAACTTTTATGTCTCCATTAGGGCAATGGTTACAAAGATTATACATTTGTTAAAACTCATCAAATTGTACATTTTAAGGGCACACATTTTATTACATATAAATTACGCTCCATAGAATTGATTTTAAAAGAAGTGAAGCCTTAAAAATTTTGGTGGAAATTTTTCTAGAAGGTGAGGTAAATAAATTTTAAACACATGGAGAATTTGTTACCAGTACACATCCTAAAAGAAACTCTATGATGAATTATTCAGGCAAGAAAAAAACTATTGTTTCAGATAGAAGAATGGAGATAGAGGAATAAAGAGCACCAGAAATGGTAAATGAGTTAACTAAATGGTAATGGTTAATGGTAAGTGAGTTAAACTAAATTACAGCTACACCTTGAGCATCCCTAATCCAAAACTCTGCAATCTGAAATGCTCCAAAATCTGAAATGTTTGAAGCCAACATGATACCACAAGTGGAAAATTCCACACCACAACATTTTGCTTCATGCCCCAAAGAATTAAAGACAGTATATTAAATTACCTTCTGGCTCTGTACATAAGAGGTATAAAAATAAATTTTGTATTTAGACTTGGATCGCATCCCTAAGATTTCTCATTATTTATGTGCAAATATTCCAAAATCAAAAAAAAAATCCAAACTCCAAAACACTTCTTGCCCCCAAGCTTTTCAAATAAGGGACATTAAGCTTGTGTTGTGTTTTAACCCAACAGTGATAAATGTTAATAACTTCAGTTGCTTTTTAAATATTCAAAGATATAAAATACATGACAATTTAACAAAAGGTAGAAGTGAAGTAAATGAAATTAAAGTTCTGAAGTCCTTGCATGGAAATGACAAGGGAACTAATTTAGGGTCCATACCTACGGCTATCGTGAGAAGTGACAAAATAATGCATGAAGAATGCAGGGAAAAGAAATCATAAAAACACTGTCTGATTCCCTAAAAGGGAAAAAAAGTAGAAAAAATGGACCACAGAATAGAGAAAATGAGTTGCAAACCAAATAGTAAGATTGTAGACTGAGACCCACATAAATCAGTAATTGCATTCGATATTACGCGACCAAATATATTCTACCCTCAAGACAAAGGTTGTTATACTAAAAACTCGCCAACTGGGTTTTACCTAAAATAGACCCACATTAAATATGAGGAGAAGTGATTATGAAACATGAAAAGATGAAATATGCAAACACCAAGGGGGAGGGCAGGGCAGCTATGCTAATATCAAAAAAGCAGAGTTCAAGATGAAGAGGTTTATGAAAAAAGAAAGATACTTCCTAATGATGTGTCTGCCGATGAAGAATGTTTAGAGAGAACATTTCTAAAATTGGATACACCTAGTAAAATACGCTCAAAAGTCACAAAGCAAAATCTACAGAATTAAAAGCATAGGTTAGTCCAATCTGAATGATACACTAATCAGAGAACTAAGTGTAGGACATTAATCACAACATAAGAGAAGAGAATTAAAATGTATTATCCAAAATCTATAAATTAAGAAAATGTCTGAGCATATTTAGCTGTGTGTGTTGAAGCACGTATGATTAAAGACAGTGGCCCTAGGGAAATTGAAAAAGAGAGAAGACATTATTCCATTTCAACATAAACATTTCTGAGCTTTATTTTTTCTTTTCTAAATTCAGGGAAAGAAGTTGAGACTTCAAATGGCAGTGTATGTAGACATTTTTAAAACCTTCCTGAAATCTACAACAATCAACAAAGGAGCTAATAATTAAGATGAAAACTAAGCTGAAACTTTGAGACAACCTGAATCTTGCCCTACAAATGCCAAAGAATCACTGCCAGACACAGCGCAAGGGGAGCCAAGATGAAACAGGATGCTGGGATTGGCCACATTTCCTGAGGTTGAGAACCAGGGTGGTGGTGTAGATGGAAGAGGCTGGCCGGTGGAAGCCCCCACCTCAGCTGCAGCAGAGCTCTAGAGTTATGGGTGCAGCTCAGAAAGAGCAAAGCTGTTCCTTCAAATCAGCTAAAGCGGAGAAGTTGGAGAGGAGCCTCCTGCCAACTTTAATTTCTGCCAGTTTTTTTATTGGGAAAGGGAAGGATCAGATGAAAAAGAAAGCAAACTTCCTATCAAAGCAGAAAATCAAAGGTAGAGAAAAACATCTGCTGACATCATACCACCTACCCACAATAAAATGCCAGAGCTTTCTCCCTCTTAGCTGTATAACATGATTAGTAGGAATGAGGTGTTTGAATGCTTTTTAACACACACTTGAGACTCACTCCAAACCAACTGAATCAGAACCTACAGAAGTGAGGTTCAGGCAGCTGTAATGGGAAAGAAAAAAAAAAATCTCCATAACGAGATAATATGTATTAGCCTCATCAATAGGCAAAATTTTAAAATATCTATAATAACCCAATCTCAGCAGAAGTGTAAATAAATAAACATGTTCACGGGACTCTGGAGGGAAAGAGTAGTGGTAGGAAACCTTTTCTTGGATTACGAACTTCCACGTGATATCCGTCAGGGTAAACTCTTCAACTCTCTCTATTTCCTCACTCACTTCTGATTAGGAAATTTGGAGAAAGGAAAAGGAGAGGTAGCGTCCCCATCTTGCTCTGCCTGGTGGGCTCCCCCTGCCGGTGGGGAGGACTGTTTGCCCTTCACCTTGTGTTTATCCATCCCTTGCCACGGCTGGCAGGCGGCAAACCTAATTCTGGGTGCAGCATAGTGAGGCTGACATTTTGGCCCCTATCTGCCCCAAATTAAAAAAAAATTCAACTGGATAAAGAAGAAAAGTGCGATATTTTTGATTCCTCTCAACACCACGAAGGGCAAGGTTAACAAAGACAAAAGTTCACTGCTACCAAACACACAAACCACAGCCTGCACTGGCATCCACCCTGTGTTCCTCTTTCCCCTCGAAAGTCCCTGTGACTCTTTCTGCCACAGACGTGTCCCTCTGCTGGGCTTTGTGTCACATCCTTTCCCATTTCCCGGGATTGCATGGATACCTCTTAGTATTACCGCAGCTTTTAGTGTGATAATTCACACACACACACACACACACACACACACACACACACACTGGTTGGGAAGCTAGACCACATCAGAGTCTTTCTTGGCACCTTACTCCTCCAAGCTCCATTCCCAGTCCATCTCTGAGTCCTCTCACATGGTTCACAGCTCCAAAGTCAAAAACAATATTCAGTGAAACATCTCCCTCTCTCCCTCTTTTAGCTTCCTAATTCTCCACTCTCCTCCCATCAGATAAGGATTATTATTACTCTCTGCTGCTTTATACAAATAGTAGCATGCTGTGTTCACTGGTCTGCACCTTTCTTTTTCACTGGACAGAATGCAACTCTTCAGTGAAGTATCACATTCATTTCCTACCTTGCACATTTCTTAAGCTTGTTGATGTCTCTCCATACCAGTGGAGGACTCTTTCTAAGTCATCATTCTCTCTCTACCAGCTTCTCTGGTGGCCTGCTGATGGGTCTCTGGCCTCACACTCCAGCAGGATGGTTTTCTCAGAGACTCCTGTGATCTGGGACCACTCCCCTGAGACAATACACTTCCACAACTTCCCTTTGCTCTCCAGATCAAGATCTTAGGTCTTCCATACACAACAATCCCCAAGACACTAGTTTCCACCATGTGTTCTCTCTGCCCTTCCACCTACTTCTACCTGTATGTACAGCTCCCTCCACATTCAGGCTGTTCACCTGCGTTCCTCTGTCCTCAGGACCTACCTCTCTCTAGCCCCATATGTACCAACAACTAAAAAAATGTAAATCGACATTCATATTCCAGACAGGTATACATCTCCCTATGGTTTCATATTTAATTCAGGAAATAACTTCAAAAAATTACTTTCCATACTACTTGAGAGAGATTGTTCAGCTAGGTTTATAGTCATGAGAATCAATTTCTAATAATCTACCACCATCTTGTACATTTAATATTTTATTCTTTCAACTTTGTTTCATAAAACTGAGGAAGTAGCTCATAAAACTAATAGAAATAACAAATAAGTAACTAGTAATAGAAATATTCTCTAAGATACAAAGTATGTATATGTCGATGGTATAAGAACAATAAAGATAAAATTTAGACATGTTGAGAGAAATGTATACAATCACCTAATAAATGAATAGAACAGGACATGACACTACCATAACATTAAGGTACTCACAACATTGTCATATAGTCTTTTTTTTTTGCTTAAATTCTTTTATTGGTACATTTTAAGTATACAATACATTTACATTTCTTATTGGCTGCTTGTACCTGTACATGATGTATCTTGGTTCTTATTTTTTCCCCCACTCCCTGTGTGCCCTTCACCCCCCTCCACCCTTCCCTATTTACATAGACTTTGTTTCCATTTTTTTCTTTTCTCATAATTTTTCCTTTCCCCTCCTTTTCCCTTCCCCTCCCACTTCCCCTACCCCTTTGGACCTTTTCTTCCTATTTCAAATTATCAAATATTCGTTTTAATCATTTTAATTCTTATTTACACTTTCAG
>NW_004624740.1:9103623-9136202 GCF_000247695.1 Heterocephalus glaber | reverse complement strand
TGGAAATAAAGTCTTTGTAAATAGGGAAGGGTGGAGAGGGTGAAGGGAGGGCTAGGAATGGGGAAAAAATAAAAACCAAGATGCATTATGTAAAGGTACAATTCCCAATGAGAAATGTAATTGTGTTGTATACCTACCATGAACCAATAAAAGAATTTAATAAAGTGCAAAAAAAAAAGAAATAAAAAAGATCCAAACTATAGTAGTAGGATATGGAGATATCCGGCAGGCACCACGTTAGCCAATGTTTAGAGGTATTTTATGGTGTCTTTAATTATTCTCATCTAACAATTTCAAATGAGTTAGGAATGCACATGAGCAAATGTACTTTGCAATTTTTCTCTAGGTTTAAAATTATTAAAATTTTTAAAAAATCATGCCAGGTATGTTGGCCTAGGCCTATGGTCCTAGCACACATGAGAGGGTGAGGTAGCACAAAAGGATCACAAGTTGTAGCCCAGCCTGACTAACTTAATGAATTAGTGAAATACTATCTCAAAATTTAAAAAGCAAAATAAAACAAAATAAAATAAAAAGGACTGGGGATGTAGCCCTGTGCAGAGGACATGGATTCAATCCTCAGGACTGAAAGAAAAAATAAAGAAAATTAAATTAAATTAGAAATCAGGAAATAAAAACATCATGCATTCTTACAAAAACAGAAAAAAATGGGCTTAACAAAAGCGAAATTAGTAACATTGGTTACCAATGAAACAGGTTGAAATTGAATAAAGAAATATTATAACCATTCTTAACCTGCTTAGTTCTATTTTTGTTGACATTTGTGAGAATACATGTTCCTTTTGATCTTTTGTATCCAAACCGCCAAAACAGAACAACAGCTTACCTCCTGTAAATAAAAAAAAAAATCTCCACTGCTTATTCATGTACAAAAAAGTAGTAGCAAGTCTCCCCAAGTATTCCAAACCCCTCTTAACTCTGTCTCAGAGCCCCCTAGATTTTCCCAAATCTAAAACCCTGGCTCACCAGAAAGCTTCTAGAGCCCTGGTCCCTAGGGCTGGATGTTATTCTGAATATTATTCACTATGAAATTCATTAATATATATATAGTGGATGGTAAATAAAAATGATTTCGCCTTTAAATTCAGAGATTAATTTGTAAATGTAAATAGCATTAAAAAGTTTACCATGGTTTTATACATTGGGCCAATGATACAAGATTTACTTTTATATGGTAGTATAACCTACCAAAATTTACCAGGTTATAATACACTGAGCCCAGGAAAAAGCCTAGGAAAAGGAAAAGAAAAGGAGAAAGTAGAAAGAGTTAGGAAGAAGTGACATTTCCTTATCTTTCTAAGGAAAGATTCAATAGAAACTATTTCACATTGTTTAATTGGAAATGTAAGCTTGAGTGTATCAAGGTATAAATTAATAGAACCAAATATACACATACTGCATCACAAATCGCCACAGAGAAAAAAGATTTGAAGATCATACGATATATTACTTTAAAAGACAAATGTGCATAAAACTTACTTTTCAAAAGAAAACATGTCAGATTAAGTCTTCTATTTAATAGATTAAAAAGTTGAAAGTAAAAGAATTGATAGCATGGGCCAGGGATTTAGCTCAGTGGTTTCGCCGCCTACTGCGCAAGCGCAAGGACCCAAATTCGATCCCTGGTACCAAAAAAGAAAAAAAAAAAAAGAATTGGTAGCAGGCATTTATTAGTGGGAACATGCATTAGCTATTTGCAACATATGGTAAAAATTTAAGTGTATGTATCTTGTCGTCTATATATTTATTTTATAGGAATGCGTTTTACATACCAGTATATCCAAACAAGGACACAATAATGTTCACAGAAATATTGTAATTTTTCTGAGAAGGAGAAAACCTAGAAATCTCCTAATTCCTCCTAAAGTTGTTTTTTAAAGAAGTGGTACGTTTAATAAAATAATTTAAAATAATGAAGTTGAGGCTTAAAATCATAACAGTTTATGGATAATGAAATGGAGAGAGACCCAACATAAATTATTAACTGAAAAAAGGAAGTTGTAAACAGTCCTAAATGTTCAGATGGGCTCTGAATTACAAGATGGTTCAATTTATTTTTTAAGTTGAAATTTTTTGATTTTGCAGTGGTGCGAGAACATAAAACTTCTGGTTTTCCTTTCAGTACAGTGTTCAATAAATTGTGTGACATATTCAACACTTTATTATAAAATGGGATTTGTGTTAGATGATTTTGCCCCACTGCTTTATAAGCTAACAGAAGTGTTCTGAGCATATTTAGGATAAACGAGGCTAAGCTATGATGTTTAGTAGGTTAAGTATATTAAATGCCATTTCCATTTATGATATTTTCAACATATGACTGGTTTCGTGGGATGTAATCCCACTGTAAGTTGAAGAGCATCTGTAGTCATATTTGCATGAAGCAGTTTTATTTACATGCATGGTAAGCAATGCTGGAAGAACACTGACTCAGCCTTAGCAGTGGCAATCTCTGGGTTGGGGGATTGTGGGTAACATTTGCTTTTTATATAAACATTCTCTGTGTTATTATATTTTTCCATAATTGTTGTACAATCAGGAATTTGTCTGAAGTGAGCTTGGTAGCATATGCCTATAATCCCAGCATTCTGGGAGGCTGAGGCAAGAAGATCACAAGTTGAAATCCAGCCTGGGCAACTTGGTGACTTAGCAAGACTCTGTCTCAAAATAAAGTATAAAATAAAAGGGCTGAAGATGTAGCTCAGTGGCAAGGCCCTGGGCTTAATCCTCTGTACTACTACTATTACTACTACTACTACTACTACTACTACTACTACAGAGAGAGGGAGAGAGAGAGGGAGAGAGAAAATGAATATTTGTCCTGGGTTCCAGGCACAAAGCTTCTAAAACTATTGGAATTTCCCAAGTGATAAAAGTATCTCTGTCTCCAGTGTTACAGCTACATTTATGCTAATGAGGTGGCTGGGGGTGGGCTCCTAGACAGCTTCAGGATGGGTTGCTCACCAAAAAGACCATCCTTGTGAGCAGAAAGTCAGCAAACGCTGAAGCAGCCTGAGCTCCAGCGAGAAGGGGGCTGGAAACGGAGGCCAGTCACCTGGCCATGATGTAATCAGTGTTAAAAAGACCAGGGTGAAAACTCTGGAGCATCCTAGCTGCTGATCACAGCAGTCTTCCCTGGGCTGCTGACTTTCTCTGGTTCCGGGGCAGGGGCAGGGAAACTGTACAGAGCCCTCCCAGACCTCTCTTAATCTGGCTACTCCTACGTCGTACCGCGTAGTATCTTTGATCATGAATTCAGTGCTTTCCAGCTCTGTCACTCACTCTGACCATTCCTGACCCCGAGGGGATCACAGAGACCCCAGGTTTGCAGTCAGCAGTGAGAGTGGCCTGGAAGGGACCCGCTGAACTTCAAGCTGTCTCATGGGGGACTGAGCCTTTCGGTTTGCAGGAACTACGCCAACTTCAGGTGGCTCACATAGTATAGAATGGCAGAAACAGAATAGCTGGTGTCTGAATACCAAGCAAGAATTTCTTTTGTAGTAGGAAAAATAGTTTTAAATGAAAGAGCAGATAATGTGAATCAATTCATACAGCAAGAAAATGAAGGCTGCAACCTAAGTATCAGATGAAATAGAATTCAAGATAAAAAGAAACTTTTTAAACAGGACAAAGAAAGTTGTTTAGTCATGACAAAAAGTACAACCCACAATGAAGACATCTGTAATGTGCCATTTTGCAACAAATAACCTGGCAAGGAATCAACTGAAAAGCTATTAGGAACAATACGGGAATTCATTTAAATGTCAGGTTACACAAAATATATACACAAATCAATAGCTTTCTTATATACAACAATAACAAGGTATAAACCATAATACAAGCCAAAATATTTTTAAGTCCACAGTAGCAACACAAAATATTCATGTAAAAATGGGAGCAAAATATAAAATTCTGCTAAGAGACGTAAAAGGACATTTGGATAAAAGAAAACGTCAGTAAAAAAGTGCACTTTATTACTAGATTTTTTTAAAAAAGATTTAGTAAAGAGAGTAAGTCTCCTTAAGTTAATTTCAAAATTCAAGGTAATAATAATTGATTTCCTAGTGGGATTCATATTAGAATTTGATCAAATGATTGTAAAATTCCTCTGCAAGTTTCAATTTTTACAAAGAAACAATAATTAATGTGGAAGAGGTAGTTATATCTGATATTAAATATATCCCAAATATGTACCAATGAAAACTATGGATTTATGTGTAATTATCACACTAGTTCAGGAGAAGAAATAAAAATGTTTGAAATTTATTATCTGCCTCTCTACCTCCCTTTGAAATGTAAGCTACATGAGGAAAAGAACTCTCTCTCTCATAACTCTGTAACTCAAAGTACTTTAAAAAATGGGTGGCCAATAAATATTTCTTGGATGAATGGATGAAGGAACAAAACAATAAAATTAAATTTTCAGAAACTAATAAATAGATACTTAGGTATTTCACATATGGATAGAATGTATTTCAAATTTTAAAAAATAATAAGTAAGAAAGGCAATGGGCATGTTAATTAGCTTGATTTAATCATCCCAATGTATACATCTATCTAAACAGCACACTGTATTCCATAAATGTACACAATTCTGGGCTGGGGATTTAGCTCAGTGGTTTTGCAGCCTGCTGCGCAAGTGCAAGGACCCGAGTTCGACCCCTGGTACCAAAAAAAAAATGTACACAATTCTAATTTTTCAATAAAAAATAATATTAATAACTTTACAAAGATACAATTGATTAAAGTTGGTGGGTCAACTGGCAAGTTGTTTAGAAAATAAACCAAATTCCTTCAAGCCATATAACTAAAGAGATTTCAGGTGGATCAGAGATTTAAATATAAAAATAAAACAGATTATTTATTATAATCTTAAAGTGCAAGAAGCATTTTTGAGTGTAAAACAGAAGCCAGAAACCATAAAGTTAAAGATTTATAAAGTTGACTTCAATACACAAAACAGAAACAAGCAAAGAGCAGCAAAAACAAAAAATGTAAGTCAAAACAACAGCAACTGTGATCTATGTAGCCAAATTTAAAAGTAAAAGCTTCAAATCAGTATTCGCATCACAGATAAGGGTTAAGATTATAGTTTCAGTATATAAAAATCTTCTATAAATCTATGAGAAAATGACAACACAATGATTTGCAAAGTATATAAAAATAAGGAACACATTTTAAAAGTTGCTAATATTTCAAGAAATATCTGAAGTGAAGATATGGTTATTCTGTCAGATTGGCAATATAGAGAAAATCCAGCATGAATGAGAGTACATGAAAATGTATTCTTTTATCAATGCTGGGAGCACTATAAATTGTATTTCATCATTTCAAGAAAAATCATACATATATATCGAAAATTTAAATACATGAGTATATCCTTGGATCCAGCAATTCTAGCTCTAAAAATTTACATGGAATATAAAACTGTTTATACTAGTGAAAAAATCAAAAGCAAAGGAGTTTCCCATTGATAAGTAACTAAATGGTTAGTGTATAGTACACCTATATAAAGTAGCTTGCCTAGAATGATATTGACTCAAAGTTCCATAGATCTAAAGTGTGTGTATACAACCTAGAAACTTCTTTTTTAGGGATGCAACCAACAAAAAAGGCATTCATATATGCACAAAAGATATTCACTAAAATATTTATAGCAACATGTTCATAATAGTCCCAAACTAGAAACCACCCAAATACCCATCAACAATGAAATAGATAAATAAATTATGATAAGGTCACACAGTGGAGAGAGAATCTATTACAACAACAGTGAACAAACTACAGTCTGCCAAAGCCATATGGATGAACCTCACAAGGACACTGTTGAATGAAAGAAGATAAAGCAGAATTCCTGCTTACACCTAAGTAAAACTTTAAAACAGGTAAAAAGAATCAATGTCACTAGAAGTCAAAACTGTTGTTGAACTTGGGTTGGTGGGAAGTGGTTGTGATTGTAAGTAAATAACCAGATGGTTTCCGGGATGCTGGTGATGTTCTGGTAGTATGGATATATCCGGTGTGTGGAAAACTCTGCTTTGATGTTTTGTGCTCTTTTCTGCATAACCCTTATACACTAAGAGTATATATTCTCAGAAAGATGGCAGAAAAGATGTTGGCAGAAATATTGATGTGTTATCTGTGACGGGGTTTCGGCATGACTCTGGTTTCCTTCTTTGTCTATATCATTCAAGTTTTCCCAACTGAGTGCATAATAAGTTTGTTTACAGAAAAACACAAATCAAAAGATGGGATGAAAATAAATTTACTGAACATTCAACTCAAGAATTTAGGAAAATAAAAGAAAAATGAGGAAGTGGGGTGAATGTAATAATAAAGATAAGAGCTAGAAAACAGTCAGATAATATCATCTGAAAGTAATTGATACACTTCCTCCCAAATGACCATTAATGGAACTCATGAACTTAAACAAAAAGATAATATGAAAAATAGCACCTCAATTATAAGCCAGAGTACTAGGGGAATTTTTGCTGATTTCACTATCCCAGAGAATGATTTGAAAATCCATTTTAAAGGTAAGTTTATTGAGGTATTATTGACATACAATTAGTTGTGTGTAAAGTGCACCATTTGATAAGTTTTTATGTACTCCTATCATCATGATCAGATGGTAATTACTCAAGTTTCTTCATAAACCTTTTTTATTCCTCTCTTCCACTTTGCCCACCTTTTTCCCTCACTCATAAAAATCATTATAGTTTGAATTTTCTAAAATTTTATGGAAGCAGAATTGTACTGTATCCACTTTCATTGTCTAGTTCTTTATCTCAGCAGAACTATTTGAAATTCATCCATATGATGTGTAACAACTGTTTGTCACATAGTGTTCCAGTACAGGAATTCACCCTGATTTGTTAATCCACTAACCTACTGATGGTCATTTAAATTGCTTCTGGTGTTTGACCATTACAAATAAAGTTGCAATTAACAGTCATGTTGAAATCTTTTATGAACACATGCATTGAATTACTTTGGCTAAATGTCTAGAAGTATAGTGTACATCATAAAACATATGTATGTTTAGCTGTGTGAAAAGCTGCCAAATTATATAAAATAGTTGGATCATTTTACATTTCCACCAGACATATAAGAGTATTCCTGTGGTTCTATTTTTTTCTCCAACACTTGGTATAGTCACTTTAATTTTATCCATTTTAATAGATGTATAATGGTATCTCATTGTAGTTTACATTTGCATCTCCTTAACAACTGATCATGTTGACTGTCTTCTCAGGTGTGTATTTGACATCTTTATATCTTCTCTGGTGAATTATTTGCTTGTATCTTTTACCCATTTAAAAATTGCATTGTTTATTTCTTTATTATTGAATTTAGAGTGTTTTTACATGTTTTGGACATGACTCCTTTACAAGATTTGCGATTTACAAATACTTTCTCTCAGTCTGAGGCTTGTGCTTTCATGCTCCTTAAAAATTTTGTTCTTTTTTTAACAGTGTCTTTCAAAGCAAGAGTTCTTAATTTTGATGATGTCCAATGTATTAATTTGTTCTTTTATTGATGATGCTTTTGATATCATCATTTAAAATATTTGATTGACCCAAGATTACAAAGATTTTCTTCTAGGACTTTTATAATTGTATGCTTTACATTTAAGTCTATTGTCTATTTTGAATGAGGTTTTGTATATGGTGAGATGTCCAGGTAAAAGTATGCATATGTGCATGTATTGCATATGGGTATTAAGTACTTCCACTGGGTTTTATTGATAAACTGTGCATTCTCCACTGAACCCTTTTGCACATTTATCCACAATTTACTTGGTTAGGCTTGCACTTCTGGACAATTTGAAATAAACCTCTCAATGCAGCTGTAGAGTCGGGGTAGAATGGTTGAAGCAGTCATTTGAGGAATCTAAAAATAAATACTAACAGGCAGGTTAAGGAAGAAGATGAAAATTCAAAGAATAATCGAATTGGTGGCAAGTTGATCATTTCTATTCTCTGTTATTTCCAGGCCTGAATTCAGTGCTGCATGGAACTTGGAAGTGAGCATTAGCAAAAGAGAAGATTCCAGGAGACACCTCTGGTTCTGCCTTAATGAATGGACAAAAGGTTTCCTAATACCCAAGACTACGTATGGGAATCTTCCATGATTCTTTCTGTATTTTACTTCTCTTTATTCTCTAGAGCCCAGTCCCCAAACAATCCATAGCAGCAGAAGCAGAAGCAGCAGTAGGAAACTAAAAGTTTGAGAAAAGAGACAATATGTGGTCTCAAGTCAGTTAGGAGGAAGGAATTTCTGCTGCTGCTTCTCTCTGTTCTACCTTCTTTTGTTCCCTTAAACAATTGCAGTTGCAGAAAAAGTGAGGCAGATTGGGGTAATAAAATTGCAACTTTTCAGTGCAAGGTTCAAAAAAAAGGAGCAAGGATATGGAAATTGCTGAGGAGATCATTAGTGGGGAAAAGTTTCCTAAGGCAACTATTTCAAGTTGCTTAAGAACTTCTGTTTTCAACCCCATAAAATTAGATTGATCCAAACCTTAAAGAGCATATGTAGACCAATCAATGGACTAGATAATAGCCCAGCTAATCACCGAGTAACACATATGGGATGGATCTGAATAGCAAGGTAAGGGCTTTGAAAACATAACTAAAATTGGACCCACAAACAAGACAAAGTTGGCTGAAACTAGAGACCTAAACCCCATCTGCTTGATTACCTGCTGAAACAAAAGAAAACAAGCACACAAAAAAACAACATCTACCATGTATAAAGAAGACCATGAGTCACATAACAAAATATTCAGAATATCCAAGATGTTACCCTAAATTCTCAAAAAAAACAAAAAGAAAGAAAAATCTGCCTATGTTTAGGAAAAGAAAACAAACACATACCAATGCACAGATGATGTAGACACTGGAATTACCTGACAAGTACTTTAGAGTGGCTACAATAAAATCATATTCCAAGAAGGGAACATACTTTGAAAAGATAAGAAAGAAGTCTCAACAAAGAAATAGAAGGTGTAAATAATCAAAATTTTTAAAACATTTAATGAACTTCATACAACATAAAGGAAAAAAAACAAACAGACAACTTGAGGATAGACCTATAGAGTCCCACAATCTGAACAACAGGGAGGGGAAAAAAAGGAAGTTGAAAAATGGTGAACAGAGACTCAGAGAGATGTGAGACCAAACCAACACCACCAGTGTTATCAGACTTGCAAGAGAGGGGAGAAAAGCATGGTAAGAGAAAGTATTTGAAGACATGATGCAGGAAAACTTCTCAAATTTTATGAAATATACAAATCGACAGATTCAGGAAGCTTCTAAAACCACCAGAGGATAAAATTCAAAGAAATTTAAGCCAAGATACATTATAAATTGATGAGAAAATGAAGATACAGAAAAACATCTTGAAAGCAGACAGAGCTTGGAGAAACACAAAGATTCACCTAAATGTGGATTTTTCATGAGACACTGTGAAAACCAAAAGGAAGTAGAAAATATCTTTAAATGCTAAAAGAAAAGAATCTTTAAGACTCAATGTTATCAAGATATTAATTCTTTGCAAATTTATCTCTAGACTCAATGTAATTCGTAATAAAAATTTTACTTTTTTGTAGAAGTTGACATCAATTCTTAAATTTATATGAAAATACATAGGGCTTAGAATAGCTACACAATTTTGAAACAGAAGGACAATGTTGGAGGATTTTTACACTACCTGATTTCAGGACTTACTCTACAGCTACAGTAATGAGGATGGTTTGGCACTGCTGTAAGGAAGACCTAGAGATCGCTGGAACTGAGCGCGGGGTTTTTTTCCTACATTGGTGCAATGGTAATATTAGCAGAGAAAGTAGAGTCATCTCAACAAATTATGCTGAGACAAGAATCCCATTTCCAATGGAAATATCCTTCAGGAATAAAAGTGAGATAAAAACATTCTCCAATGCAGGAAAATAAAGAGAATTTCTTGTTAGCCGGTCTGCTCTAAAAACACTGCTAACTGAAATGTTTCAGACAGAATGTTAATGATACAAAAAGGAAACATGATATTTTGAGAATGAAGGAAAACAACATAAAAGTAAATATCTGGGTTAACGTAATAAACTCTTCCACTGAAATTTGCTTAGCAGCTGAAAATAAAGATTATAACATTCCCTGATGCAGTCTCCAATGTACATAGAAGTAATATATAAGACAACCACAATATAAAAATAGACAATAAAGGGATCTAGGTAAGATTTTTACACACCACTTAAAATGATAATATAGAAAATAGTATCAGTGGAAATAGCAGATAGGAAACTCTAAAATTATGTCTTTTCATAATTGCAATGAGACAAATAGTCAGAATTAATTTTTTGGAGCTCTGGAAACTTAGAAAAAGAGCTTGCAACAACTCAGGAAGCGCTTATCTAAGAGAAATGGCTGACTCTTGATGAGAAAAACAATCTTTGTAGCATGTTAATCTACCCTAGACTCTGCTCCCCAGATTAGCAATAGCCTTGAAAATGACAGACTGTTTCGAAAATTGGTACCAGAATGGTGTCTTTCACAAAGAATTACAATTATTTGTTTTAGTCTGTCTAATGAAAAATAGCTTGATTTTGTCCTACCTAACTTGGAACTTACCCAGTTCAAAAGCCACTGCCTTGGAGTTATTAGTTAAAAACACTGACAGGCAAATAATTTCGTAACTGCTGCCTGAACCAACGCATAACAGCTGGGGAAAATGATAGACCTATTCAAAAAAAAAAAATTTAGAGGAAATCCTGGGAAACTAAATGCTTGGAAGGAAAAGAGTTTTGAAAAATTCCAACACACTCCTAGGGACTTAGGAGGCAACACATATTCTTAGGACTGTAAACATCTCAGTGACTTTCCTATCACTGGCACAAAGTACTAGACACCCACAGTTTAAAGGAGGAGGGGTTTATTTTGGCTCACAGTTTCAAACCATGGCTAGTTGGCTCCAAGGCAGAAATGGCGTGATGGGAGTGCATGGTGGAGGAAAAACTGCTCATCTCATGGCAGCCAGGAAGCAGAGAGAAGTGAAGAGCTGGGGAGGGAGAATCTACACCCTTCCAGGTCATGCCCCCAGTGACTTCCATCTTTGAACTAGGCCTTACCTCCTAACAACACATTCTCTTATCAACTGATGAATATTCACTCCTCCACTGATGAGTATAGCACCCCATGATACAATCATCTTCCAAACACATGACTGGGGGGCCATTTAAGTTCTAAACCATGATAGTGAGAATGCTCAGGAAAGACCTGAGAAAGCTATACGTGCTGCCTCTGATGGACCTTTAGGATCAGCGCAGGCAGAAAGTGAAGCCTAAGGCAGAAGCCAGTCCACTTTCTGATTAAATACTGAAAAGCTTTACAGAGCTCTTCTGCAAAAACTGGGAGATTTTTTGTCCTAGCAGTTAAGGAAATCTCTGTCTAAAGGATGGCTGAATACTAAGATAAAGTAACAGAGATGTCAGTCTCCACACATGACAGAGATTACAGAGTTTATAAAATTAATCCAAAGGAGTTATTAGACAAATAAGTGACTAAAATAACCAGAAAAAACGATTCTGGAGAGAGGGATCTAATTTCTGGGATTATCCTTTTACATTACTTAAAGTGTTCATTATTTATCAAAATATTGTAAGATATGTAAAGAATCAAGAAACTCTTACTTATATGATCCACAGAGAAGGGAAAAAAGCAACCAAAGGAAACTACCCTTGAGAAAGCCCAGATGTTAAACTTAATATTCAAAGACTTTTATCAGCTATTTAGGAAATGATTTAAAAGGTAAAGGAAACTGTGTAAAGATTTAAAGGATAGTATTTCCCAAATTGACCTACATACTCAATGCAACCTCTATCAGATTTTCAAGTGGCTTTATAAAAAAAAAAGGACAAGCTGATCCTAAAATTCACATGGGAATTCAAGAGACACTAAATAGCCAAGATTGAAAAAGAAAAAGATTTAGAGTACTCACACATCCTGATATCAAAATTTACTGCAAAGCATCATCAGAATAGTACGCCACTGGTATAAGGACAGAAATGTACAGCGATGCAATACAATTGAGACTCTAGAAATAAAACCTACACAATTTTCAAATGATTTTTGAATATCAAGAACACTCAATGGGGAAAAAAAACCTCTCAGCACACCAGCAATACAAGAAAACTTCCTCAACCTAAAAAATGGATCTACAAAAAAGCTACAGCTAGCATCATACTGAATGGTCACAGACTGGAGGCTTCCCACCTAAGATCAGAACAAGGCAAAATTGTCCTTTTTAGCACACTATTCATCATTATACTGAAAGTTCTGCAAATTGCGATAACAACAACAACAAAAATCAGAAATAAAAGGCATCCAGTTTAGAAAGAATGAAACAAACCTACTACATACATGTCATTCACAGATGACATGTTGTCAGGGTAGATAATTTCAAAGAATCCATGAAGTAACCCCTTAAACTAACATGTTAGTCTATTAGGGTTAAAGAAGACAAGTTCAACTCACAAAAATACACCATATCAATCAGAAAGCAATTTTTTTTTTTGGTACCAGGGATTGAACTTGGGACCTTGCACTTGCAAGGCAAGTGCTGGAACCACTGAGCTAAATCCCTGGCCCTAGAAAGCAATTTTTAAAAAATTCCATTGATAGCAGTTCCAAAAAATAAGACAGTTATAAGAATGCACTTAAAGGAATACTACCTAAAATATATTACCAAAATATGCTGATGAAAGAAATCAAAGAAGACCTAAATAAATGGAGAGACATACCATGTTCATGGATTTGGTGGCTCTACATAGGACTGATGTTAATTCTCCCCAATTTAATCTTGGGTAATTCCAATAAAAATCTCAAAAGATTTTTTTTTTTTGGTACCAGGGATTGAACTCGGGTGCTTGCACTTGTGGAGCAGGCAGCAGAACCACTGAGCTAAATCCCCAGATCAAAAGATATTTTAATTAATATCAGCAAGTTGGTTCTAAATTTCATGTATTAAGGCTTTCTTATCATTTATACCAACATTTTATTGGAGATTCCAGCAAATGTAATAAGGGTAAAAAAGTCATCCATATTGGTAGGCAAAAAGAAACCTGTGCTTATAGGTAACATAGTAGTTGTATCGATTTGTTTTGTTGTATGATAAATTACCACAAATTCAGCAGCTTAAACACCTATTTATTGTCTCCTAGTTTCTGTAATTCCTAACTCTGAATGTGGCCCAGCCAGGTTCTTTTCTTAGGATCTTGAAAGCTGAATTTAAAGTTTCAGTGAGCTGTATTCTTATCTGGAGGCTGGACTAAAGAAGGGCCTGCTTTCAAGCTCCTTTAGATTGTTGGCAGAATTAATTTCCTTTAGTCTGAATAATTTATGGCAACTTTCTCCTGTGATATAAATGAATAGTGGACATTATTTCCTTGTTCCTGATCATAGGGGTAAAGAATTCAGCCTTTTCCCATCAGCATGATGCTTCCTGTATGGTTTCTTGTAGATGTTCTTTTCAGGTGGAGGATATTCCCTTTATTCACATTTTTATTAAATAAGAAATGCATGGCAGATTTTATCAAATGCTTTTTCTGCATCTACACAGATGACCATATGATTTTTCTCATTTAGTCTAATACGGTGAATTACGACATTTGACTTTAGAATCTTAAATCAACTTTACATTTTCTCTTGTTTTCCTAATGCCTTAAAAATGGAAGCTTATATTATTAGTTTAAAACCTTTTCATTTCTACAGATATGAGTTACTAAGTGCTATAAATTTTACTTTAAGTACTACTTTAGCTGCAACCAACAAATTTTGATATGCTGCATTTTAAATTTTATTAAGGTCAATGTCCTTTCCATTTTCTCTTTTGAATTCTTCTTTTATTCATAGTTTATGTCTGCTGAAGTACATCATTTATTTCCCAAGTATTTGGGGACTTTTCTATATCTCTGCCTGCCAAAGCACATACCTTCTGTGACTTGAATTCTTTTGCAGTTATTTATGTATGTATTTCCATAATACGGTCTTAGTAAATAATCCATATTTCCATAAAGAATATGTATTGTGCTGTCATTGGATGGAGTGTTGTTCAAATTACATCAAGTTGAACGATAGTGTTGTTCAAGTGAAGTGTGTGATAGCACTGAGATCTTCAACTGAAATTGTGGGTATGTCCATTTCTCCTGGAAGTTCTGTTTTTACTTCATGCATTTTAAAGCTCTGCTTCTCTGAGTTCCTCCTTCCTAAGCTGAGACCTGGAACCTCTTTAGAAGTGAGCTGGGACAGTGTCCTGTCTCTCAGGCCTCACCATTCTTCCTTATTGTCATCTCTTGAAAGCCACTGTTTCATACAAGTTTCTGTAGCTGTTACTGTTTCAGGTTGGGAAGATAAAATCCAATTTATGTTATTCCTCCTTGACAGAAGCAAAAGTATTTTCTCACTCTCACTCTTGTCAGGCATTTAATTCTTTTTTTCACATTTTCCTTTTTCTTCTTAGTGCCTAACAATTTTACAAAATATTGGGTTTCAATGCATATATTTTGATCATATCCACCCCTGCCCAACCAAAAGTCTCTTGAAACCCTTTTTTTTAAAACCCTATTTTTGAAGTACATGTTCACCCTTGTATTTGAACAGCATAAGCAATTTCAGACAATGTAGGGCAGTTTGATTCAGACCTATCCTCTACTTCTGATTTCAAGGAAAGCCAGTTCTAGATTTAAGAGTACTTGAGAAAACTAATAATTTGATTCCTCTTCGAAAAAATTTTTCATTCAATATTCTTTAATGTGTAGAGCCTTGTGTTTATGTTTTAGGATTAAAATTTTAAACTACATACCTCTATTTTATTGCATGTTCTGGATGAAACAAAACATTGAAGGCTTTTTGCTTTTTGCTTTTGAATTATTAATGATCTCTGTCTTTTGCCATCCCACATTGTTGGCTAGATTTAGTTAGTACCTCTCTGAAAAATATAGAAATTTTTTAAAATTGTGGACTATTATCTCTTTATGAGTGTTGGATCTCTTGACTGTTGGAGAATTCACAAAATTAACAAAAGCAACATTCACTGCTTCTAACTCTATTTACCAATTTTAAAATTTGTATTAGCATATGTTTTGATACATATCACACGCCCTCATCGTGGGGAACTGGTGCATACACATATCCCATCTTGATCCTTTTTACTTCCCCTTCCTCTCCTCTCCTCACTCCCATCTCCCCCATCCCAGATTCCCTTCCCATTTCCACAAAGCTACCTCCTTGTTTGCTCTTTAAATTATTGATTCTTTGGGTTTCTCATATAAGAGAAATCATGTGATATCTAGCTTTCTGTATCTTATTTTATTTAGTACTATGGACTCAAAAAATATAGGACTAATTTAAATGAAATTAATTTTAAAGTCTCACTCAAAATATGTTTTAAAACTAGGAGTTCCAAAATCTTTGTAAATAGGGAGGACTGGAGGGGTTGAAGGGAGGGCTGGGCAAGGGTGAAAAATAAGAACCAAGAGAGACTATGTAAAGGTGCAAATTTCCAATGATGAATGTCATTATGTTGTATACCTAAAATGTACCAATGATTAGAATGAATAATCAATAATGTAAAATAGGAAGAAAAGGTCCAAAGGGGTAAGGGTAGTGGGAAGGGCAGGGGAAAGGAAAGAAGGGAAAGGAAAAAATGATGAGAAATGGAAAAAATGGAAATAAAGTCTTTGTAAATAGGAAAGGGTGGAGGGGGTGAAGGGGGGGCTAGGAATGGTGAAAAAATAAAAACCAAGATGCATTATGTAAAGGTACAATTCCCAGTGAGAAATGTAATTGTGTTGTATACCTACAATGTACCAATAAAAGAATTTAATACAAAAAAAACCCAACAAGGAGTTCCTACTTTTTGACCTGTGGCAGAATCAGAACTCATGATGGATCTATCTGTCTGTCTATCTATCTACCTAATGTGGCCCTTTATATTTCCCAGCCCCTCTTGCAGCTGGATTGGTGCCAGGGGACTTGTTCTGGCCAATGAAATATGTGCTGAGATGATAAATATCACTTCTGGATCAAGGCAGTTAAAAGCAGATGCATCTCCTACTCTTTCTCCTCCCCTGCTGTGTGACCTCAGAGGCCCTGTTCTTTCTCCCTGTGGCATGATGCCAGGATGGGGTAGCATGTCTCCCTCCATATCAGACTTCACAGGTATGACAGGTCCAGTGGATTCACTAAGCCATGAAGATATTAGGTTACTATGACAGAATCAGCTCTAATGAGTAAAGTTTGTTCTTATTTTCTCTGACTATTTTAAAGGCTATATTAAAGTGTTAAACCATATATAAAGTATATTCAGTTAATGACAAGACTAATCACTAACAGTTGTGGGTGTATGCCATGCACCAGACACTGGGCTAATTGCTATGAATTATCTCAATTAATACAACAGTGACACCAGAAAAATCGTTCAACCTCTCTAAATAGCATTATACTACACATTAGGTTGTTTTAAAATACTGACTGACTAAGGCTGCCAATTCCAGGCAGTTATAGCTCTTTTCTGGTCACAATGTTGGTTCAAGACCAAGTTTTACTTTTAAGTTTGTGCCACACAGTCACAAAGATAATCAAAAGAGATAGGACAATGAGTAATGAGGAGCTTTCTTTGCACATTTTTTTGAGACAGGATATCACTAAGTTGCCCACCTGGACTTAAACTTGCAATCCTCCTGACTCAGCCTCCCAGTGTGCTAGAATTACAGGTATGTGACACCACCCTTGGCCTGAAGGCAGTTTTATTGCAGTTGGAGGAACAGTTGATATTTTGCCAGTTATTTAAGGTGCTGTTTGTGGAAATCTAAGTTAACTGCCATCACTAATCTGATTTATTTCAGTAATGCTTTAGCACTCCATCTGCCTACCTGTCTGTCTGTCTACACACACTCTAGACAGCTGTCCAGCTGATTTGCCTCTCAACATTCCTCTGACACCCAGACATGGAGCTAACAGAAACCTGAAAACTGTAGAGCTGATGCATGAGAACATTTTCAAAGGCTATAGACATCACGGGTAGTTCTCTCTGACCCACAAAGCTCTTCTCTCTGCCTCAGTTCACTGCAGTTTCTCTATACAAGAAGCCAAGCATGCCTGATGGTACATACTCCACAAGGAAAAGTGTTCTAAATAGGCTATTTGTTCTTGAAACATAATCTATGAAAAGCATTGTAAATAGTTTGAAACAGTGAGTGTTGCTTGTATTAATTTCATGAATTCTATAACTGAGTCAAGAAATTCAACAGTCAGAAAAAGTTAACATTCCACATAGGCCCTACAGCTCATGCTAGGTGGACATCAGCTAAACACCACAAACTGACACATGCCAACCTTCAATAAAAATGCAAATGTAGCCAGGCATAGTGGCACACATCTATAATCCCAGAACTCTGGGAGGACTGCAAGTTCAAGTCCAGCCTGGGGATCTTAATGTCTTAGTGAGACCCTGTCTCAAAATAAACATATGAAAAGGCTGGAGTGTAGCTCAGGATGAAGACCTTGGGTTCAATCTTCAGTACAGAAAGAAGGAAGGGAGGGAGGGAGAAAGGGAGAGAGGAAAATGCAAACTTGGGGCCTATGAGAAGACATTGAAATTGAAATGTGTAGGAAAGGAAACACTGTCCTAAAGTCTCAAAGAAACAGCCTACTCCTGAAGGTGGCATCTTAAGAGACAGGGGTAAACTATAAAGCCAACAGGTGCCAGCATCCTGGGTCATCCTTAGGGATGCAGGAAGGCATGGCCTTTGTGAGACTCGGGCAGGGAACTCTGAGATGAGAACACACAAGGAAAGAGAGATACATATGGGAAAAAGAGGAGAGGAAAGAAATATTGGCAGCTGAATAAAAATGTACATCAGAGGAAATAAAGAGTAGATATTTCATTTTAAAATAAGCTGAAGTTTTGATATAAAAGAAAACTAGCAGAGCTCTCCCAGAATGCAAAAGAAAAGGACAAAGATAGAAACATGTTGAACACCTTGTATTAAATATGCATGGGGAAAAAACAAGATGCAATAAAAGAATCACAGGTATTTGCAAGAAATAACCCAAAACTCTAGACAGGATGTAATAATGTTTTTAAAAAGAAAAAATTTTCTGAATTTATCAAAGAATAAGTATGGGGCTGGGTATGTGACTCAGTGATCGAACACTTGCCCAGTGTGAGCAAGGGCCTGGATTCAATCCCCAGTACTGGAAAAAGAAAAGAACAGATGTGAAGAGCAAAGGGGACCACAAGCTGATCCTTAATAATGGAAGATAGTAAAAGAGAAAGTTGGCAACCATCAGGCAAGAGTAAAAAGAACCCGTATGTCTTATTTCATTTTGTGTTGACGTATTGCCATAACAAAATATCCAAGGGTGGGTAATGTGTAAAGAGGTTTGTGTAGTTTCTAATTCTGGTGGCTGGGAGATTCAAGCAGCAGATGCCAGCATCCTGGTGAGGTCCCCTGGCTGCAGCACAACATGGCCAAGAAGCAGGAAGGAAACAGCTTCAAGCAGAAGGGGGTCATATGGTGAGCCAGAAGTAAGAGATCAAGGAGGGGCCTGACTTGCTCTTTTTATAACACCCTGCTCTGTGGGAGCTAATCTACTCCTGGGAGACCTGAGCCACTCCAACAAGAGAGTACTGATCTACCAAAAGGTGGAGCCTCCATGAGATAATTGCTTCCCAGTAGACCCCAACTCCACACACCATACTGGGGGCCCCACTTCCACAACATGGAGCTCTGGGAGACAAACCACATTGAAACTATAGCCTCATGTACCGAGAGCTGTGAAATCAGTTCTGGAGATTGGGGGTGAAGGTTGCCAAAGAGTGAGTAGGGAGCCGGGAGAGAAACTTGTCTGGTGACTGTTCCTAATCCTGCATCCTTTATTTGAGCCTCTTTTCAGTTAACATGTAACTTCTGGGGACCTAGTGATATGGTCTTCACTTTTGCCCCCAAAAGTGGCTAATACATGAGCTGATCCTCCCTCCAAGTTGTTCTTGGAAGGTGTACATGGAGTCTTTATATTAAAGAGAAAAATCTTTTTAAAAATTGTTTTAAAAAATTGTTTTAAAATGTTTTAAATTTTAAAAAATTTAAAAATTGGTTTAAAAAATTGTTCCTACCCTGTGGAGAGAAAAAAAAAAACCAAAACAATGATTTCACAGGTTGTTTCCAAATCTCCAGGTAGCTAAGGGTGGGAGTTGTAGAGTGTTTGATTCTGTTGTCACATAATTACCACAATAATTCCTATTTCTTGTGCACAATTACATCTCTGGGCATGACATGGGGAAAGCAGGGGGCAAAATGTTTTCTCTGGTATGGGCAGGAGACATTTTTGCAGACTATGTTGCCATTAATGAAACAGTTTTCTTCCTTTACATGGACTTTTACTGAACTCTCTCTGAGAATTATTGTACAGTGGACCCTTGATTTATGAACTCAGTTCATTCATGAGGGCTGGTTGTAACTCAAGTTGGTCAGTTGAAGGCTCAGGCACTTTACATGGCCTTCAGAATCTTTTCCTGTATACAGACAGATCTCAGTGTCCTTAGAGAGACATTGGCCTAGGATTTCTCAATTAACCCCACAGAGGAAAGGATGCTTCAATGTTCCTTCCAGACCTCTTTCAGGTTAAATCTGTAAATGAGACCATCTGGAAGCACAAGTGGCTGGCATTTGGGTCATAACTAAAGACTTTGTTCATAAGTTAAAACTAAAATTTCGGTTGTAACCCAAGTTGTTCATGTGTCAGGCCAGTAGTAACTTGAGGGTCCACTGTGTGTCCTTAGGAAGTGAGTGTTGTATACAAGTTGTATACAAGTGTGTGAATGCACACATGTTCTCTTCAGGGTCTACTCCCAAGACACCAGAGGACCACAGAGAACAAAAAGCCTACATTGATTTCAATAAATGTACAAAAAAATGAGCGTAGACACAGAATTTATATTTTTCACAAAAAAATCAATTCAAAATGGACCATAAACCTAAATTTCACACACAAAACAATAAAACTTGAAGAAGAATATAGAAGCCAATCTGGGTAACTTTGTGTTTGATCAAAGGCTTTTAGATAAAGCATGAGTCAGCAAGTGTGAGAGCACATACTTACAATTCCAGCACTGTGGGTGGCTGAGGCAGGAGGATCCCACGTTTGAGTCCAGCCTGGCCAATTTAGTGACTTGATGAGACTCTGTCTCAGGAGAGGTAGGGTGGGGATGTAGTACAGTGAAAAGGCCCTGGATGTGATCCCCAATACCACAAAAAAGCATGATCCATAAAAGAAAAAATATTGATAGGTTAGATATTATAAAGATTTAAATCACCGGAGCATGCCACACACCGCACAGGCCACACCCCTGGAGCACACCACGTGGGGTGCCTGGTATCTAAATCCACACTGCAGAGGCACCTAGGGCCCATAAAGGCCATGGTTATGAGCTCCAGAAGATAGAGCAGAAGTGAACAACAGAGAAAGAGCCTATCTCAGGCTCCTCAATGAAAACTGAAGCCCACTGGGAAAGTGAAGAAAATCTCTCAATAAAGGCACTCTGGACCACCATGGTTGCTAAGTTGGTGGGATCAGCACCTCCCATAGGAATCCAGTCTCGCTTCCAGGGAAAGGCAGCTGGATCCTGCAGTAGAACCTTACAGAGTTCAATCCTGAAGGAGGTCAGGGACCTCAACTTGGGCCTTGCAGCCAGAAATCAGCCTGAATCTCAGTGGACTATAGGTGGCTTACTGAGACTAATCGACTTAGATGTGCACACTGCTCTGCTGCCCATGTTGTCTACTGCAACAGCAGAGACATACCCTGAAGGAGGTCTCATATATATATATATATATATTCTTTTCTTTTATTTTTCTCTCTCTCCCTTCTTGTTCTGCATTTCTCTCCCTCTTTGTTCCTGTTCCTGTCCTATTTCAGATTGCTTTTCTCTCTTTCCTTGTCTCGATTGTCATTATTCTTATAGGAAGGTGAATACAAATTCTAACTCCTCTATTGCTATTAGTTTATTCTGTTCTCTTTGTTCCTTCACTCTGTCTTTTCCTCTTGTCTTCAACAGTTTCCCAAACTTTGCAGGATCTCCCTGGGTCCTCTAGCCTCACTTCTAACTTTTTCCTCTCCTTTTATCTCTCTATCCCTCCCTCCCCAACTCCTTCTAAGTCCTTATCCTGAAGGGTAACTTTGTTATATTGAAGGGTTTATCTCCTACAAACATATTTTGGGCTGGTCCTCGATTTTGATCTAGCTCATGTGGTTAAAGGTGACAGATTCATTATTACCACAAATTGCCATTCTCTAAGCTGTGTTTGATGATATTGTAGATGCTGATTGTATCATTTGGGCTAAGATGTCATGTTTAATCGCATCAGTTGTCATCCCTGTTATACTGAAAATGAGATTGCCTAAGAATCATTAGAGACTCAAAACCTAAAGACCAGCTATACCTGGAATATACCTCTGAAAAGTAATCATTCCATAAGGGTTCTAAATACAAGCAATAAAGATATTCACAATAAGTAATATTGAAGTATCAGCTGAAGAATTAAACCAAAAATAGCACCAACAACAAAAATAGAAATGAGAAGACACTTAAACAAGGTGGAAACCCAGACTTCCAGCTCACCACAGGCAAATTCTGGGAGCAATGAAGTGGAAAAATCTGATAATCGACCACCTGGGTGCCCTGAACTGATAGCAAGGGAAGTAACAAAACAGATGAATGAGGCTCTAGAAAAATTCAACATAGAAATAATTTACCAGATAATGAGAGAGATGGTGAGCAGAATGAAAGACATGATTAGAGACTCTAGAAATGAAACAGGTAAAAACAATAGATGAACTCAGGACCATGATGGAAGCCATGAACATCCAGCATAGGAAAGAAATGGAATCCATGAAACAAATTCAAACAGATATCCAGGAGATTAAAAACCCTTGAAAGCATTTGCAGCAGAATGAGCCAATGTGAAGACAGACTATCAGATATAGAAGACAGGATTGCAGTTAGTGACCATGAAAAGAGAGATTTCTTAAAAATAGTAAGGGACTATGAGAAATGAATCCAGCAGCTGCTAGATGATGCAAAGAAGAATAGCATAAGACTAATAGGAGTCCACAAAAAAGTAGGAGAAAGTACAAATGATATAAAAAAAAACTGTTCACAGAAGTAATCGCAGAAAAATTCCCAAGTAGAGGAAAAGAATTTGACATACAGATAAGTGAGGCACATAGGAATCCAACTAGCCATGATGAAAAAAAATCTACACCTGGACAAATAATAGTCAAGATCCCAGAAACCCAACAGAAGAACAAAATTGTACAAGCAGATAGAGAAAAGAAACAAATCACATAAAAAGGAAAGCCCATCAGAATCACAGCAGACTTTTCAATGCAAACCCTCAAGTCAAGGAGGGCCTGGAGTGAAGTATTTCAAGCCCTAAAAGAAAATAACCTCCAACCTAGATTGTTGTATTCTGCAACATTATCCTTCAAAACTCATGGGGAAATTAGATATGTCAATGACAAAGAACACCTGAGAAACTTCATGAATACCAAACCAGGATTCCAAACAATTCTAAACAGTATCCTAGAAAAAGACAATGAGTATCACAACTCCATGAGGCCCAACAGAGTGAAGCCATCCGGCAAGGCAAAAAATTAAAGGGAAAGGGGGAAAAATAAAAAATAAAAGATCCAAAAACAGGAAAATATCATGACAAGGATGAGTCATATGTATCAATTATAACTATCAATCTTAAAGGCCTCAATTCACCAATCAAAAGAAATAGACTAGCAGAATGGATCAAAAAGCAAAATCCAACAATATGCTGTATACAAGAAACACATTTAACTCAAAAAGAAATTCATAGACTGAAAGTAAAAGGATGGAAAACAATTCTCCATGTGACAGGAACCTGGAAAAAAGCAGGGGTAGATATTT
Source organism: Heterocephalus glaber (assembly GCF_000247695.1). The sequence continues at coordinate 9,113,189 of NW_004624740.1, read as the reverse complement.
TCTTTGTAGACAAGGTAGATTTCAAACCAAAACTAATGAAGAGAGATAAAGAAGATCACTACATCCTTGTAAAGGTAACAATCTAAAAGGAAGACATGACAATCATAAATATACATGCAACAAATACTATTGCTCCCAACTATATAAATCAAATATTAATGGACATGAAAAACCAAATAAGCACTAATACAATTATAGTGGGGGACCTCAATATCCCACTGTCACAAATAGACAGAGCATCTAGACAGAAAATCAACAATGAAATACTAGAACTAAACCAAACTATTAAACAAATGGACTTAATAGATGTTTACAGAGTACTCCTCCTGACAAAATCAGAATACACATTTTTTTTCAGCTGCACATGTGTCATTCTCCAAAATAGACCACATGCTAGCTCACAGAACATGTTTAAGTAAATGCAAAGGAACTGAACTTATCTCCTGTATATTATCAGACCATAGTGAAATTAAACTGGAGATCAATAGCATAAGAAACTGCAAGAACTTCACAAACACATGGAAATTGAGTAACACTGCTGAACAACCAATGGGTCACAGAGGAAATTAAAGAAGAAATTAGACAGTTTCTACAATTAAATGATAATGCCAATACAACATACAGGAACCTATGGGACACAATGAAAGTAGTTCTACAAGAGAAATTCATAGCAGTGAATGCCCATACTAGGAAAACAGAGTGAGATCAAATAAACAATCTAATGCTGAACATCAAGCTCCCAGAAAGAGAAGAGCAATATAAACCCAAAGCTTGTACAAGGGAGGAAATTATAAAGATCAGAGCAGAAATCAATGCAATGGAGACTAAGAGAATGATACAAACAAAATCAATGAATTGAAGAGTTGGTTCTTTGCGAGAATGAATAAAATCAACAAACCCTTAGACAACCTTATCAGAAAAAGGAAAGAAAAGGCCCAAATCCATGCAATTAGGAATGAAAAGGGTGAAATTATAACAGATCCCGCAGAAGTCCAGAGGATCATCAATACCTTCTTCAAGAACCTGTACTCCAATAAAATTGAAAACACAGAAGAAATGGACAGATTCCTAAGTTACATATGAATTACCAAACCTGAATGAAGAAAATATAAAAATTCTGAACACTCCAATTTCAATCAATGAAATTGAAAACGTAATTAAAAATTTGCCAACAAAGAAAAGCCCAGGTCCTGATGGCTTCACTGCTGAATTTTACAAGAAATTTAGGGATGAGCTACTCCCACTACTTCTCAAACTCTTTAATGAAATTGAAAGGAAAGCAATACTCCCAAATTCATTCCTGGAAGCAAGCATTCCTCTGATTCTGAAAGCAGAGAAAGACCCAACCAAAGAACAGAACTACAGGCCAATCTCCCTAGTGAACATAGATGCAAAAATCCTCAATAAGATACTGGCAAACAGAATACAGAGGATCATAAAGACGATCATACACCCTGACCAAGTGGGATTCATCCCAGGGATGCAAGGATGGTTCAACATATGTAAATCAATAAATGTAAAACACTATATTAACAGACTGAAGGACAGAAAACATATGATCATCTCAATAGATGCAGAAAAAGCGTTTTACAAAATCCAACACCCATTCATGATTAAAAAAAAAATCCTACGGAAAATTGGAATAGATGGTCTTTATCTCAACCTGATAAAGGCTATCTATGAAAAACCAACAGCCAACGTCACTCTAAATGGTCAAAAAACTGAAAACCTTCACGCTAAAATCAGGAACAAGACAAGGATCTCCACTATAACCACTCCTCTTCAATATAGTTCTGGAAACATTAGCCACAGCAATTAGACAAGAGAAAGAAACAAAAGGAATAAAGATAGGAAAGGAAGAAGTTAAACTGTCATTATTTGCTGATGATATGACACTCTACATAGAAGACTCAATAAACTCTGCCAAAAGACTTCTAGGCTTAATTGACAGATTCAGCAGAGTAGCTGGATACAAAGTCAATACTCAAAAATCAATAGCCTTCTTGTACACAAATGACAGACTCACTGAGAGAGAAATTGAGGAAACAATTCCTTTCACAATAGCATTCAAAAAAATGAAATATCTAAGAATCAATCTAACGAAGGAAGTAAAAGACCTGTATACTGAAAACTATAGCACTCTGAAAAAAGAGATTGAAGAGGTTATCAGAAAATGGAAAGACATCCCTTGCTCCTGGATAGGAAGAAACAATTTAGCAAACATGGCCATACTTCTAAAACTGCTATATATATTCAATGCAATCTTGATTGAAATCCTAAAGTATATTTCACAGAACTAGAGAAAACAATCCAAAAATTCATTTGGAACCAGAAGAGACCTAGAATAGCAAAAGCAATTCTAGGCAACAAAGGTATGACAAGGGATATCACAATCCCCAATATGAAGCTATACTACAAAGCCACTGTGATAAAAAATAGCATGCTACTGGCAAAGAAACAGGCCTGAGGATCAGTGGACTAGATTAGAAGATGCAAACACAACTCCAGACATACTCAGTCACCTCATCTTTGACAAAGGAGCCAACTACCCTCACTGGAAGAAAGATAGCCTCTTTAATAAATTGTGGTGGAAAAACTGGATTTCAACCTGCCACAGATTAAAACTAGACCCATATCTTTCACCATGTACTAAATTAAAATCAAAATGAATCGAAGATCTAAATATTGAAACAGAAACACTAAACTTGCTGGAAGATACATTAGGTAGAACTCTTAAAGACATTGGAATAGCAAAAGACTTTATGTACAAAACCTCAGTAGCTTGGGAACTAACACAGAATCAACAACTGGGATCTCATCTTATTAAAAAGCTTCTGCACTGCAAGAGAGACCACCAACAGAGCTAAGAGACAACCTACAATGTGAGAAAAAATTTTACTAGCTGTTCCTCAGACAAAGGTCTACTATCTAGAATATATAAAGAACCTTAAAAAATAAGACCTCCCAAATTGAAAGACCCAATTCAAAAATGAGCATATGAAATGAACAGATATTTCACAGACAAAGAAGTAAAATCAGCAAATAAACATATGAAAAAATGTTCAACATCACTGGTCATTCAAGAGATGCAGATGAAAACAACACTGAGATTCCACCTAACTCCAGAAAGAATGCTGCTATCAAGAAATCAACCCATAACAAATGCTGGTGGGATGTGAGGAGAAAGGAACACTTCTCCATTGTTGGCAGGAGGGCAGACTGATGCAACCACTGTCGAAATCAATGTGGAGATATCTCAAAAAATTAGAATTAGAGGTCCCATTTGACCCAACTATTCCCCTGCTGGGTATATTCCCAAAAGATTTAAAAGAATCATACCACAGTAATATATGGACACCCATGTTTATGGCGGCACAGTTTGTAATAGCTAAAACTTGGAAACAGCCCAATTGCCCATCAACTGGAGACTGGATAAAGAAGATGGTTTTTTTTAAATAAAATGGAGTACTACTCAGCCATAAAGAATGATAAACTAGAGACATTTATAGCTAAATGGATGCATATTGAGGCCATACTCTTAAGTGCAATTAATAGGACACACATGTAAATACCAGATATTTTCTCTGGTGTGAGAAACTGAAAGTTTAAATAAGAATCAAAATGGGGCTGGGAATTTAGCTCAGTGGTTCTGCTGCCTGCCTCGCAAGCACAAGGTCCCGAGTTCAATCCCCGGTACCAAAAAAAGAAAAGAATCAAAATGTATAATAGATAATGTGAAACAGGAAGAAAAGAACTAAAGGGGAGGAGGAAGTAGGAGGAGTAGGGGAAAGGAAGGAAGGGAAAGGAAAACATATGAGAAGGGAAAAATGGAAACAAAATCTTTGTAAATAGAGAGGGTTGGAAGGGCTGAAGGGAGGGCAGGGGAATGGGGAAAATATAAGAACCAAGATATACTATGTAAAGGTACAAATTCCCAATGATGAATGTAACTCTATTGTATACCTAAAATCTACCAATAAACTTAATGAAAAAAGATTTAAATCTACTCTATGAAAGACATCGTAAAATGACAAAATAAACCACAAATGGAGAGAAAAATATTTGAAAAACACATATCTTGTGAGGGAATTGTAGTCAACATATACAAGAAAATCTTAAAATTCAAGAATAAGAAAACAACAACCTAATGGGAAAAATGAGCCAAAGGTTTGAACACATAATTCACCAAACAAAAGTACACAGATGGAAAATAAATATATGAAAACATGCTCAGCATCGCTTGCCATGAGGAATTCTAAATAAAAACAGCAAGATAACACTACACACCTATTAGAGTGACTAAATTCCAAAAATAAAAAACAATTTCATTTGACAGTGAGAATGTGAAGCAACAGAGACTCTCTCCCTTGCTGGTGGAAATATAAAATTTGTCACAAGTTTCTTACAAAGCTAGACATTGTCTTCGATGATCTAGTAGCCAAGCCCCTAGATCTGACCCAACTAATCTGAAAACGTGTGCCCACACAAAAATCTGCATGCAAATGTTCACAGCAGCTTTATATATTTATAATCTTCAAGAGCTGAGAGCAAGTAAGATACCATTCAATAAGTGGAGAATAAGCAAGCTGTGGTGGATCTAGAACACAGAAGATAATTCAGTGGTAAAAAGAAATGAGGTGTCATAAAGGCAAGACACAAAACACACAGATGATTCCCAAACGTGTATATGTAAGTGCAGGAAGCCAGTCTGACAGGGCTACATACTCCATGGTTCCAATTATGCTGTACTGTGGAAAAGCCAGAACTATAGAGGCACAAGATCAGTGGGTCCAAGGAGTTCAGGCATGAAGAAAGAAGGTTGATGAATGGTGCATGGGGTATTTCTTAGAGCAATGAAATACTATGTATGGCACTATAATTGTGCATACCTGATAATATGCATTTGTCAAAAACCATTGAACTTCAGCCCACAGAGTGAACCTTAGTGTATGCAAATTGTAAAAAACATTTAGAAAGTCAATTGATCTCCAGGATAGAATGTGAAATGTGACAAGTCAATCTAGATTACAAATGTCTGAAACTACCTCACTGAAGAGGGCAGGAGAAAAGTGCCAACTTCAGTAGTTTTGGAAATGAATGGAGTCTGTAAAACTAAAGGCCAAAGAGCTATACACAAGCATTTTAATTGATGAAGTTGTCTCCCATGAGTGTATGACAAAACAATTCTGATAATGTTACATACATATGCCAGACTTAAACAATTAAGTAAATGGATGGTGCATGGTGGGAGCCAGGTTGCTCAATGTTGGAGCAGGAATTAACAGATTAGCAAAAGAGGGCATCTAGAACAATCCACCAGGCAATACATTGGAGCTGGAAACATTAATGTAAACCCACGTTTAGCTCAGTGTAGATACAGATGGCCACATAATAAATATGCATAGATTTGCATATATACATAGGTTACTCTACATGCATATATTGCCTTGCTTTCTCTGCTGAAAGGCCCTAGAAGTAACAATACCCCAGTAGCAACAAGCACACTGAGTATCCAAATCTTGGTTTCTAACACCATTGTCCAATAAAAGAAATGATGGCAGGAAATATATAAGATGAGCCTGGAGCATCTTACACTGTCAGGAAGTAAGAAAAGTTTCAAAATATAGGGGCCAACAATGCTCAGTGGCCAAGGATGCAACAAGTTGATCAAGAAAATAAATAAAGTTGTGTTGTAACATAGGCCAAGGTATAAAATAAATATCCACGAGTCCATGCTTATGGAACTACACGATGGAAGAGGGAAGGAGGAAGAGAACAGAGGAAAAAATGGGGAGGAAGGAGGGTAGGAAGAAAGAAAAGAGGAAGGAAGGAAATACAAGAATGCAGACTTCCAAATAATCTATGTAGATACTTGGCTTGCACAGAGGTAGAACATAATTCTCATTGTTTTTAATTTTTTTTTCAGTACTGGGAATTGAACCCAGAGCTTTTACAGTATAGGTGAGCTATATTCCCAGTCCTTTGTTATTCTATGGTTTGAGACAGAACCTCCTAAATCACTCAATCATTCACATTGGACTCAAATTCTTCTGCCATAATTCCCATTATTAAGTGTAGTCTATGCCTAATGACTTCCTTCCAAAGAATACAGTATGAAAAGAAGGAAAATTATAACTTTTCAGTGACTCTTTACCTCTGTACTCTTATTCCTCCAAACCCACAACCCCAGTCTAATCAGGAGCAAACAGACAAATCCCAAATGAGAAGTATTCTACAATATATCTGGCCAGTATGCTGCAAAGCTGGCATCAAAAATAAGAAAATTAGAGAATCTGTCATAGCCAAGAGAAGTCCAAGGGGATGTGACAATAAAATGTACTGTCATATCCTGGAAAAAATCCTAGGACATTAAGTAAAAACCTAAATTTGAACAAAGTATGAAGCCTAATCAATAATAATGTATCAAACTGGTTCACTAACTACAATTTCATGTGCCATACTTACTTGTGCACTTAAGTATGGTGTATGAGTTATATAGGAGGGAATTGAGTGTTGGGTAGATGAGAATTGCCTGTATTATCTTCACAATTTTTCTGCAAATCCAAACTGCTCTGAAAAAGTAATTTACTTTTTCAAAATTTCAATTTCATATTAATCTCATCTGTGGCCTTTCCCTAAAAGATAAGATCTGTAGGGGACAACTAATGTGGCTTATACACCCCTCATGCTGATCCTAAGGATGTGCCAACAGATAGCTGACGGCCCCTAGAGTGACGCAGCCTGTCACCTGCTGGTCTCCAATCCTGAAGTGAGGAATGGGTAAACTGTGTACCCTCTGGTGCCATGAAGTGCTTTTAGGAGCCCAGGTCTCTGCTTCACTGCTCTGGCTTCTTCTTGGCCCTCTGTTGCTAGACGTCCCTGGGTCTCTCCCTTCCTCTCTGTCCAGGCTTCTGCCTGTACCCAGCCTTTGTTCTGGGTGCCCTTGGTTGTTCTCATAGCAGAGGACCCTGCTCTTCACTCCATGCCTCTGCCACCCAGTGACCGAGTAAGACTTGTGGAAGCCACCTTGTTCTACTCACCATGTGTTTAACTAGACCGGGAGATCGGCTGCTGAGCTGGTGCGCTGTTGAGGAAGCTCCCAAAGGCTCCAAACTGTCCCTGTCCCTGGTGCTAACCCTTGAGGACCAAAGCCACAGAGGTGGAAGCAAGAATTCCTAGCTCTGCTACCTCTTTCTCATTTTGTCATTCTCCCCTCCAAACTTTCAAAGATAGACATTTCCCTTGAGTCTCCTATATTATATCCACCTCTTCCTACCTCCAGCCTCAAAATTAAACCTTACAGGTGGTCAGAGGCATCTTTCTTCATGCTGAAAAAATAATTCAAGATGTGGAGTCTTCCCTGTTAGCCTTGAATTTTGCAAGTTTTTTTTGTCCACAAAGCTTGGCTTTTAAGCTTAATCTCAAAGAAATCGAGTAACTATTTTTCCTGCCTGGGCTAAGAAGTTTCTTCGTTTGGACTCAGGCTGCAATCAGACATCAATTTAAGGGGGAAATTAACATGGAAGAATTGCCAAAATACAATTCCTGTGGCCTGTGGAGGGGATGCGTTGATTTCTATGGCTTGTGTAGGTGGGAGAGGAAGTCAAAGGCAAAACATTCCTGAGGTGAGACTGGGTTTCCTAAAAAGAGATGGACATCTTCTTTGTTAGTCTTAAGAAGGAAGCTTTGAGAAATAACAGAGCAGGACTGTCACAAGGCAGTGAAATGTGACTAGGGAATCCCCCAGACAGGGACCCCCAGGATGTCACTCAAGGGGTGTGCAAATTTGGACAGGGAAGAATATACGTTTATTTCCATTAAATTCTAAATTTAGCTTTTTCCTCCATTATGAATGCAAACTGTGAGGTACAATGGCATTAACAGTACCTGGGACTCTGCCACTATTTTCCTATCATGTTACAGTTGTTGCAATTCTTTCAAAATGTTGTTTACACCTACCACTACAGTACTTCAAATTTATGATAGTTATCATACCCACTGCTGGATCTTATTACCCAATGCATCAAAAAGAAGCACATTTGTCATTACATCACACATTTGTTTTGTTTATTAGTTTGGTACTGCATTGCAATAGAATTGATTTCCTTTGTTGTTACCATAAGAGTTCTAGTTCATGCACTTAAAAACACAATTCATAGGCCTCCTTAGACTCGCCAAAGGGATCCATGCATACAAAGAACCTTAAGATATTTCTTTTCTGACTCTAAAAGGATTTCTTTGTACATTGTAGTTTTTCCCTACATTGAAATTCTCCAGTTACTGTAGCCTCAAGACTGGTGCAATACAAGATTTATATACATTGGCTGGGCATTAATGATGTTATGGAGAATTGAGAGAAGATTGAGTAAAGGAAACTGCACCCTCCTTCCCCTACCAAGTCAGCCCAGAGGTGGGTGACTCAGTAGCTGCTGAACAGAGAGGAGACAATGGCCCAGAGTCCCAGGGAAGGACCTGAAGTGAAGCTGTCGAGGGCTGAGGTGGTACCTAAGCGTGATCAGGTTAGGAAAATATGGAAGCAAACACTCCCTGATTATCATACTAATCAGTGGTATCCACAGGACTCTTAAATCACTGTGAAGGCTTCTTTCCTTAACTCCACCAACATCCTACCCACCCAAACCACGCAGCAGGAAGTCCCAAAAGAGGTCTACTGCCAGGAGCAGCAGGAAAAAAATCCAGGATGCTGAAGGACAAGTGTGGAAGTTTAAAAATATGCTCCCCAACCCTCTGAGCCTCCTCCCACTGAGATGTGGTGTCTATGTCTCCACCTTTTGAATATGAGAGGATGCGGACTGCTTTGCCTCCTACATTATGGCAGAAATGATGCTTACAGGGTTAAGTCACAAAGGTCAACCAGCTTCCACTTGGCTCTCTTGGAAGGCTCTTAGGATGCTCTTCTTAGACCCCAGGAGCAATGCTGGTGGAAGCACAAGGCACGTGGAGAAGCCCAATGCAGAGCTCACAGCTGAGCCCATCCTTCAACAACCCCATCCCAGGCGTGAGACATGGAAGTGAGTGAATAACTCCAGAACATGGCCATTTGGGTCTTTCCAGGGGAGGCACCAGACATCGTGGCTCAGGCACAAGCTTTCCTCTCTGAATGCCAGAGACTACATGAGCACATGATGCTTGTTGGTTGTGTCATTGAGTTTGGAGTAGTTTACTACCAACAGTAGCAACTGGACTAAGACAAGGCAAAAAGTCCAGGCCCAGTGCCGAGGAGCAGAGCTGCCCCCAGCACAGAGGGGCCACCATACCACCTTCCCCAGCTGCAAGGAGGTGAGAAGTGCAGGTGCCAGCAGCACACATCTCCCCCCACCCCAACCACCGCTGAAATGAGAAGACACATAAAGAAGTATCAAAACCAGACTCCCAGATCACCTAAAGCAACCCCAAAGGGAAATGAGATGGAACAATCTGATACTCAATCAGCTGGACTCCCTGAATTGGCAATAAAAGAGGATCTGGAAAAAATGAAATCAGAAATAATTTCTCAGATAACAGCAGAGATTGTGCCCATAGTGCAAGACATGATTAATAAATCT
>NW_004624740.1:9080030-9101699 GCF_000247695.1 Heterocephalus glaber | reverse complement strand
ACCCTTAGCCAACCTTATCAGAAAAAGGAAAGAAAATGCAATGGAGACTAGGAGAATGATACAAAAAATCAATGAAGCCAAGAGTTGGTTCTTCAAAAGAATCAACAAAATTGACAAACTTTTAGCCAAACTTTTCAGAAAAAGGAAAGAAAAGGCCCAAATCCATGCAATCAGGAATGAAAATGGTGAAATCACAACAGATCCAGCAGAGATCCAGAGGATCATCAATATCTATTTCGAGAACCTATAGGCCAATATGATGGAAAACACAGAAGAAATGGACAGATTCCTAGATAACTATGAATTACCAAAGTTGAACGAAGATGACCTAAAAATTCTAAACAACCCAGTATCAATCAATGAAATTGAAAATGTAATTAAAAACTTACCAACTAAGAAAAGCCCAGATCCTGATGGCTTCACTGCTGAATTCTACAAGACGTTTAGAGAGGAACTACTGCCAATACTGTTTAAACTCTTCAATGAAATTGAAAGGGAAGCAATACTCCCAAATTCATTCCTGAAAGCAAGCATTACCTTGATTCCCCAAAGCAGAGAAAGACCCAACCGAAAAAGAAAACTATAGGTCAATCTCACTAATGAACATAGATGTAAAAATCCTTAATAAGATACTGGCAAATAGAATGCAGAAGATCATCAAAAAGATCATACACCCTGACCAAGTGGGATTCATCTCAGGGATGCAGGGATGCTTTAACATACACAAATCAATAAATGTAATATACTATATCAATAGTGCCAAGAACAAAAACTATATGATCACCCTAATAGACGGAGAAAAATCATTTGACAAAATCCAACATCCATTTATGATAAAAAAAAAACCTTACCAAAAAGTGGAATACACAGTCTCTACCTCAGTCTGATCAAAGCCATCTATGAAAAACCAACAGCCAATATCATACTAAATGGTCAAAAACTGAAATCCTTCACACTAAAATTACAAACAAGACAAGGATGTCCACTATCACCACTCCTGTTCAATATAGTCTTGGAAACATTAGCCACAGCAATTAGACAAGAGAAAGAAATAAAAGGAATAAGAGATAGGAAACGAAGAAGTCAAATTGTCATTATTTGCAGATGACATGATACTCTATATAGAAGACCCCAAGAACTCCACCAAAAGTCTTCTAGACTTAATAACCAAATTCAGTCAAGTAGCTAGATACAAGGCCCACACACAAAAATCAGTAGCTTTCCTCTACACGAACAACAGACTCACTGAGAGAAAAATAGGGCAAACAATTCCTTAGCATCCAAAAAACTGAAATACCTAGGAATCAACCTAATGAAAGAAATCAAAGACCTCTTCTCTGAAAACTATGGCACTCTGAAAAGAGAGATTGAAGATGATATCAGAAAACAGAAAGACATCCCTTGCTCCTGGGTGGGAAGAATCAACATAGTGAAAATGGCCATACTTCCAAAACTGCTATAGAGATTCAGTGCAATCCCAATTGAAATTCCAGCGGCATACTTCACGGACCTTGAGAAAACAATCTAAAAATTCATTTGAAACAAGGAGAGACCTAGAATAGCAAAAACAATACTAGGCAACAGAGACATGGCAGTGGGTATCACAACCCCCAACTTGAAACTATACTACAAAGCTACTGTGATAAAAACAGCATGGTACTGGCAAAGAAACAGACCAGAGGACCAGTGAAACTGATTAGAAGATGCAGAAACAACTCCAGACACACTCAGACACCTCATCTTCGACAAAGGAGCCAAAACCCTCACTGGAGAAAAGATAGCCTCTTTAATAAATGGTGCTGGAAAAAATTGGGTTTCAACTTGCCAAAGGTTAAATCTAGACCTATATCTCTCATCATGTACTAAACTAAAATCAAAATGGATTAAAGATCTAAATATTAAAACAGAAATGCTGAACCAGCTGGAACAGAGGTTAGGTAGAACTCTTGAAGCCATTGGTGTAGGAACAGATTTTATGATCAAAACTCACTTGCCTGTGAACTAGCACAATCAACAAGTGGGACCTCTTCTTATTAAAAAGCTTCTGCACAGAAAGAGAAACCACCAGCAGTGTGAAGAGACAACCCACAATGTGGGAAAAAATCTTCACCTGCTATTCCTCAGACAAAGGTCTACTATCTCGAATCTATAAAGAACTTAAAAAGATCAGACCTCCCAAATTTAAAGACCCAATCCAAAAATGGGCATCTGAAATGAACATTCATTTCTCAGACAAAGAAGCACAAATAGCAAATAAGCATATGTAAAAATGTTCAACATCACTGGCCCTTCGAGAGATGCAAATGAAAACAATGCTGAGATTCCACCTCACCCCAAAAGAATGGCTGCTATCATGAAATCAACCAATAACAAATGCTGGAGGGGTTGCAGGGAAAGAGGAACACTGCTCCACTACTGGTGGGAGTGTAGACTGGTGCAACCACTGTGGAAATCAGTATGGCAATACCTCAAAGAACTAGGACTGGAAGTCCCATTTGACCCAGCTATTCCCCTGCTGGGTATCCTCCCCAGAGAATTAAAAAAATCATATCACAGTGATATATGTGCACCCATGTTCATAGCAGCGCAGTTTGTAATAGCTAAAACTTGGAAGCAGCCCAACTGCCCATCAAGTGGAGACTGGATAAAGATGTGGTTTTTTTTATAAAATGGAGTACTACTCAGCCATAAAAAATGAGAAATAGAGGCATTTATAGCTAAATGGATGCACATTGAGGCAATACTCTTTAAGTGAAATAAATAGGACGCACATGTGTAAATACCGAATAGTTTCTCTAGTGTGAGAAACTGAAAGTGTAAATAAGGACTAAAAGGTATATTAGATAATGTGAAATAGGAGGAAAAGGGGCAAAGGGGAAGGGGAAGTAGAAGGTGTAAGGGATAGGACAGAAGGGAATGGAATTAATATGAGAAAATGAAAAAATGGAAACAAAGTCTTTGTAAATAGGGAAGGATGGAGGGATTGAAAGGAGGGCAGGGGAATGGGGAAAAAATAAGAACCAAGAGAGATTATGCAGAGGTGCAAATTTCCAATAATGAATGTCATTATACTGTATACCTAAATGTACCAATAAAATTAATTAAATTAAGAAAAAAAGATGAGAAGTCCAGGACGAAAAGTTCCTGTCATGGCGGCATGGCTCATGGATGCAGCACTGGACCTTGCTCCAATGGGAGAGCCCAAGAGAAGAGTAAAAGATGGGGCACAACTAAGGGGCCATTTGCCCCTCACCAGTGCCCTTTGGACTCTGTAGTGAGTAGAATGACTTGTAGCATGGTGCAGAGCTGTTTGACACACAATCTTTTGCTGTCAGCAAGATTATTTAGGGCATGGACTCCATAAACTTGCCCCTCCCCCACAGCCCCACTTTCTCAGTACGAACGAAATACTCAAATTGAAATGTGGGACAGCTGGGCACGATGGCACACACCCCTAATCCCAGCACTCTGGGAAGCTGAACAGGAAGATTCTAAGTTCAAGCCCAGACTGGGCAAGTTAGCGACTTAGGGAGGCCTTGTCTCAAAATACAAAGTAAAATGGGCTGAGATGTAGCTCAGTGCAAAGCTCCTAGGTTCAATCCTCAAGACCCCAAAAGGTTGATACAAACACCACGAATGTGTTAGATGAATTTAGTCTGTCTCAATGACTCTAAAATTTCCCATAAAAGGGCTGCTGATGATCATCACCCTCTGGTGATGGGATCATAGTCCAAAGTAGCACCTCCCACAAGCAAGAAACCTCCCTGGAAGTCCAAGATTTTGTGTTTTAAAAATTAACATTTTCTATACCATACCTCATCAAGCTTTGTTTTAATAGTACAAGTATCTTAAATTGCCTGCCATGCAGGTGAATGAACATTGCACAAGCATTGTCTACAAGGTCACATAGTCTATGTCCTGTTGAGGGGGTCTCCATACAAGTGCTGACAACAAGAAGCATGCAGAGCCCTGATACTCCTCAGCGCTTCCAAAGACACCAGGCACCCAGAGGCCACTGGCTCACTGACCACAGTGTACTTACAGAGGAATACTTATTAACAATGATGCTTGCCTTGGATTTGTGGCATGTTTTATAGAAGAATCACATAGGAAATAAGTGGATCTTGGGCCAAAGGAAGATCCCCAAGACAGTTCATCAGAGAATCTCCAGGATGGTGAAAGATTCATCACTAATTTCTTAGCTAAGAGTAGCTAGAATATTTTCTGTGGAGTTCAGAATTTACTTTTTGGCTGTATATCTGGAGTGTTTTTTTCACTGAAGACTAATGCAACTTCAAGCATTTCTTCTCTTTTTCCTTCTTCCCCTCCACTCCAGGGTCCCCTGTCCTCAGAGGCCCTCACTTAGGTGAATTCGTGCAATAATTCTGGAGAGCAACTTGGCAAAGTTTAGCAAAAGGAAAAAATGTGCACATTTTTTGACCCAGATGTTTCACTTCTAGAAAATTTATCTTTAGATTGCTTGCATAAGTTCACAGGGATGAATTTACAAAAATACTCATTGCAGTGCTGCTTGAAAGAAAAAAGAACAACATAAACAAACTTCAATAGGGGTCTGGTTAAATAAATCCCAGCACACTAAAGAAGGGTGTTGGCAATAAATTGTTAAGTGAAAAAATATGGTGTGATGGGATCTCATTAATAGCAATAAATTACTTACATTTGATTATATTTATGCTTATTCTAAGTATATTGTGCGGGAGCGGGGATTTAGCTCAGTGGTTCCGCTGCCTGCCTCGAAAGCACAAGGACTCAAGTTCAATCGCCGATACCAAAAAAAGAAAAAAAACAACTAAGTATATTGTGCAACTTCAAGGGGTATCCTTTGCACCTTATTGTTTCTAAACTCTAGTCCTTTATTGTCAATATCTTTCTTCTCTCATCTCTCCTCTCTCCTATCTCTGTCTTTCTCCCTTTCTCCTTCCCGTACTTGGGACTGAACCTAGGACCTTCACACTGAGCTACATCCCCAGCACTTTTCATTTTCATTTTTTAAATTTTTAATTTTTTTTTAAGACAAGGTCTCCCTAATCAGCCAGGCTGGACTCAAATCTACGACCCGCCCAGGCTGCTGAATTACAGGTATGCACCACTAGGCCCAGATCTTTCTGTTCTCTTTCAGTGAAACTTTTTTAAATACTCTTGTAAGCAGAGCTTGAATATTTAGATTTTTTCCCATATCATTTTTACTGATTAGTTCGCTACCTGAGTTTCTTGTAGGCTAAAATGTATAAATAGTACTGGGATGGTCCCATTGACTATTTTAGATGCATTCTGAATAAGAAGATAATTTCTTTTGTTTAGTGTGCTGATATAGCTATGTAGTTAATCTTTTTTTTAATGGTTTTTGGTTTATTTTTGTACCAGAGATCGAACTCGGGACCTTGCGCTTGCCAGGCAGGCGCGGGAACCACTGAGCTAAATCCCCAGTCCGGTAGTTAATCTTTAAATAAGAATTTTTGTATTTGTGGCAAACACCAGGTTGTGCTGGTCTGCTATAATAGAATACAGTCATGTGCCTCATAATGACATTTGGGTCAATGATGGAACACTACGGGGGTGTCCGTGGGGTACAGCAGTGATCCCATATAGCTATAATGGAGCTTTAAAAAAGACCTATTTTCCAGTGACATCACAGCCACCTGACATGTCCTCTGATATCCCCACCATGATGAAATAACTTAACAATGCTTTCTCATGCTGTGTCTCCATCATTAAGTGACACATCACCGTAGTAGAGTAGACTCTTTACATTTTTAAGTAATCCTGTTGTATTCTTGTTCTGTAAGTGAAGGAATGGTGTACTCTGGACTTGCACACCAGCCTCTATGTGTGTGTGTGTCTGTGTGTGTGTCTGTGTGTGTGTGTGTGTGTGTACATCCAAGCATATTTGTCCATTGGTGTATTCCTGGGCCTGTGTGTATTTATCCTAAAACATAGACTGCCTGTACTCACCCATTTTCCCCATGAGTCTGTAAACTACATCAGGAAAGGAGTTATCCATCTCTGTCCCCAATGCTCAGCACATAGCCTGGCACACTGATAAATGGCACTTGAATGAAGAAAGGTGTGGGCCCTCACTGGGCCCAGAAAATGTCAATTACCTATTACTTATATTGATCTTGAGACCTAGGTGTGTCTCCAGGAGAGGAAGTAAACACTAGTACCTAGGCTTTTACACACACACACACACAGAGGTTCAAACTGTGTTTGAAAAAGCTGAGTTAATCAAAGATAAACCATTTTCTTTGCTGTAGGGTATCATATGATTTTAATACCCACTGATATTCTTCAAGAGGCAGATCTAGTATAGAGCATCATTCAAATTTTACTGACCATGAAGCACTTTTAGAGGAATATTTATTTGCATTGACTTTCTGAGGATCATCAATTTGTCCCACATTGTATGAGAAGAATCACAAAGTAAGTAAACAGGCCCTGGATGGAAGGAAGATTTCCAAGAGATTGAGTCAGAGAATCCCCAGGAGGGGAAAAGTGACTAAAAGTTTCTTAGCTAAGCTAAGATCCTTTGAAATCCCAACTGGATGGCTGGAACTGATAAGAAAAAGGAAAGGGAAAAGATCCAGCTGCTGTAATAAGATGACCAATGCACGCTTATGGAGGGGCATGTGAGAGTTAATTGTGATATATCAACTTGAATGGATTAAGAAATGCCTAGTGGCTAGTGGCTAGCACAGCACAGTTCAGAGTGTGTCCAGTGATGACTGACATATAGGTCACAACTGAAGAGGGAACAACCACCCCAGATGTGGGCAGCACCAACCAATAGGCCTGGGTAGAATGAGAAGGGAAAGAAGGAAATCTACCCTTTTCTTCAGAGGAGTTGCAGTCTTTGCCATCGCCTTTAGCCATTTATCTCAAGTTCTTTTAGGCTTCCAGCCCAGACTCTTCAGCCTCCCAACACAGACCCTTCAGCTTTCTGACACTGACTTGCAGCAGACTCTTCAGTGAGCTCCAGGCCTTCCACTCTTGACTATCCTCCAGTTCGCCAGTACACAGACCACCATTTTGCACTCTTCTACCCCTGATTCCACAGGTGGCCACTGTAAACCTGCCTAGTAAATCCCATTCCTCTAGAGAACCCTGATACAGGGAGTGTAGCAGCAAAAACCTTCCCCACTGGGGCTTCTGGGAACCTAGTGGGCTGACAGGGAAGGACTCAAAGAAATTTCCAGTCCTACCTGACAATCTGCTGAGTCAGTATGCAGAGCCTGCAAACATATATATTTTTAGAAACTCACCAGGCAAATTGTGATGAAGAGCTCCATTTTAACCTGCTGATTCCTTGAACTGGCTTCTTCTACTCCTTGTTCTATCCAGAGTAGGGTGAGCAGATAGATAAGGCAAGACAGCACATGATGGGGGCGTGGGGGTTAAGGTGAGCAGTAGACGAAAGGTGACAATTCTTTCAAAAGTTTGAAGGAATGATACAGGTTTTTTTAAAAAATGACATCAGAAAAAAATGTTTCTGCTAGGGAGAGAATAAAAGGAGGTTAGAAAATAGGATATAAGGGGTATAATTGATGGAATAATGTTCCTCAAGAGAGTGGCAGGAGATAGATATCCACCATATGTGGCGGGTGACCCTTGCCCTGGTGGAGGGATCCTCCTCCATCACGATGGGCAGAGAAGGGTAAAGATGGACACAGATTCGAAAAGATGACAAAGAGCAGTGGGGCAATTGGAGTAGTTCGTGCTTGGGGTCTTTGAGGAAGTGACACCATTCTTAGAAGAGTAGAAGTTGAAGTAGTCACGGTGGACAATGAGGAGGTGACCTGGCCACTAGAATCACTGAGTCACCCCGAGGCCTTCTTGGGGCTGAAGGCTATGACTATGTAGGGTCATCTATCCATGTCCTGCATCCATACAGGTTTTCCCTTGGAGTGCTCACATCCTGGACTAGGAATAGCCATGGGAAGCCACTCTTTAGGAGGTGGTCCCAGATCAGGGATGTGTTCTAGGACACCCCCCAGTAGATGCCTGAAACTTCAGACGGCATTGAACCCTATATATACTATGATTTTTCTGTACCACACACAGGTAATGGGAGTTTTAGATGTCAACTTGACTAGAATGGGGGATGCCTAGGTGGTTGGCACAGCATTATTTCTGGGTGAGTCTGGGAGGGTGGGATTGAGGGAGGGAGGGAAAGCCGAACATCACTGCTGTCCAGGCCCAAGCCTTCCACTACATGCCATGGCTGTGCCTGAGACCATACAGCGAGCAGCACTGGTATGCATCCTGCTGCAGTACTGCATGGTATGCACTCCCCCTAAGATGCACCTCCCGGAGTTTAGCGCTCAGGATGCAACGTCTTTTTTAGGGCTTATGAGTTCCTGAGGTCCAGCAGAGCCAAGCAATGGGGACAGAAGGAACAGTGGCCAGCATGGGGCCAGAGAAGTCCCTGGACTCCTATTAGGGACAGGAGGTGAAATGAGGGTGGACTTGCAGAAGTGGACTCTGGTTGATGATTCTAATCTAGCAAGGGAGGCTAACTTAGTAGCCAGGCATTGAAAGTTGAGTTCCTTCAGACTTAGGGCTGTGGGGTCTTAAGTCACAGGGAGTTCATAGGTCCTGTTTATGTAGAGATGCTTTTTATGAGCTATTCAGAGCAGGGGTGGGAGGGAGAAGTAGGGAGAGAAAAGTTCCCTTTGAATTCTCATTCCTTTCAGAGTCAGCAATTTAATGAGTCATGCATTCTAAATCCTTGCTTTGTCTACACGTTTTCATTTCAAAATACTAAAAAACATTTTGTTTGGAACATGGCTTATTTTTAGTTCATATATCAATAGTGCATATCCATTTCTCCTCATATTAGAAAGGCTTCCTTTGGACTGGGCTGCAGCAGCACCATCATAGTAGAGTTGTTTACCTAGCTGGGCCTTGTTGAAGCTACCTGGGCATTGCTCTCTTCCCTGGAGACTGTCTTCTTGGAGCCCTAGCATCCCTACCAACCATCCATGGTCAACTCCAGACCTGATCCAAAGAGCCCCAGATCCCAAAGTCTGGACAAAAAGGGAAGGACATTCTTTCAGGGCCCCAGGCCCAGGAGCCAATGCCTAGACAGCCTAGACACAAGTCAGCTCTTCATTGTTGTGCTCCCTTGGATGAGAAGGAGGAGAAAAGATGGAGGTCCCCATCTGGAGTGGTTTCCTCAAGATACATGGAGAGAAAACCTGGCCACATCTCACAAAGACAGGAACAGACATTCTAGGGAGTTCTTCTGCAATCCTTTAGGCTTAGAAGTAGGAGGAGACTGAACTAGGAGGATGGAGGTTGGGAGCATGGGGTCCCACTTTCAGTTTCTGCCCTCTATAGGAGGTCTCGCTCTACTTTGGTGCCCCTGGCCAGCTTTATCTACCCTGCTGCTTTTGTTCCACCAGAGATGGTTCACCAGTTTTGGGGTTACATGGTACCATCTTTGTAAAAGACTCCAATTTACAGGTTTAATAGAAAACAACTGAATGGATAGCCAACTGCCTTTCAAAATAGAATATAAAGCAATAGCTCAAGGAGTTGGAGTGAAGCGGATCAAGTTTAATGCTCAGCCTTGAAGAGCATCTGCAGTTAAAGTGAGGATACTGTTACAGCTTGTATCTTGATGTTCCCCCAAAACCTCATGCACTCAAAGGTGGGGCTTTTTGGAGGTGAGAGGATCTAGGGTGTGTGATAATGGGATTGAGGATATGATGCTGGAACTAATGGTGTGATGCTAGGATTAAGGGTGCCCCACCCACCCTGGGGGTGAATGATACCTGCCCCAAGGCTGGGTAGCCTGGACAGACTATAAGGGACAGAAAGAAGGCTGCTGCCATCACTTGACGCTTGCCACTTCACTGCTTTGCTGCCTTCTGCCTGCCATGAACTGTTTCTCCTCTGCCATGCCACTCTGCCTAGGAGCCAGCTGATTATGGACTGAAACCTCTACAAACTGTGAGGTAAATAAATATTTCTTCCTCTAATTTTGAGTGTTGGGTATTTTGTCTCAGCAACAAGAAAAAAGTAACTAAGACATATACTGATCAGAAAAGATTGGGTTCCTGTAAATTGAGATGGAGATGTTTGGGAGGAATCTGACAAGGCTGGGAACATTGAATTCCTAAATTCTGATGGAATTATTTTGCCAGAGGAAGAGATTTCCCAACTTTCGGTGGCAGGGTAATACATCAATTGAGACTGGCTACCAAATGGGCAGCAACTCAACAATGATCATTTTCATATGGACAGAGGATCCAGGGAGATGTAGCTTTCTGGGGGTTTCCACATCCCTTTAGACTACTCAGGTATGTTCCATGCATCCCTGGGAACCAGCTACATTGCTGGCCTGGATTCCGTGAGACACCCTCCTCCTATCCTCACTGAAGTCTTTAACATGTTTCTATTTTCACTTTCATGAGCTGAACTGGACTTCTGTCATGTGGAACCAAAAGGGTACCAGGAAATGGAAAAGTGCTCTGGAGAAGGGAGCAAGGACATGTTGAAGAGGCTCTTCTCTGCTTTATATCCTGTCTACCCTTCCCACACCATGCACGACCATCAGGCCACTGTAGCTGGTCTGAGTGACAGCTCATGGAGAGGCCCCTGGTGCTCCTGTAGGCTAACTTCAACACCAGGCTGTGCCACATCTGAAAGACACTCAAACAGACAGCCGAAGGGCAGGAGGTAAGGAATGGTCAGAAACTTTGCTGCTGAGAATGTGAGAATACTCCTGATGGGCTGTTGTGGTTTAGATCTAGAATGTCCCCCCAAAAAGCTCATTATGTTCATAGGCTGGGATTTTGGAAGGTGACTGGATCATGGGTGGGTTCATCCACTGAAGAGTTTAGAGGAGAATGTCCTGTGAGGAATCGGGATCTAGACAGAAGAGGCAGGTCCCTGGGGTGTGACCTGGAAGGGTTCATCTCCCTCCCCAGCCCCTCCCTTCTCTCTCTGCTTCCTGGCTGCCATGATGTGAGCAGCTCTCCTTCGCTAGACCCTTCTATCCCGCCCTTCCTACATTGAAGCTGGCCAACCATAGACTGAAATCTCTAAAAAACATAAACCAAAATAAATCTCCATTTTTTAAGTTGCAGGTGTTGAGTATTGTGTCTCAGTGATTGGGAAGTGACTATGACATGAGCTCTGTTCCCTGTCCCCTCCACACCCAAGTTCTTGGTGCTGAAACACTGACCACAGAACTTCCTCCCATGGCCCCGCTTCATTGGTTTTCTCTTTGACTGTCACTTTCCACCTGCTGCACAAAGAAATCTTTGAGGAATATGTAATTATGCCCTTCAAGAAAGACATAATCAAAAGTGTACTAATTGTGTAGGGTGTGTGGGGTGTGTGTGTGTGTGTGTGTGTGTGTGTGTGTGTGTGGTGTATGAATATGTGATGGGAATGAGCCAGAAGGCCTAGAAACCTTCAGTCCTGGGATCCAGAAAGTTAATGCTCACTTCCAAAGGAGTAGCTGGTGTCTTGAGAGAAGCTGACTTATTGGGCCATGGGTGCCCCTCAGAGATAGGTTAAATTAATTTGCCTAATTTATGGCCAAAGAATTTCTAATGGGGAGATGTTTTCAATGTGGGACTATCTTTCTGATTCCACCAGTCTTCCTTATCTATTTGCTATGCAATATCTTCATACTGACGAGGACACTGTTCTTTTGTCCTTTTTCTCTCTGCTGTCAGTCTCACTTGCCTTTGCCACTGCCCCCACAGGACATGAGAAAATGCTTCTCTGTCCTAGTCCTTCCCTCCTCCCCTCAGCATGGCCCTTGCCCAGTTGAAGTGCCTAGCATGCTATCATCTACCCCAGGCTGAGGAAAGGCCACCTGAAATTTCACCCTTGGACTGGGCATGCCTCCCACTGGGGCTCCTCTCCTGGAAAGGATGGACTGGGATGGAGGACCCTCTCCCAGGATGTCCCCTGACCCCTGGCCAACTTTTTCAAGTGATATTGAATTCTGAGCCCGCCCTTGTTTTCTTCACTTCCAGATTCACGCTGCCCTCTTCCAGAGCTTTCCTCAGAGTTCTTGAGAAAGGCTCTCCCTGCAGGTCAGACCAAAGGCCTGGTCAGTTCCACTCTCGACTCTCCAAACAGTGAGTTGTCCTGAAGAAAGTTCTGGATAAATTCTCACAGCATCCTGCACTTGAGCCCTGTAGTCCAGCCACCTACTCTTGTGAGGAATTGCTGAAAATTGGAAGCTGTGGTCACCAGAAATATTTCCACTTCCCTTTTTCCCTTCCATAAACCTAACCCTAATGCCCTCACTATAAACACTGTCAGCTGGTGACAGACAGGGCAGGAGGTTCCATTGCAAATAGTCTTAGGGAGATGATTCCAGAACATATCCATTCATGAGGCTCACCACAGACCCATTTTTTGATGCCAGCATCACACAGACCAATGTTTCCTTCTATACATAACCACCTCTACTTGAAATTCTTCTTGGGCTTTTACAGCCATGGATGTATCCATGAGGGAAAAGAAGAGACAGAGTAAAATCAAAAACCCAGGGAATCCCATGGCTTGGTAGCCTATAAACCCCTCACCCTGAGCCAACTTCTCCCCTATACATGGAGAGGCAGCGTAGCCCAGTGGTTGACAATATAAGGTGCAAGCTCAGAGACTTGAGTAGGACTCCTGAGTTTGCCTTTGGGTAGTCTGGGACAAAAGGCTGGACATTTGTCTTACTTTTCTCCTGAGAAACTGGGGATGACAACACCCTCCTGGGGTTATGATGAGGATGAACTGAAGTGTTCTCTGAAGAGGTCCCATTTCTACCCTGCTGTATGGTGTACTCTGCCAATGATACCTGTCCTTATCTCTAACAAGCAGCCCCTCCCCAGTGCTCCATTCCTCATAATCAGTTTGCAAACACAACCCCTTCCCCACACACATTCATAGAAAATTCATGAAAACCGGTCAGCTCCCCATTGTGACAAAATCCCTGTGCCCTACCGGCAGCTCATCCTCTGGGACCCCTCCTCCCTGTCATTTCCACACATTCCCCTCTGCCCTGGACACTGAGTGACACAGGCTCCCAGACCCCACACCACCCCCTACCTGAGGGCTGCAAAACAACCTAGGTCCTGGGGTTTGGGGGGAGACTTGCCAGGTGGGAAAGTTGGGGGTCTGGCTTCTCGGCAGTGGCTCCTCTCCCCCTTTGGGGGCTCCTCCATTCCCCTTTTTCTCATTCTCAGGTCTCCCCTCTCCAGGTTGCTCAGGCAGCCGCATCGGGGGTCCAGGGTGATGTTCTCAGAGAGATTTGGGAGCTCATCAAAGGACTGTCCTCGAAGACTCAGCCTCTGCAAAGAGGGGACAGAAACTTACTAGAAACAGCGCTGGGTGATTAATACTCAAAGCCAAACCCTAAATAATTCACATCCGCCTGCCCGTGTTTACACGGCCAATGGGAGAGACTCAACCCTGGCAGGAGAAACACAATGAGAATTGTGACAGATGTTTAGTTATTAATAAGGCCTCAACGTCACCAGAGGGTGTCGCACAGCAGACTGATACTGTGCCTTTGGAACCTACCTTAATCTTCACAGGTACTTTTCCACTCACTGCCCCTTGGGTTTGCTGGAGTTGAAGCAATATGGAGAGAGCTACAGCACCTGCCAACTTGAAGAAAGCCCAGCACTGCACCAGCAGAATTTGTCTCTTGCCATTGCCGTCAAGAGAGTCACAGACACAGAGCTGGAAATAGCTACGGATGGGGAAGACTGTCACCAAGGCCCCTGAGCCTGTCACACACTCATAACCCCAGGGCAAACCCAAGAAACAACCAATGCTGAGAGGATGTGGGGAAACAGAAACCCTCTACACCATTGGTGGGTGTGTAAACTGGTACAACCGCTGTGGAAATCAGTGTGGAGAGTCCTCAGAAAACTAAAACTAGGAATTCCATTTGACCCAGCCACTCCTCTTCTGCATATCTTCTAGAAAGAGTTAAAGTCATATCACAGTGATTCATGCATACCCATGTTTATAGCAGCACAATTCTTAACAGCTAAGTCTTGGAGGCAGCCTGTATGTCCATCAACAGATGAATGGATAAAGAAAGTGCGGTGTCTACACACAATGGGATACTACTCTGCCATAAAGAAGGATAGATTTGAGTCATTTGTAGGAAATGGATGACCTTGAGATCATAATACTATGCAAACCAAACCAGACACAGGTTAAACATGGCATGGTTTTTCTTATATAAGGAGCCAAAAATATAAATAATTGAAAAAGCAAGGTAAAAGCTAGATGATAGGGAACCAGGAGGTAGACTTTGAGGAGATGAGAAGGGGAATGGAGGGAGATGGGAAAGAGGGGAGAGGAAGGGGAAGTAGAAAGGATCAGGATGTGGTGTATTTATTACGCATCACAAACATATACTAACAAAAACGTAATCAAATAAACCCAGGGCAATGTCACCCCAACTTCCTTAAGCAACACAAGGAACATCCCAGAATAGCATCCCACTCCCAGCTCCCATTCAGACCCCACTCGCGGAGTCTCTGCATCCACTTGATGTCACCATGTGGTGACTTCTGCTCTCTCCCTGGTATCTGTTGATTTCTAGTTGTCTCTCATGACAGCCAAGCTGTCACCTCCTCTGAAATGCCACCCTTGACTGGGCCTCTCCTTTGGATGTGACAAGGCTTCCCTCATCCGTGCCTGCTCGTCCTACTGTCTGTCCCCAGTCTGTTCCCCCCCTCCCGGTACTGCATTGAGAAAAACTCTAGGCAGAGGGTAATTCAGATGCCCACTGTGGCATTTAAGCCCAAGTGCTCAATAAATATTGAATTTAATATTATTATATTGAAATCAACATTAATTCTCTTGGATTCCATACTGAAGTTAAAAATAATAATGATGACGATAAAAGAAAGAATCTCTAGACATGTGAAGTTCAAAGAGTGTAATGGAGAATGTAAATGAGACAAAAGGACCCCAGGTCACCACGGACCGGGTCCTCATCTGAGAAAACCGGGCCCTGGGGACCTCTGCATACGACAGGGGACAGTGGCCTCTCACAGCCACAGGAAAGTAAGTTTCCACTTCCCACTGCCTGGGCCTGAATTTTGCTTCTGCAAAAGCTTTCTCCTGCACTCCTTCCAGCCTTTGGATTCCAACAAGTGTGTGTGTCCACCCTGGGACCTGTTCCTTGTAGAAGCCAGCCGCTAGGGGATGCATGAGGCCTTGAAAGTGACCTTGGGAAGCTGAAGACTTGAAGAGCTGTGTGCAGACATTATAGTGTTAACTTACTCTTGTGAACCTGTATACATAACACCCATGGATGTCAGCCCCATCTGCATCCATTGAGACAGGTGCAGCCCAAAGTCCTGTGTGTAATATGAGTCCCTACTGGGATTCGTGAAAGATAGCCAGGTACACAGGCTGAGTCCTTTGAAACTTCACCTTGACCAGAAAGCCCCAAGGCCCAGTGGGTCTGGGGACACTACTGTGGTCTGACCTGTAAAGTCTCTGGTTCCCTGAGGAATGTGGGAGGGGCAGAGCCAATCCCAGAGGAAGGATGTATCCCCTGTGATTGGGTGGAACTTCAGAGGGCTGGGACCACAGGATCACCCCATAGACAGAAGGCTTCTCAAAGCCACAGCCATGTCTTTCCAAACAATGTGAGCATGACCACACACACACACATACACACACACACATATACCAACACTGGCCCTCAGACACCCACCACAGCTCTTCAGACCCCGCTCAGGACACCTGCAGCCTACACGTGACCGGGGTCAAGCTCAGGCCCTCCCCACAACACGCACACACCAAGGGCTCCCCCCAGGCCACACCCACACAGCTGCACACCACTGCACGCTCTGTTCCCAGCCCCATGCACCACGCTTCCCCACACGGTGACTCACACTCACACTCACTGGGTGCCTGGCTCCCCACACACGCTGCACACATGTGTGCGCTTTCTGTCTCCTCTCATCATCTCATAAGTTAAACAGGAGGAACAAGTTTCCTGTGTCATTACAGTAGAAATTTTTTTTAAAGTGACATTTTATTTTCAGATATGCTTTTAGTTGCCATGGCGATCCCAGCACCATGAAAGCTGTGATCAGTGGCAAATGCAGATTTCCAAAGAGAGTAACGAGCTTCCTGGGTGAGAGCCTGACTGTGCGGCGCCTCGTCCTTTGCAGGTCCCTGGGCACAGTGGACACTGGAGCCGGGCACCGATGCCCTCTGAGCTGCCTCACCAGCCCCAGGAGCAACCAGGCGCTCTCTGCAAGGGCGGCCATGCTCCCAGCACAGGGCTCAGAACCCAATCCACTTAATTACTTGGAACTTGCTCCAAGGAACGTGGCCCTGGAGGTGACAGCTCCCCAGAGCAGCTCTCCTGCCACTCAGCTGGCCCCTGGCACCTTTCACTGTGACCAGAGTGACTGTGCCAGAGACACACAGAGCCAGAAAGCCAAAACTGCAGCTGGCTCCTCCAGCCCGATGCTGTCCCAACCACGGGTGCCACAGCCAGAACTTGGGAGCCCAGGCTGCCCCTCCCAAGCTGGGACCCACCGCCATGGCCAACTACCAAGGAGCCCAGTGTTGGCATCTGGGTAGGAGGTGGACCTGCACCTCCCCTGGTCAACTAGAACCTTCACAAAGACAAGAGCCTCCTGGCCAGGTGTGATGGTGCATGCCTGTCACCCCTGCGCTCTGGGGTGGAGGCAAGAAGACTACAAATTCAAGTCCAGCCTGGCCAACTTAGTGAGTCAGGGAGACTGTCTCAAAATAAAAAAGGGCTGAGGATGCAGCTCAGTGCAAAGTCCCTGGGTTTAATCCCCTGTGCTGAAACAAAACACAAGAAAGTCCTGAGTCTCCCACAGCCTTATGAATCTAGGGCCCCACAGTAAATTCTCATGCAAGAAGTGGCTCTTTGTCTTCAAATTAACTGGTTACCTCACTTCCTGCCAAGCGTCCTAAGGACAGTTGATTTCCCAGTTGTGTCCTCCAAGTCCATTTGCCAATTGCCTCTCTTTCTATCCCCTCAGTGGTCAGCCAAGAGCTGGGTTCTGAGCCCACATCTTGGCGCAGAGCTGCAGGCTGATCCCAGGCACACATTAGTGTCCTCTTTGGTCTTCTGTCCTAGTAGGTGCCCACCTACTTCCTTCACCACCTACAATGTCCCTTGAGCCCTACCCAGAGTTTTAGGGCAGAGACCAGTGGGAGTCTACACAAAGAGCAGAGCTACCTGGAGCCTGCCCTCCACGCACACCATCATTTTACCAGCCCATGATATACGGAGATCCCTGCAGGGGTTCGCAAAGAACATGATTAACCAAATCGTACCTTGTGGCTCTGCCGCTTACAAGGCTGTGTGATCTTGAGCAACTTACTCACCTTCTCTGTGCTTCAGTACATGCATCTGTAGAAGGGGCCTGAATTTTATCACAGCACCTGCTGAGGGTGTGTGAAGTGCTAGACATGGAGCAAGTGCTATGCGTGCCAGCCAGCATTATTCCTCCCTTGGGCACCTAGTAGGCGAGCGTCCAGCAGGAGGATGTCCTGCATGGCTGTGGTCCCTCTGGGGCATCTAAAGTCCCCATCACTGCGACTGAAATCCACTGTTTATGAACGGCGCTGGGCCTGCACTGTTTAAGGTGTAAACGACTCATCCTTTCGGGGTGGACGGCTTGGCTCAGGTTAGTGTCTGGGAAGCCCAAGACACTGTCTTCCGATGGACGGACACTGGGAGACCAAGTTCAGATGTCCACCAAGAAATGTCTCCTCTGTTCGGATGACCCCAGGCTTCAAGTGAGAGTATTCGGTGTACTGCTGTCCCTGCTAGTCGTTATGACTGCTGGGGGCCACGTTATCATTTAAGTTTTTCTTTTTATTATTAGTGCCAATTCATTTTACAAAACATTGAGTATATTACTTGGGTATTTTAATCATAGCCATTCCCTCATTAGCCTCCCCTACACCCCTCCTTCTGTCTTATTCCTTTTCCCTTCTCTAATAAGAGTCTCCCTTTTACTTTCATGTAATCTTCTGCAGATTCTGTGCACTGGAGAGGACACGCAATATTTATGTTTCTGAGTCTGGCTTATTGTGTTCAATGCGATGGTCTCCAGATCCTCCCATTTTCCTACAGATGACAACACCTCAATCTTCTTTATGGCTGGGTAATACTCCATTGTGCATCCACAGCGCATAGTCTTCATTCACCCATTGATGGTCACCCAGGCTGGCTCCATATCTTGACTATCATGAATTGTGCCATAGTAAACATGTGATTACAGGTGTCCCTAAGGAAGGCTGGCTTTAATCCCTTCAGGTATAGCTAGATCAAATGGTAGCTCTATTTTTAGTTGCTTGAAGAACCTCCATCGGGAAGTGACAGTATAATCGTCATTGGATCCACTGTGATGTTTGACAATGGCTTTGCCTGTGGGTCTTTTCTCTAGAACTCTCCACAGATGTGTTATCATAGTCAGCCCACAGGAAAATTCATGTTTTATTACAATGGAATACAATTCTGCTTTGAAGCTGTCTTTTGGACAAGACACCTCATGGTGTGGGTTGCACTGTGTCATGATTAGTGTGGACTTGCAGAGAGCACCGAGTCAGACAGCATGAGCCCCTGCCAGCCCCAAAGCCAGATGCCACCTGTCCTGGCACGCATGCACCCTGCAGCTGCTGTGTGTGCAAGATAGTTGTGGAAGAAGGGACTGCTCTGCTCCTCACTTCTCTGTGCCACCTGCCTCTGCAGGGGTGATGACTCACTGTCACTTGAAATATTTTAATACTAAGACTCGAGTATGTATTCAAAAGCATAAATAAAACATCTTTGAAAACCACCACAACTGGTGCTCTAACACACAGGAAATGCCCACTGAGGTCCTAAAACTGCAAAGCACATGCAGAGGCCCCAGGCATGACGCAAACATGAAACTTTGCTCTCTCCTGATCTCTGTTCAAAACCAATTAGTTACAGTCTCTCTTCCTTTGCTTTTTTTTGGTACTGGAGATCGAACTTGGGTCCTTGTGCTTGCACAGCAGGTGATGAAACCACTGAGCTAAATCCCCAGCCCTCAAAACCAATTAGATAGCACAAAAATAAAACCTGTACCAAGGCAGAGGCAATTCTAAGCCCAAGTCTGGAAACCGGAACTAGATCCTCCAAAGCACCTGGCTGCCATTCTTCTTCAAGGGCCACTTCTCAAGGGCACTGATGTCCCTCCACATCCTGGCTCAGCTTTGCGTAAGTAAAACATCCCAACATCCCTGGCTCAACAAACTGCAAATCAAGCAAGTGGCCTCAAGCAATTAAAGTTGAAAACTATAATAAAACAAGAAATGATGGCTATTTCCTTACCATAAAGACACATATCTCCATGTCAGCTCGAAAGTCAGCTTGGTCTTGTACTTTTGAGGAGACACTAGAGATTTTAGGGCTAAAATCAGAAAAAAAAGAGAGAGAGAAATGTCCTTTATCTCTGCTATCAACACTGCATTATCACTGCTATCAACAGGCATTAACCAACACAATGGCTAAGCAATTAGAGAAACAAAACTATGTCCTTATAAATAATGTGATTATACATCTGGAAACCCCAAAGCAATCCATGAAAAACCTGCTACAAGTAGCCAGAGTTTAACAAAGCTGTGTGACATAAGAGTAACGCGCAGGACTTAATTGAAACAATTCTGAGTTAAAATAAATAAGAGATGAAGATAATCTATCTATAATAGCAAAAATAAACAAATTAGGATTTTACAAATTTAAAAAACACATCAAGAGAAAAAAGTAAAGCAAGTCCTAAAAATAGAAAATAAACAAAAACATGCAAACACAGTTATTTTAGTAGTCAACTTATCTACAGAGAGAAGAATTTTTTAAGTTACTTTAAAATATAATACTTTGATGGTACTTTCCAAGTGAGACACACCCTCAGGTTACAGAGAAACCATAAATAAGAAATTCATGTAATGTCATTAGGAACCAAGATTTTCTACGTTAGAGAAAAGAGCTGTCAATATAAAATTTTAAGGTTACCTAAAACATAGTTGGAATAAAAATATCAATCTGAGCTCATGATTTATTTTTCTATTTCACAAAATATATACATCCCAGTTCTGTTATTGAAAAGGCTTCAAAGTATTAGCTGGGATGGTGGTGCATCCCTGTAATCCCAGCACTCTCGGAGGCTGAGGCAGGAGGACTGCAAGTTTGAGCTCAACCTGGACAATTTAGTGACTTAGGGAGACCTTGCCTCAAAATAAAAATGAAAAAGGAGCAGGGGACTTAACTCATTATGAAGGCCAGACAGAGAGAGAGAAAAGAGAGAGAGAGAGCAGAAAAAAGAGGAGGAAGAAAAGGGGAGGAGGGAGGCAGAAGGGGAGAAAGAGGAAAAAGGGAAGTAGAAATGGAAGAGGAAGGAGAACAAGGAAAAGGAGAAGGACCCAAAACTCAGCAGCAGTGTGCACCACTGAAAAGCAAATTGTGGTCTCTAAAAACTATTTCCAGCTACAAATAATCAGATTCAGAGAAGGAAACGCGGAACATCAGCCCAGAACGTCTCAGACCTGACAGCAGGAAAGCTCCCAAATGTCGCAGGAACCAGCTTGAAGACCCATCCACGACAAAACAGGGCACAACCCTCTATGGAAACGGATACGAATGTCACTGCCGAGACGCTAAGGATTCTTTTCAGAAGTGATGGCTGAAAGAAAAGACTCAAAAAGCTACCTGGTCTTTTTATAGATGCTGTATTGCAGGGTAACCAGACAGTCAATGAAGCAAAGTTCTTCAGAGAAAACTAAGAAACCACAGAAGGAATCATGGTGGAGATCATCAGCCTTTTGCTGTCCCTCTGAACAACAGTGTAGGCACTGACTAGGAAACACCGTGACAGTGGCTGTTCTTGGGTGTGGCTCCGCATGTGCAGTGTTCAGGACATTTGCAAGGGTGGTGACCAGTCCGTCATTGCTAATAACAGTAGCCACACTGAAGAGGAGTATGTCACCAGCCTGACTTCAAAGGATAAAGGTATTAAAAGACCAGGGAATCGGCCAAATCAGCCCGCTGCACACAGGCAGGTTGTGCATGCCCTACCGTGGTCCTGAGTCGCGCGGAAGACACCGAATCACCCCGATGCAGACAAGCAGCCACCTGGTCCCACACTACAAAGATGCAGAGGACACCAGACCACTAGGCCAAGGTACTGAGTCCCGCTGTTCCCGGCCCAGAGGTAGGGGCTTCTGAGCCACCATCCCACTGCTCCTGGTCCAGAGGAAGGGTCTTCCCAGTCACCATCCCTCCTGCTGCTCCCAGCTCAGAGGAAAGGGCATTTGGGCCACCTTCTGTCCCGCTGCTCCTGGCCCAGACGAAGGGGCTTCCACGCCACCATCCTTCCCACCGCTCCCGGCCCAGACGGAGGGGGTTCTGAGACACCATCCCACTGCTCCTGGTCCAGAGGAAGGGGCTTCCAGGCCACCATCCCTCCCACTGCTCCCAGCCCACAGGAAAGGGCTTTGGGTCACCATCCCTAACGCTGCTCCCGGCCCTGTCCCACCTCACCCAGCTCAGAGGAGGTAATCTGTACAGGCGCTAACAGCCCCCTGCCCCAGTTGAAATGAGAAAACACATAAATAAGTCTCAAAACCAGACTTCCAGATCAC
>NW_004624740.1:9032921-9074882 GCF_000247695.1 Heterocephalus glaber | reverse complement strand
TTATGTAAAGGTACAATTCTCAATGAGAAATGTAATTGTGTTGTATACCTACAATGTACCAATAAAAGAATTTAATTAAAAAAAAAAAAAGACCAGGGAATCTTCCCTGGGACAGAAGGAGCACAGGGCACTTCTACTGTCCCACCTCGGTCCTCCAAGACCCCAGGGAGGGTCAGCCTGGCTCAAGGTCCCGGAAGAGCAGCCCAGATGTCCCTTTCCCAAGGCCAGCAGCTCAGCAGAACATGGTGCTTGGTACTTCTACCAGCCCTGTTACTCTGCTGAAATTAATGCTTACTCTTTGCCAGACATGTTGCTTCTTTTTCTTTTTTGTGGTACCGGGGATCAAACTTGGGTCATTGCACCTGCAGGCGGTGAAACCGCTGAGCTAAATCCCTGGCCCTATGTTGCTTCTTTTAAAAATACTTTTAATTATTAGTATATATGTTTGTGATACATAAATATTATATTCACTTACCATGTCTCTTTTATTTTAAAGTACTCTCTTTTAAATTACTTACATCTAGGGTTTCTCATACAAAAGAAACCATGGTGGGGCCGGGGATTTAGCTCAGTGGTGCTGTCGCCTGACTCGCAAGCACAAGGTCCTGAGTTCAATTCCCAGTACCAAAAAAAAAGAAACCATAGCGTATTTAACCTTCCAGGTCTGATTTATTTCTAAGGGCTTTTCATGAATTTACTGACTTAATCCTGATCATGACCTAGGAGACAGGCACGAATATTAATATTAGCTCCATTTTAGAGATGAAGAAACTGAGGCACAGGGTCACAGGGCTGGTGAGTGGCAGAATGAGGACCTGCAAGCTGTGTTCTGAAAGCCCTGCTCTCTCGAGCTGTCACCTGAGCTCCTCCCTGCTGCGGAGCCCACAGGTGTGCTGAGCGCCCAGGGCCACCGGAGCACCCTGGCAGGTCCTTCTAGTCACCCCCAGACTCCCTCTGTGTCTACCCAGGGTCCCTACTCCTGCCTTGACCTGAATGTGATTGTCAAACACAGCTCCCCCAAGCATGTCAGGGAATCTGGGGCCTGGAGCTGGTGGGGGGGAGGCAGAATTCTGCCATGAACCTTGCTGTGGGCCTGGTCCCCTAGGAGCTGTCCCCAAGGCATGTGATCTACCCTCTGCACTGAGGCCACACTGGAACTTGTCCCCAGACAATGACAGAACCCAGATGGCTCCTAAATAGGGACTCAGACCACTGCGTCCCCAGTCTGGTCCCAGCTGCCATCTGCAGCACAACTGAGCCCAGCATGCCCTTTGGTGTCTGTGCCCAGCCAGTCCCCTCATGCTGCCCCTCCGAAGCTCATCTGGGAAAACCAAACTGAATAATAAAAATATTCCACATCCCAAATTCAGCCCAGGGTTTGGTCCAAGCCCCTGGTCTCCAAACCCAGGAAGTCTCCAGAATCAGTCAACCCACAAGTCAGAGAAATCCCGGTGTCCCCAGCTCTTCCTGGAGGTCCCTCTCCAGAGCACACCATGGAAGCCACAGCCTGGCTCTCCCACTAGGACAATGTTTGGGGTCACCCAGCTCCGCCTTGGCACAGCTGGCCCTACTTCTGCAGCTCCCTTGAGGACGTTCTCAGGGGGCCATGCCGGCTGAGACCCCAAACCCACCTGGAGCAGATCTGCAGCCCCCTGCAGTCCTGGGGTCACTCCCATCATGTCACTGATGTGTGCCCTGCAGGGGTGGCTGGGCAGCTTTTGCTACACCCACACCCACACGTACAATTTAGACACCCACACTCACACACTCATACACAATATGCTCATATATACACACACTCATGCACATACACCCACACACTCTCATACACGTGCACACACACATTACACACCCACTGTGTGGGGTCTGAATGTCCCCACCAAAATTCATGTTGAAATTTAATCCCCACTGTGAGGTGTCAGGAGGTAGGACTGGTGGTGCCTTTCACAGGTGACAGGTCATGGGGACTGTGCCCTCTCATGGGTTACTCCACGCCTGGCTCAGTGGGTGCACAGGGTGTGGGGGGCCCAGCTTGGTTACAGAAGGAGCTGTCTCAGGCCAGCTGTCCTGGCTCCCGTAGGACGCCCCCGATGCCTGAGAACCCTGCAGAGCCCTCCCCGCCAGCCCACAGGAAATGAACCTCCTTTCTATGGGAGTCACTCAGTCCGCGGTGCTCAGTGAGAGTGACAGGAAGCAGACTCAGATGCTCACACTCATGCACACACTCACACACATGACACACATGCACACTCACATACCACACACCCTCATATGTGACACGCACAAGCACAATCACATTCATATACCTAACACACTCTCACACACCATGCCCACTCATAAACCACCCACAAGCACAGATACACATACACTTACCAATACACTCACATGTACTCACATATACACACTCATACATGCAGTCACATGCACTTTTACACACTACACACATCCAAACACATACCACACACTGAACATCATACACTCACACTCACCACACACTCCTATATTCCCCCTTCCACGATGTCTTTCTCTGCCCTCCCCAAGGCTGTTTTGAGTCTCCTATTAAAATTAAATACTCTTGACAGCAATTAAGCTTTGGCAGCTAACAGCTCACAGTAAATCCCAGGTTTCTCACCCCCACTGGATGGGGCAGGCAGGATGGTTTGGATCCATCACGGGGTCAGGAGCTGGCAGGAGGTAGGGGACAACAGTGAGGACACATGTATCCCAGGACCCGATCCCTCACTGTGTGGCCACTGCAGAGTGCATCCTTAACTGGGGCCTCAATTCTGTGCTCACACTGGCAGCCTGTGAGAGGGGCTGAGCCCGTCAGTCCCTGGGCAGATGAGACTCAGAGGGGCTGAGAGACTTCCAAGGGTCACACAGCTTCCCTCGAAGGCTGGAGGTCTCCTGAGGCCGCAGGAGCACCTGTGCCAGGTGGCAGAAAGGTCTCCCCGAGCCCCCACCCAACCCTCACCCAGGGGTGCTGCTCAGAACTTCCAGAGATTATGCAATAGTAGGGACAGTAAATGCCAGGCTCACGCTGCTGGAAGGATAAGGCAGGCGAATGCAGGAGGGGCGGTTGTGCAGAGTACTCCAGCGCCTTTGAGTTCCCTGGGCATGGCTAGGAGGCAGGAGCCAGGGTCCAAGCGACACAAGCTCTGTGCCCCCACCCTCCGTGTTCAGGGAAATCGGTTTTCTCCACTTCTGTGACCTACTCTCATGATGGCTCCCTAGCACTGTTCTCTCCCTCTCCAAATACACAAAGGGTGACAGAAAAATATGGTGAATGCTTAAATTCTTATGAATTTACAAAAGAAAAAGACACATTGCAGTGAATCCCCCTCAAAATATTCCCTTTGCTCAAAATACACTCATCCCATCATTCTTGCCACTTTCTGAAACAGCTCTGGGGTCCTCTTTCCTGAGTGTCTTTAGGAAATTTGATCAAGAATACAGTGAAGGAGCGCCATCCAATGGAAAGGCAAGGCATCCTCATCCACCTTACTCACTGGATCTGGCACTTCGGGAATTTCCACTCTTCCCCAAATTCAAAATGACAATGAAAGGCAAATGTTTTGAGTCATTCAGAACATCAAGGCAGCAAGAACAGAGCAGCTAAAGACATTCATGCAAGAGGACTGCAGAATGCTTCAGAAAGTGGCCAGAACAATAGAATAGTGTGTTGGAAGCAAGGGGGAGCATTCTGAGGGAGATTAGTGGCAATGTGTCTTTTATTGTAACACATTTTTAAACAATTGTTGAATATCCACCGTACTTTTCAACCACACCTGGTATAAGGAAGCCCTCATCCCTACTGGATCAGGCAGTAGTGTAGGTCACTGATCCAACAGCACTGTGGCCTTAGAAGAAGAGAGGGACAGAGATCTTTATTTCAGCCACGGGGCGGGGGCTTACAGAGAGAAGATGGCTCCTTGCAAGGCCTCACCAGAACCTGACCATGCTCTCGCCCTGATCTTGGACTTCCAGCCTCCAGAGCTGTAAGAAAAAAAAACACCTTTGTTTTTTAAGTCCTCCAGTCCATAGTATTTTGTTATGGCAGCCTGAGCTGACTGCAAGGCATCTCCATCCTTCTGTCAGCTTGGGCCCTAGAGCCGAATTAAGGGAGTTAAAAATGTAAAGTGAAATA
This sequence comes from Heterocephalus glaber, assembly GCF_000247695.1. The sequence goes on along the minus strand of NW_004624740.1, from coordinate 9,070,735 downwards.
AGCCACACATTGGAACTTAAATATCGCATGGTCTCTGATGTGATAAACCTAAAATATAAATAAATAACCAAGTTAAAGGAGAGATGGTAAGAAACAGGGAGACAGAGGGTTTGGAGTCAGGGAAGGAAGTGGGAAGGAGGGAGATAAGGGGGAGGCAAGGGATCAAAAATCATCAAGATATGCTAATACATATACCAGTGGCTCAGAACGAGTGTAATCAGGATATGCTGCCAACACGTACTCATTTTTTTAAAAAGGAAAAAAATTTAAATGGCTGGGGATGTAGCTCAGTAAAAGGCTGTGAGTTCAATGCGTAGTACAGAAAAAATGCAAATTTAGACAAGTTGATTGTTTTATCATTCTTATTAAACTAGCCCCCAAATAAAGCATAATACCAACAATGAGGTAGCTACTTTAAAAAACAGCAAAAGAACAAGGCTCATGAGTCAAATGTGAAACAGGCAGGTAACACAGAGAGGAAACACTGTGTTTCGTCAAGCCAGGGGCGACAGGAGACCCCAGTGACCTGGTTCACTTTGTCCCTACAGGCAGCCAGGACTCCTCACCTGCTGACTGCAGCTGTGAGGAATGGCCCCGAGCTGCCAGATGTAAGGTGTGAAGAGAAACTGAGAATCCAGACTGCCAGGGTAATAAATTGGTTGATTTCTTAAATGCTGGTAATACTTCGAAGTGCAAAAGCACTTTGTGAGAAAACAACAAAAACAAAAACACAACCAACAAGACCCAACGTCAACAACCCGTCTGTGGGTGGACGGGCCCGTGAGCAGCAGGACGAACCTCTCAGGAAACAGGGCTGGAGGCCCGGCGGTGATTCAGGTTCACATCCTGGGCAGCGTGGCTGTGGGACATAGAGGGCCCCCCTGGCCTCACCCCAGTCACCCCAACATCAGGTTGTGAGCAGGCTCTATCATCAGGGCTCCCTTTGACCAGAAGCCACCCAGATCTCTGTCTCTGAGCCCTTCCCTGGAGTCCAAGACTCCCCATCGAGAGGCAGCACAAAAACAAATAGGCCCAGACTCATTTTCCCTACCCGAGGTGGGGCTGCACCACTGCAGCTGGCCATTAACACTTGCACCATCCCTGACACCCCCAGCACTGTCATTTCCAGTCTCCATCTGTGACGATGATGCCCCGCTGAGGCCTGGGCTGAGCTGGCACTGGGCAGAAGCCATGCAGCCACAGGGAGCCAAGCCCAAGGCTCAGTGCAGGGTGGGTCTGCATGAGAGAGCCAACCACACTGCAGGGGTCCGACTTCCACGCCAGAGTGGAGCTCAACATGCCCACCGTGGAATTGGCAAGGACCCACGGCTGCACAGAAGGCTGAGGACCTGGGATGCTAAGTGCATCCTGCTTCCCCTGCTCCCTCTTTCCATCCCAAATGATTCAAGGGGTGATGGAGAAAATACACCAAATGTTTCAATTTTGAAAATCTTACTACAGTAAAAGACATTGCCATTAATCCCTCTCAAAATACTCTGTCTCCCTTGGACACACTTATCCTATCATTCTTGACATTTTCTGACACAGCTCTGGAGTCCTCTTTCATGAGTGTCTTTACAAGGAATGATTACAAATGTGCTGAATGCTACCTCCAAATGCCACCCAACAGAAAGGCCGGCTCATAAAAGCATGGCACTGTGTCCTTGTCCTCCTTATTCACTGAATCTGGCACTATGCAACTTCCAGCTCTTCCCCCAGGGTCAAAGTGACCATGAAAGGGAAAGGTTTTGAATCAATTCGGAAATCAAAGCAGCCACAGCAGTGCAAGTAAAGACACTTTTGAAAGAGGACTCCAGAACTGCTTCAGAAAGTGGCAAGAATGATGGGATAAACATTTGAAGTGGGAGGGAGGATTCTGAGGGGGATTCACAGCAATGTGTCTTTTGCTGTCACTAATTTTTAACATTTAAACACTCACTTTATTTTCCAACCACGCCATGTAAAAGATCAAACGCCAACTAGTTTGTGTAGACGAGCCCAAGTCTGAGTGGGAGGAAGCAAATTAGGACCTAGACCAAAAGTGACAAGGAAATCAATTAGGAGCCTGTGGTGGCTTCATGGCCCATCCTCTCTGTGGCCCAGGCTTGCCGCCTCGCTTGGTTACCAGCCAGCACCGTTACTGGCTCTCCTTCCTAAGCAACTATTTAATCAGGCATTGTGGGTTTGAATGTATTCATTATGTTTTAATATGATTATGTTCAATCCAGCAGACTGAAACAGATTTGTCCAGATGTATAATTATTTTCTAAATGCCTATTATTCTTGGTGGCAGACTTGGCAGGGACTTGGAGAACGGAGAGGAGTCCATTAGCTCCCCGTGTTCATTAGTCATGGTTGTGGGAGTCACGGCAGTGGGTCTGCAATGGTCTCCGCTGCCCTGGGACACGCTGGCCTCAGACGCGATCGCAGTCACCCTGGGCTGAGGTCCCAGGCAGGGGCCACCGGGTCTCCAGTTCCAGCTGGGGCTCCTCCCTCTGTGTGGCCGCCTCTCCCATTCCTCTTTCTTGGGAAGGGGCTCTGCAGGGGCGACTGTCCCAGGACCTAAGGATGGCAGTTTCACAGCCACACGGTCACCGCTTCTTGTACCTCTGGGCAGTCATCCATCGCCCCACATCCCCAAGGTGCCACCTCACTGTGAGGTTTTGCAGACTGCTGTGCAGGAAGGGCCTGGAAGGTTGGCAGAAAGTCTTGCTCTTCTTCCTCCTGGTAACTCAAGGCGGGACACCTGCCCCTCCCCATTTCCTGGGGACACCTCCCCGGGCTGCTCAGATGGTCCTCCTCATGCAGATTGTATGGCACTGGATCCAGAGTCTGGCTCTTTCCCTGCTGGTTTTGGAGTCTTCCCTCCTGCCCCGGTTTCCCAGCATGGGGGCTGAGGCGGGGGAGACAGACCGGGTGCTCCCCAGAACCCTAGCCTGGAGCTCCAGGTTGTATGAAGACAGAACCAGGAAGGTGTTTGGGGAAACAAGGCCGGGTGTGTCCACATGTGCACAACCAGACCCAACGCCCCATGCAGACCCTGCTGGAACTAGGCAGGGTGCAGGCCCTGCCTGCTGCTCCAAAGCCCACAGACTACCCTGCCTCTGTCGGGGCAGACACAGGGCAGGGCTTCCCGAGCTGCGGAGAGAGCTGAGCACAGCGTCTGCCACCCCTACTCTCTTGAGCAGGGAGCAGAAAGGGGCGGAGGGGCAGGACCCCCAGTCCCCCAAGCACCTGGTCCCTGTGACAATGGAATTAATCACCTTTTTAAAAACCCCATAGTTTCAGCCCAGCTCGGGCGATTCAGCAACTTAGCTAAAATAAAAAGGGGTTGAGGATATAACTCAGGCAAAGGTCCTGGGTTCAATCCTCAGCAAAAGAAAACAAAATAACAACAACAAAACCCCAGCAAAGGCCCTGTGCTCCGAGCTCAGGAGAGCAACCTGCGGGGCCTGCTCCAGGCGGGCGGTTCCAGCGGCTGGTGTGGAGGCCCGACAGGTTTTCCTCCATGTCCGCTTCCGTTCTGCTTTCACTCCCGACGGTGGGAGCACTTGTCTCTGAGGTTTCCAGAGCAAAGACTCTAGAGCCAGAGGGCCTGGCAGTTTATTCGCATAGAGAGCTCCCCTCATCCCCAAAGTCACAGCAAGGGCTCCCTTTGGTCCCTGTCCCCAAGGACGCCCCTTGCTGGAGGGACTAAGCCCACGCGCAAACCCCCTGCTCTGCCCCAGCAGCTCCTTCCCTCCCCTCCAGCCTGGAGCATCAAGGCTGTGCACTGAACCAGTGGCACGCACTTTATATGCAGTTATCATTTACATTCTCCATTCTTATTCCCAGTCCTGCATGCAGATTTTCACCTCAACCATCTCCCTCCCCCCCGCCACTCTCTATTAGCTTTGACTTTATCTTTTATTCTAACTCACATGATTTCATTTTATTTTTATTTCATTTTATTTCAAATTAGAAGATTTCATCTTAATTCATGGCACCTATCTATCAACTTCACCAAATTTTTTTTCCAAATGGGGGTGATTATTAAGAATTGGCACTTCTTATTTTATTCCTTTGAAGGGGGGGAGTATAGGGATTGAACTCAAGACCTTCTCACTGAGCTGCATCCCAGCTCATTTTTTATTTTTTATTTTGAGACAGGGCTTCACTAAGTCGCTACATTGCCCAGGCTGGATGGAATTTGTGATCCTCCTGCTTCAGCCTCCCAGAGTGCTGGGATGACAGGCATGCACCACCGTCTGGCTTCCCTCTGTTTATTTATTCCCCTTTTTGTTAAGTTTCAAGTTTGAGTGCTCCTACTCTCTTCCATTCTTGTGTCAGTAAACACAAGAAGTATACCCCTTCCTCTCCCCTCTGAGGCACTTCTGCCGGGCATTTCCCCAGGCTTCCTTCCTCCACGGGCAAAAGCAGCAGACCAAAGACCTCTGCCATACTTCGGTGTGTGGTAATCTATGAGGCCTCTACAAAAGGATTTTAGTCAGGCCAAGTGGTGTTTGCTGTAATCCCAGCACTGTGGGAGGCTGAGGTAGGAGGATCACAAATTCAAGCCCAGCCTCAGCAACTTAGTGACTTAGCAAGACCTGTCTCAAAATTAAGAATAAAAAGGATTAGAGATGTAGCTCCATGCAAAAGCCCTGAGCTCAGTCCCCCAAAATTTTTTTTTAATTGTAAACTTTCTAAAATTGGGGGCTAAAACTTTTAGTGCCTCCAATGGGTACTTTTAAATCATGAAGACAAATTTTGAAGAAGTTAAACCCACCCAGCATTTCAGAACCATTTCCCCTCCAAACTCAGGGCCCTGCATAAATACGAATATGGTGTAAAGCAAGATCATTTCTTTCTACTTTTCCTGTTCTCTACCTTCATAACTTGAGGGCTGTTCCTAGGTGAGTCAAAACGATCAGGATTCAGGTGGATCTGATGTTGGGCCCATCTCTGTGGATTCTGCACTGGGCTCGAACACCTACACGGGGATGGAATTAACCCATGGGCCCCAGTCTCACTGCCATGACCTCCCTCCGTGTGCACGGAGGACACTATAAGACCTCAGAGACAGGGAGCTTGCCGCTCACCCCATTTGACCTGCATGCCACTGCCCGGCTTCTCCTGCCCAGCTTCTACGAGGGTTCGAGACCCTGGAGGCCCACAGGTCCATGGCTAACGCCACACTTTCTAAGCAGCACCGCTCACTGGTCCTGAGTCCAGCACAGTGCAATCCAACCATAGTTCTGTGGATATGAAGTGTAATAAAGAAAAAATACCACGTGTGTTTCAACTTTCATTGTAGTAAAAGACACATTGCCATGAATCTTCCTCAAAATAATTCCCCTCACTTACAAGACACTTATCCCCGTGTTCTTGTCACTTTCTGCAGCAGCTCTGGAGTCCTCTTTCGTGAAGGTCTTTAGTTGCATTGTTGTGGCTGCCTCGATGTCCTGAATCAACTCAAAAGGTTTCTTGGTTTCCTTTTCCTGGTCATTTTGACTTTGGGAAAGAGCCAGAAGTCTCACGGTGCCAGAGCTGGTGAATAAGGTGGAGGAGGACAAACTGTAGTGTTTTTACGAGCTGCCTTTCTGCTGGATGGCGCTCAGCAGCAGCATTTACTGTGTTTTTTATCATATCTCATAAAGACATTCAGGAAAGAGGAGTCCAGAACTGCTTCAGAAAGTGGCAAGAACAGTGGAATGAGTGTGTTTGAAGTGAGGGGGAGGATTCTGGGGGGAATTTCTGGCAACATGTCTTTTATCGTAACACATATTTTTAAATTTCAACATCAACGTTTTCGGTCAGCTGTACTGTCCTTTTAGGGGGTTAGCCATCTCTGATTATGAGCAGTAATGGACAGCAGCAGCAGCAGAGCCAGCACCAGGTAAGCACTGGTCATTGTCACATCCGGCTGACTCCACAGACACCGTCTCATCTGAGATCCCTATGTTGGAGGAGGTGTTCCTGTTCCTGCTAACGGGTGAGGTCGCAGGGTTATAAAGGTAGAATGAGCCAGGAGTGATGGTGCACACCTGTAATCCCAGCACTGTGGGAGGCTGAGGCAGGAGGGTCACAAATTTGAGTCCAGCCTGGGCAACTTAGTAAGTTAGTAAGACCCTGTCTCAAAAGCATACAAATGACAAAGGGATGAGGATGCAGCTCAGTGTGAAGACCTTGGGTTCAGTGCCCGGTACAAAATCTTTTTCTAAAAACATTGCAGGATGTGGCAGCTGGTGGACACTGCTGCAATTTGATACGGCGTGGGTCTGTCTCCTAAGGGCTCATGTGCTGGGAGCTCGGTCCTCAGCTGGCGATGCAGGAGGTCATGGCACCTTCACGGGGTGGGGAGCCAGTGGCAAGTCCTTTGGTCATTGGCGGCAGGCCCTCAGATGGGTCAATGTAGTTCCCCGAGGACCCCAGTTAGCCCACCGTCCATCTCCCTGGCTTCCCTTCTCTCTCACAGCCCCATCTCTAGGACACAGTTTTTTCAAGGACATTGTGGCAGTTCTGCTCAGCCCCAGTGAAGGGCCCATGGCGGACAGCATCCTGGCGGAAGGAAGTGTGTCCAGCTGTCCTTGAACCTCCAAAGCTGGGAGCTAAATAAACCTCTTCACTTTACAAAGTCATCTAGCTTCAGCTGTTTCATACAGAAATGGAAAACTGATGAATACAGAACCCTCAGACAGTGGCCGAGGAAGATCTGCATCCAGGCCTCTGCACAGAGTTTCAGCTGCCTCTGCATCCCTCAGGGAAATCCCCACCTGGTGCCTTTGGGGAAGAGCTTTCACTAATCCTCCCAGGGAGCCACAGCTGATGGCAAGTTGTGCCTCTGAGTGGGGCTTCTGGATTGGGGTATGCTGGAAAATCAGGGGATTTTCTGCCCTTGTCTCCCAGACTGAGAGTCCGCTTACCTGGGGATGGCATAGCTGAGCCTCACTTGGCTGGAAGACCAGAGGGAGGGAAGGCCCGAGTTGACACAGCCCAGCAAGGCAGTGGCCCCCCTGCACCTGCTAGTGCTCAACCTGGACAACTGGGAGCCAAACTTCCGAGGTGAAGGAGGTGCCACATCCACAGAGCCGAGCAGGCCCAGGCCCTGCTGTATGCTGTGACCATGCAGGGTGTCAGGAATCACTCGGGTTACCGTGGTCTTTGCTCTGGGGACGGTGAGCAGTGACGGTCAGTGCTGCCCCCTGGTGTTGGCCGCCCATACAGACTGCACAGGCGGTGCCTCACCCATGAGAGTGACACTGTCACCCCAGGCTCTGCCCTGTCCCCCAGGCGACTGCAGAACCTGTGCTCTGGCTTCCTGCCCCATTTCTGCCTGCTCACTGCAGAGCCAGGGCGTCTTTCGTGAAAGCATTGATAGACCCCACAGCCTTGGTGTGTAAACTCCAGTGGCTCCTCATCCCATGCAGAATAAAACGCCACTGCTGCTGCCCCCATGCCTGCCTGGTCGCCACTGCCTGATCCCTGCCTTTCCAAAAACCACGCTCATTCCTGCCTCAGCATCCCTGTACCAGAGGTCCCCCCAAGATGCTTGTGTCCCCCGCCATGCGCACAGGGCTCCTCCTTGTCGGGCAGGCACCAGCTCAGTGTCACCTCCTGGTCACTCTAATTTAAGTGTTCCCTTCCACACGCACACTCCAGATACTCTGCCCTACATTTTGCCATCATAGCATTTGTCACTATCTAAAGTGATCCGATCTGTTTATTTATTTGCTAAGTCTTAGAGTTCTTAAAATAACCGAATAGCTCATCTTTAACCAACCCTCCTACAAATAATAACCCTAAATTTCCGGTGATGTATAAGAAGCAATGCAGAGGTAGCTCACAGTGGACCAACTCTCCTACACAAGAACAACTAGAAATTCTGGACAATAGATAAAAGACTGCTGGAGTGTGGCCAGCAGCAGGAAGAAATGGAAGAGGGGTAGAGCCATGGAAGAGGGAGACGCATGCATGAGGTGATGTCTGCTTTTTTTTTTAATCGTACACATATGTTTGCCACACACAATGATCACACTCCTCATGGGGAGTCAGTGCGTGTGCATCACTCATCTCAGTTCTTGCACATCCCCTTCCCTCCTCTCCTCCTCCTCTCCCTCCATCGCCTAATTCCCTTCCCTTTTTGCAAAAAAAAAAAACCTCCCCATTTCCTATTTGCTCTTTATTTATATTATGGCTTTCTCATATAAGAGAATCCGCACAATATTTAAGCCTGTGTGTCTGATTTATTTCACTTAATATTATGGTCTCAAGGTGCATCCATTTACCTATGAATGCCTCAAGTTTATCCTTCTTTACAGTTGAGTAGTACTCCACTGTGTGTCAAGACCACATTTGCTTTAGCCATCCATCATCGATGGGCAGAAAGGCCACTTCCAAGATTTAGCTGTTATGAGTTGTGCTGCCATATGCAAGAGTACTCAGGTATCACTGCAACATGATGTCTCTAGCTCTTTCTTGGATTTCCCACTTCTTATGGCCTGCACCTAATGACAACCCAGTGAGGACCAGGTGAGGAGAGACACAAACTCTTACTCTTGAGAAATGTGAAAACAGCTAAGAGCCACCCAGCAGCTAGAATGTGAGAGAGCAAAGCAGGAAGGAGAGAAGGGTACAATTGCAATGGGAGGCAGGGGACACATTTTGTCAGCAACCCTGCCAGTCCTCTGATTGATCCCCAAACTACACACACACTGGGGGGCAGACCCAGAGACCCCCAGCACTGAGGACTGGATGGACCTTTCAGCTGCGGCCCAGGGGGTTCCCTCCCATTAAAACAAAACCCAACAAGCAAATCCACACCCTTCTGCCCAGCCCAAGAGAACTCAGGGTCTCTACAACATATCCTCATTCTCAAAGCCCCAGAGCACAGTGCAAAATCACTAGGTTACAAAGAAATGGACCAGTGCAATCCATTCTCAAGATCAAAGGAATCACACAGCTCATGCCCCCGACACACACTTTCTCTCCCTGCAATTTCTGCTGCTTGCAGTCAACTGTGTCCTGAAAATATTAAAGGGATAACTCCAGAAATAAATAATTCATATGTCTTAAATAACTTCTCTGTAGTATATTATTAGAATAGTTCTATTTTATTATTAGTTGTTGTTAATCCCTTACTATGCCTAATTTAAAACATAAACTTTGTTGTGGGTGTGTATATTTAGGAAAAAACATAGTATGTATAGGGTCTGGTACTACCCACGATTTCAGGGCCCCATTGACGGTCTTGGAACATGTCCAGTAAGGATACTGGGGTCCACAACAATAGATACCAACCTCGGCTTGACCCAGACAACGGATTTAACTCAAGGTCCTACAAGAAAGTAAGGTTTGGTTTTGGTTTTGTACTGGGGGCCTTCACACTAAACTACATCCCCAGCCCTTTTTTATTTTGAGACAAGTTCTCACTATGTTGCTAAGTTGCCCAGGCTGAGCTCAAACATGCAATCTTCCTGTCTCACGCTCCCAGAATGCTGGGATTACAGTCATGTGTCATGACTGGCTTGGTAAATTTTTATTGTCTGTCTTTCTCCAGTTTTGTTCCTCACTATATCCCCAGTGCCTGAAATGGCAAAATGGTGCCTAGAACACAACCCCCAAGTTCAAATGTGGTGTAAAGCAGGATTTTTTCCCTCCTTATCTTCTATCTCTGTGATAGAAATCATAGGCCTCCCCTCCATTAACTGAACACGGGCAGAGGACAGGATGAGCACTATTCTCTTCTCAACTGAGGGAAAGATTTTATGGACATAAATTAGAAGCGGCTGCTGGAGACGAGTGACTTTGATCTATAATCACTGCCAAGCACAAAACACGTGGATCGGCTCTTCTGTGTTTTGTTTTTTGGGTACCAGGGATTGAACTTGGGACCTTATGCTTGTGAGGCAGGCGCTGGAACCACTGAGCTAAATCACCGGCCCTGGATTGGCTCTTCTAAGAGCCAATGTCATCACTTTTCAAAAAGAATCATTCATATTGTTTATCATTTAAGTGCTCCTGGGTAAACACACACACAGAATACACCAGGAAAATGTGGTGTTTAAGGTTAAATGAGGATTCTTATCAAGTGGTTAATTAGTGAAGTAGATGGTTAGTTCACCTGCTTTAACTATTTTCTGAATTAATATTTTGCCACACCCTGAGTTTAGGAAGCTGCCCCACCCTTCATCTAGATGTCCACGGGACCCCAAGTTCTCCTGAAGGAGTTTCGTGGCCTGCTCCCAGGCAGGGTGATTTTTAAAATAGCTAACAGCCTGTGGGGTGCAGGAACTGACCAATCAAAGAGGATGTTAGCCAAGAGCCAACCAATCAGAAGAGACCCCAGCGCTGGACATGGTCCAGCAACTGCATCCGAATGGCGTTCTGCTCCAGAAGGTTACCTGGTCACTCCTTCAGTTTGTGTAAAGGATTTCAGGGCCACCTCCGGCTCTGCCAACTGCTAAAGCATATGGGTTTGCACCCAACTGGCACCAGGGCAACTGCCCTCCAAGTAATTGTCAAGATGAATTACATCAAAATTCATTATCCACAGTGGCACATGCCTAAAACCCCAGTACTCTGGTAGGCTGAGGCAGGAGAATCACAAGTTTGAGTCCAGCCTTTAGTGAGACCCTGTCTCAACATAAAAAAAATTCAAGAGGGCTGGGGATATAGCCCAGGGGGAAGGCCCTGGGTTCAATTCCCAGTATCAACAATATTAAAAAATAAAATCAAAATCATTACCTAGCGCTCACAGCAATTTCATTGTCATTTAAAACTAGGAAATCACTCTGCCTGGCCACAGAGACAGTGATGATTACACCGTTAGATTCTCAAACTCTGAGCGAACAGCTACCTCGGGAGTCAAGCCCATCCACTTTTCTCAACCACCCTCTCCTCACAGGAGCTCTTAGGAGGAACCTCAATGTGAAAAGTAAGGAAGCAAGCTGAGGACCAAGGTTAGACAAAAGCTGCCTGATGAGATCACCCCATCCTTTACCAAGCTCTCAACACACACGCACACACACACGCACGCACACAAACACACACACAAACGCACATGCATGTCTTAAACGCGGCAGCTGCCTCTCATGCCACTTCACAGAGGACAGCTTGAAGGAAAGACCACCTGTCACATGTAATCTAAACTCTAAGATGAAATCAGAGCCAGGCACAGTGGCACACGCTTATAATCCCAGCACTTACGGGAGGCTGAGGCAGGAGGATCAAAAGTTTGAGACCAACGTGAGCAACCTAATGACTTAGGGAGACTCTATCTTAAAATAACAAACTAAAGATCAAACAGGAACTGGGGCTAGGGGATGTAGCCCAGCTCAAAGTCCCCGGGTTTAATCCCAATCCACCCCCACCCCCACCAAAAGAAAAAGATGAGACCTTCAGGTCCTGTTTTGGGATTGCTCCATCCCTCTGACAGCCCCTGCCTTGAGGGAAGTCGCCAGAGGCAGCCTTGCCACGGCCCCAGGAGGCTCCCTGCCATATGGCCCGGGAGGCCATGCAGGACGCTGCTACCATGTGATACCTCGACCTCTCTCTGAGGCCCCTCGGGGACTGTATCTCAGGAAGAGCCACCTCTCAGCAGCTGTTGGCTTTCATCTCCTGGATCTGCTATTACAGAGTCTGCAATAGGAATTGCTTCCCTCTCTGTGCTGGCAAAGAAGCACTTCAGGGGCACCCCAGAGCACAGGGTCTGAGGTCATGAATTTCTCATCCTAACCTCATCACTGGATCCATCCTCAATTCCCCAGTCTTGTTTTCCCTTTGTCTTATTTTCTTTGTCCACTTAATTTCTTTTATTTAATTATAGCTTGCCATTGGATATACATCTTTGCAAACTGCCTCGCCTCCCTTCTGGAAAGAGGTGAGGAATACAGAGATGCATCTGAAAGGTTGGGTTTCTGCAGTGCACCACGGTGCTCTGAAGTTGGCCACTTTATGATCTACTTCAGCAATCACTGCTCTCACATCAGCAATTTCACTGTGGTTTAAAACTAGGAGATCATTCTGCTAGCCAGAGACGGCGCTGATGCGCTAACTAGATTCTGCTTTGTCCCCGTCGCATTATCTCCTGTGTAACCTGCAAAACTGTCCCGGAGGAAGGTGAAAAAGGAATGAAGCCGACATCGTTGAGATCCAAATACGATTTTGCTTTCCCTCTCCACCCTATAGTCTATCCTTAGGCTCAAAGGCAGAGAAGGGAAGACTCAGGGCTCTGGACAATTCCATCGGAGCATGGTATCTTACCCTCCTGGCAATACAGTTTAATTTCCCTCCAAATCAATGACTACAGGGGAGAAGGGAACCTGTCCCATGCAGCAGTCTTGAAGACACAGGTCACCCCCTGCCACCTTCCCACCGGGTGGCACCCTTGTGTCCCAGGGTCAGAAGAAGAGATTGGTTAACTTTGGTCCAAACAAACACAGCATATCCTGTGTCCCCAAGCGCAGGGTCTGCTCCCCAGCTTCCAGTGTGATCGTACACTGTGAAATCTCACGGTCCGCTGCTAACCGGAACTCTCAGAAACAGACAAGAGGACAACTCTCCCAGTGGGCATCAAGCAAAAAAACCAAGCAATCCCTGTACTGGCCCTCAGCTTTCCAGTTCACCACAGGAGCCCCTTACCCCAACATCAGGGCCCGATCTCCCCAGAACCCCATGCTCCTGGCTGGTACATTCTGCATGGAAACCCATGGTGCTGATGGGAAAGGACAGCTCCTGGGCACAGTGGCAGATGCCAGAGGAAACGCTGAGCCTTGATACTAGGGAACCATTTTGGGCTCTTCCTTCCCACTTCTTCTCAATCAGAAGTGTCTTGAGCTTCCGGAAGTTTGGTCTAAGGACCCAGGGCTTGTCAACAGTGCAGATGCTGCCCCAGCACAGACATGTCTTAGGGGACAAGAATCAAGGCCAAGAGAACAAACTGGGACCTAATTCGGTGTGCAGAGTGGAAGCCACAGGGGCCCTTTCCATCTCCATATGCCTGTAAAGCATCTCTCTGCGCAACACAGGCAGCATTACCCTCCAGCGCCCCCCACAGTGGAACAGGGAAAACACTCGCCTCCTCTCCGTGCAGCAAGGGAGACCTGGATGCTGATGGGCCCTTCAGGAAACAGCCATAGTTGCCTGTGTGCCACCATGCCCGGCTAAGTGGAGGAAATTTTGCCTCCTTTTGGCTCCCAAAGGCAGTGTAGGGAAAAGGCCTGGGGAAAAAAGAGGGTGGGGTAAGCCCAGTCTGCAGCAGGTAGAGCACTGAGTTCCAGGAGGGGGCAGGGGGAGTGTCCACCCTCCGGCGAAGGCACAGCATCACTGATCCACACTTTCCTCCGCCTGCCCAGGGCCTCTGTGAAGTGGACAGATGGGTTTCCTTCCCCTGGGACCAAGATTGACAGCCCCGGAGGCCTGGATTGCTGCAGGCAGTGCCAGGGAGCCAACAACGGCCAGCTCCCCGAGAATGTGTGAATTTCCTGTCCCATCTGGGACTCTGGAGAATTCCAGGAGCCAACTCGCTCCCCGCCTGCCTGTGACAGAGTCACTTTTCATCTCCCTTGGCTTCAGGCGGCCAAACGCACACGGGTGAAAATCAGTTAATAACTATGCACATTTTATAATAAATTTTAACAATTTAAGAGTATGGTACAGCTTTATTACAGTTTTTATTTCAGCACACTAATTCAGCGCGTAATAACCTGCCAGAGACACAGAATTCACTTGACATATGCTCTGAGAGCCAAGATAATGGAATAAGCTGAGGAGGAACTTTGGGTCACACCCAGCTGAGCAAGCCTGGGCTCCCCTTTCCCCTGGGAAACCAGCGGGGGTGCAGGTCTGAGCTGCCAAAGGGAGGTGCCAGTTGTGTGCACTGTGACGCCTCCCAGCCTGCGTCGCAGTGGTAGTGGTGGCAGTGGTGGCAGGCTTCCCTGTGACTCTGTCCCCCATGAAGGGCGGGCAGACAGAGCGAGGGGGAAGCACAGAATGTGCTGTATTTAAGGACAGCCTGCTTCTCCCGGGATTTGTCTCAGCTCTCAGCCAGCCCGACTGCATTCCTTAGATCTTCTTGGCTAGGAGGTGGCAAAGTGGCTCATCTTCTCAGACTGGGAGTGGTCACCCCCACCTCATTGGGCCCTGAGAGCAACCCCAAGGGAATGCTGCCAGGGACCCAGGCAAAGATGCTCTTCTCCCTCCTCCTGCTCCTGCCTCTCTCTTTTCCCGCCCCGCCTACGGCATCTCTCCTGGAAGCAACGCTCGCTCGCTCCGCCCAGCAGCCTCAGCATCCCCTGGGAAAACTGGCAGACAGCCAGTTGTGTGGCCCCTCCCAAGATCTGCTGAATCAGACACTCACAAGGGCTGCGGCTTCTGAGCTTCCTGGCCTGTAATCCCAGAACTCTGGGAGGCTGAGACAGGAGAATCAAGCTTCCTGGCCTGTAATCCCAGAACTCTGGGAGGCTGAGACAGGAGAATCGCAAGTTTGAGCTCAGCCTGGGGAACCTAGAAACTTATCGAGACTCTGTCTCAAACTAAAAAGTAAAAGAGGGCCTCAGGATGGAGCTCAGTGCAAAGTTCCTGCGTTCAAGCTCCAGTACAAAAACAGGGGGTGGAGGGCTAGAAAGCTTTGTCTCAACAAACCCTCCCTGTGTTATGATACGTGCTGAAATTTGAGAAACGCTGGTGTCTTCGAGATTAGGAGGGAACACTTGGGAAATGCAGTGGCTGCACTAAGGGTGAGAAGTCCAGACTTCTGGATTTTGGCTTTGCTCCTGTCTCTACCTTGCCGGGAAACCATGGGCCTCAGTTTCCTCATTTGGACTGCACAGACTGGATGTTCACCAAGGCCCTGTGCAGCCCTGGCATCCCGGGGCTGGTGGCTGAAAGAAAACAGATGCCCCACAGTGCCCCCGTCTGTAGAGAAAGGCCTGAGACCTCCTGCCCCAGGGTCCCCCACAAGGCAGAGCGATGCCACTGGCTGGCTTAGCTTCGAACAAAAGAAAACGATGAGGAGGGAGGGTTGGGGCCCATGACCAGGAAAACTAAAGAGGAGGGAGAGAGTGGGAGAGAGGGAGAGAGCCCTGAAGATTTTTCTATGCTTCTATGCTCCTTGCTTCTTTAACTTATCTTTTACCTCCACACCTTCCTTGCTTGACTATCGATTTCTCCAAGAACATAATAAAATTGCCCCCACTGCATGGAGAAATAAAGCTTCCTTAGCTTTTATGGCTTCTTCCACCCGCCGTCTTTCTGTCCTCTTGAGAATGAACCTTCTCCAAATAGTGGTCTCCGCTCAAAGGCAGCACAGCTGAGCTCCAAGTCCTTTCTCTTCCTCCTCCCTCAGTCTGGCCCCCACCCCGTTGCTCAGGAAACTGCAGGCCAACTCCCCATTTCCAAATTCCAGCCACACTGCCAGCCCTGAGTTGCTGGATCCCTGGCATTTATCACCCCGCCTCTCCTCCCTACCTGTCTCTCACTGAGCTTCAGTGATGGGAAATAATCACCACCACTTGCCCTTTTTATCCTTAGTTTACAATTTTATATTTTATGTCTCGTCACATGCCTATTATGTGTGTGTGCATGTATTTGTACACTATCCAAAACACGTTACGAAAATAGACAAGGTACCATTCATTTAATTTTTTCATTTAAAAGATTTAAAGAAAACCCAGAAGAAAATATTCTTTTAGAATTCAATGCTAGAAAACTTTTGTTGTCCTTGAGGAACTGAGTGAAATGCGGGACTGAGTGAAACGCAGAAGTCAGTTCCCAAGAAGTGTGAAACGGAAAGGGAAGCTCAGTTCTGGGGACAACAGCCTTGGGAGCAGACTTCTGAAGACAGATCCAGGGTGGGGACAGCGTGGCCTAAATGTAAGTGCTGCTGAGACACCATGCTCTGTTTGCAAAGGTGCATTGAGCAATTATGACATGAGAAAATTCTTGTATGTATGTCATACTTTAGTTAGTTTTAAAAAGGAAATCCCCATATTGCTTTTGCTGACCAGGAAACTCTAATCAGATCTGTAGCTCGATTATATTCCAATGCAAACCTCTGTCCTTGATTCCTGAATTCTATTTTTTTTTCTGATTTTGCTCCTCTTTTTAAATTGTATCTTAGAATACAAGTACAAATTTGGGGTACAAAATATTTTTTGCTTAGCTTATGATCATTTTCACTGTATATACACAACCACAATGCTACTCAAAATGCTTTATGGAAATAAATAAGAGAGAAATAAATAGGCATTATTTTCAAGTAAGATAAAGGCTAGGTTTTTTTTCTGTATGTCTTCCATGCCTAGGAGTTGTTTGATTAATGCTGAAAGAAAAGTTTATTCATGAAGGAACAAAGAAAAAAATGTAAATGCTAATGGAGAACTTGAGGGTAAAGGAGGGTTTTGGGGAGACAAGAGACATCTGAGCAGGTCTGCAGAAGATGAGGAAGAAGGTAGAAGAGTGGGACAAGCCAAACATGAGGTGAATTACCTACAAGTCCTGGTCTCAAGCAAAAGAAGGAAATCAGGTGTAAGAAGGGTGTGGTATTAGTCAGCTTTCCAATACCATCACAAATACTTGAGATGATCCGCTTATAAAGAGAAAAGGTTCATTGGGCTCACAGCTGCATCAGTCCCTTTGCTTTGGATTGTGATGAGGAAGCTCCCCATGGAAGGTGCATGTGGAAGAGCAAAAGCACTCACACTTCAAGCCAGAAATCAGAAGAGCGAGTAAAGAAGTGACCAGGATCCCGCAGTCCTCTCAAAGGGCTCACTGCTCCTTCCAGAGACCCTCCATGAGGCTCTGCCTTTTAAAGGTGCCACCATCACCCCACAGTGCCAAGCTCGGGACCTGGCTTCAAACACGTGGGCCTTGGGGGACACTTAGGATCCAAACAGCAGCAGCCATGAATTGTCCTGAACATGGGCAACATCGCTCCTCAGTCTCCTCACAACCTATGAATAGCTCCTCGGGTGCCTTCAATTCGGTCCTCTCCTTCTCCCATCCACCTCCTGATGATCTCATCGGACAGAGCCTGCAATACCATCTGGACTCTGACGACTCTGGGGCTGTCTTCCCCCCAGATCTCCTCGAGCTCCAGGACTGCCCACTCCACACCTCCTGGGAGGCTCGACAGACGCCTCAAAGTGAACATGAGAAACACCCAGCTCCCGCTCCGCCCACACTGTCCCTGTCTCAGGCCAAAGCAGCTTGAGTCATCCTCGAGTCATCCCTTTCTCTGACACAACTGTCCAATCCGTCAGCAAATCCCATCGCCTCCATCCTAGAGAGAGAAAGTTCAGGATACAACCCCTCCCAACCTCCACCAGGACGCCCTGGCCGCTGTCATCTCTCTCCTGAGATTCCTGGTCACTTCCTACCTAGTCTTCCTGCTTCGACCTCGGCCCACCTGCAGTCTTTCTCAACCAGTAATTAAGAGGATTGTTTAAAAATATTTCCCCTGCACTCGGAGCACAGCACTAGCATCCGGCTCACTCAACGTCAAAGCCAAAGTTCGCTGAGAGTCTGGTTCCCAAGGCCACCAGGCAGCGCCTTCTCCCTGCTTGCTCTTTAGGATGGTGCACCTCCCCACGCTCCCAGGACTCTCCCGCTGTTCCCCCTCTGCATGGCCTGTCTCACGGTCTGATGTGCTATGCCCACTTCACCTTTCCCGTGCTTATTTTTCTCTCCCCCACTGGATGAAACTTCCAGAAGATCGGGGTTTCTGCTTGTTTAGTTCTCTGCTGCATCCAGTGCCTGGAACCCAGCACAGTAGAAGATCAATGCTCAATATAGAATTGCTGGATTTGATTTTCGCAAATACTTCTCTTGCTGAAAGTTCTTTAGTGACTCTTTATCTCCCTCAGAATGGAGGAATCAGACCTCTGGCCTCCTCTCTGACCTCATGCCCATCGATACACAGCCAGATGGAATGGCCACCACCTCTGCACGTGTCCCTTCTACCTCAGCTCTTCTCATGTGCCACTTTTCAGCCTGGAATGTTCTCCCAAAACCACCTCTTAGGGGACTCAGTTTAGCATCACCTAGGTGAAGGCGCCCCAGCTGGGTGGGCTCCATGACTTTGCTCCCACACTCCACCGGGCTCAGGCCTATCCTGGCCTCTCCTGGGATGCATTAACACCCTTTGGTAGCTCATCTGTCCCCCCACTTGGAAACAGGGGTGATGTCACTCTCATGTTGATACCACAGCCCCCAGCAGGGGAGAGACCCTCCACGAGAGGCAGGGGGGAGTGGTGGTATTAGTTATTATGATGCTTATTATTGTTGATAAGTATTTATCATATCAATGATTCTCCCCAAAAGGTGCTAAGTGTCTGCACAGTCCAACTGATTGGTTAATTGATATATTGATTGGCTTGTTCTCCACACTGGAGTGACCATTAAGCACCTCTTTCCACCCAGAGCTGGTTTCACTTCTCAGAGCCTCTTGTCCTCTTTGAAGGGTGGAAGGGAGGAAGCAGCTCGCGCTGGGGGAGCTGTGTCTTCGGCCAACAGAACAGCTCCAAGGACACTTCCTGAGTCCACAGGCACCTCATCCAGGCCCAGGGCAGCAGACCTCTTTATTGCAATTCAAATTTCTCCATAAATGGATACATCTTAATCCGAATTTATTACAGTTATGGGGCTTTTTTTATCTATCTGACTAAATTCTATTTCCTAAGTAAACTGCGAATTGGTCTTGCTAGGTCATTAAAAATCACCTATGTGGAAGGTTAAAAGTCCACAGATCATCACAGAATCATTTGGTTAATTTAGGGAGCAAGAATGCTGTGCCCTGTGTGAGCCATGGGAGGGGGCAGTGACACAGACGAGGTTGTCCCTGCTGTGCAGTCAGCATGAGTGAAGGAGCCAGTGTAGCTATTTAAACGGTTCATTCATTAAAGACGGCTACAACAGGAAGAAGAATGATTTCTTTGTGCGTATGACACATGCAGACATCAGCCAAATCATCCCCTTTAATCCTGACAACTTTACCATGTTACAGATGGAGAAACTGAGGCTCAGTGACATCAGATCATAGGCCTGTGACACACGCTACTAGGTGATGAAGCTGAGATTCCAACCAAGGTCAGCCAGTCCCTGAAGGCCATGCCCTTTCCACTCTGCCACCCGGGGAATGTGAGAAGCCACCAAGGTCCCTGGGGGAAAACCCATGGGCTTCCAAGCCTGCAAAGTTGTCAGGTCCAAACAAACTCCGGCAGACATCAGTAAATCAAAAGCAAACAGCATGCCAGTAAGATGAAAAGAAAAATTGACGTAAAGGAACAATCTACTCATTTACTTATTGTTAATGGGCCTCGCCAGTCCAAGGACGCAGTGACATTTGTCCCAGGCCTATTTTGTGACACTTGGGCTCTCTGGCTTCCCTGGAGAGCAGAAGGCGGGTGCTGACTCTTAAGCAACCATGCCCAGCGAAGCAGAGGGCCCATGGCCCTGGGAAGGAAGGCAGGAAAGGGTGCCAGCTGTGGGGTCACCCCACTTTGGGCCCTGTCGCCATCCCCTCTGTCTGGGAGCCCAGGAACTCACCTACTCAGCACAGCCACAGCTTTCTTCCATCCTTCAGTAAAGCCACTCACAGACCAGCTGAGAGACCCGGCCATGCAAAAGGCCACCAAATTCCAGTGCCACCCTCGCCACCTTCGTGACATCTCTCCCTGAGTTCTTGTTTTGGAATCTTCAAATTCCCACACAAATCCACTGATGGACGTGCTTCCTTCATAGGTTTTGAACAGTGTCTCCTCACCTGAGAGTTTCTGCCATGGCAGATAGTTTTATTAGCCCAATAATACGAATTGTATTGAGCCCAGAGTGGCCAGGAAGCAGACAGGCCAACTTCCAGGACACTCACGCAGGGACAGTGCCTGGCCTTTGTGGGCACTGGGGAGGATTAGCTGCACGCAGTAGCTGCTGTTCCTGTAAACACTTCAGCATTCTGCAGGCAACAACTTCTGGGGAAAATCCCCACTCTCACAAGCTGTGTTCTGGTGCACAGCCCTCTCAAGGCTTGAAAGATGATGTTCATCACTCAGCTTGTTTCAAAGCCCCTGGAAGAATCAGGAAAAGTGCTTCCTCCCAAGCGCCTCTCATGGGTGCAGGGGGGAATCACGGAGACCCTTCCCAGGCCACCTGGGCCCATGTCCCTCCCAGGACCTGATGACTCTTACTCAGAATAACCAAAACAGCTCCCTCTGCCAGGGTCTAGATTTCAGGGATGTCTGTGGAGCCGCGTCAAACTGATGGAAAGGAAACCCTTCCTCTGGGTCTGACTCCCAGTGAGTGTTTCACCCAGAAGGAAGCTGTGGGGGCGAAGAGAAATCAATGAAGGATTTGCAGATAGATGTTCTCTGGGCCCGAGTACAATTTACAAAATGCAATGTACGAAGATGAATCTGCTCCCTGCCAGGCTTGAGCAGATTCCTGAAGCAAAACAACTCTTCTCAACAGGACTGAGAGTCGGCTAAAAGTGAGTTCCTCAAAAGACACTGGGGACAGGGTTCAGGATTCCTGAAATCCTACAGCAAGCGCTTGAACCCAGCAGCATTCAGAGCAGAGGGGAGCGGAGCCGGGGGACAGGTGTCGCTGGGCTCGGTGTCCCTCTGGACGACTAACGAAGGGAAAGTTGCATGGAATGAGTTTTCCCGTAAAACAGGGCATGGTGCACAGCCACCTTCAGACCGAGTAGCAGGTCATGGAATTGAGAAGCTGAAGCGAGTCAAGTCAGGGTGATAACCAGGGGGAAGGGACCCGGCCAGGAAGACATGATTTTGCACAAGCCAGAACTGAAAGGACTGTTTCCCCGCTCCTCCAAACCACTTTGGCAGCTAGGTGAAGCCAGGGCCAAAACAAGCACACTCCGAACTACTGCACCTCCGGACCTTCCTTCCTCCAACCCATGAAAACTTGATTTGTCTCAACTACACACAAGCCGGGAAACTGAGAGGAGGCAGAGGGGAAGAGGGAAAGAGAGGGGGCCAGGCAGCGTCCATGCAGTCAGCTGTCAAATTGATTTAGAGCCACCCAAGCCTCCCAGTGCCATCGGCAAGAATCATACCTCCTGCTGATCTCGGGAGAAATGCTCCAAGATCCATGGCTGGGAGTTCAGGAGAATCTCTAAGTCTCCAGGAAGGAGCCGGGCACTGCAGCTCCACAGAGTGATGGACTAGGGCGAGCTTTAATTAACAGGGTCTGATGCCTCTTCTTTCTTGGTAACCGAGCAGATTTAAAGGGCTAGAGTCCCAATTTGAAGGGTGCTGATGCTTCCTGGCTACTGCTGGGGCTTCTCAGGCTGCCTGCTGCTCCCAGCTGCTGGGAGAGGCTCCTCTGGACCCCGCGGAGGGCAGCCTGCACAGAAGCAGGAGCAGCCCAGAAGAGGGGAAGGTGCGGCCTGGAACGCAGTGTCTTCGGGCTGCAGGGTCTGAGTCAGGACTGCCGGCCCTCCCCCGTGGTGAGTACCGACGTCCTCCCTGGTGTCTCCTGGTCAGGGCAGAGTGCTGGGGCCCTTGGGCACAGTGACATCAGGGACACTTTCCAATAGGGGTCTGGGTGGGACGCTTCTCCAGCAAGCTGGCAGTGTGGTCTCCGCTCTGTGTTCCTCTCCTGAGAGCTCTGTGTGGTAGCAGTCAGCAGGGACCTGCACATGGCCTGCTTGCCTGCAATAACCCACATGCCTGCCAGGCACATGTGCACACCTGCGTGTGCACTCACAGGCCTACCTGTATACACACACATACCTGTCTGTGTACACAAACGTGCCTGGCTGTGTACATGCATGCGTCTGACCTTGTGCATACATTTCTGTCCATGTACACATTTGCCCATGTACAAATAACTGCTTAATGAAACACACACATCTTCCATGTGCACACACATCTCCCCACACATGTGCCTGCCCGTGAACACACGTGTTTGTTCATGTACACATGTGCCTACCCCAGGACACACACACATCTCATGAGCCATGCACACTGCCCATCTTTCCACACCCAGGCATGAAGCACGCAGCCTTCAGGTGGACAGACACCTGCCTCCACTGGCCCTAGCCAGGGCATCGCCAAGAGAAGCAGCCATGACAGCGTGGCCAGGAGGGAGACTGGAGTAGGCGGCCTGGAGCCAGGGAAAGAGCAGGCCTGTGGGGTTCCCTACCTCTCCGGCTGCTACAGCAGAGCTGGGGGGAAACTAATCCAGACTATCACTGCTGGGGGCCCCCTGCCACGCAGCCTCTTTCCGCTTCTCCTTCTTGGACAGTGGCTGGGGCCTCATCTTGTGCACAACGGAAATGACTTTCCTGGGAGGCTTCATTCATCAACACAGCAGCAACTTTCATGGCATTTTAAATACAAAGTAAACCAGCCGATCAGCACCACTGTGGAGTAAATGCAGAGGCTTGGGAGGGAGCTGGGCTGCAGAATGGGGGCTGAACCTCGGTCCCCCGCCCCAGGATGGGGGAGCTCATGTGACCTCCTCCCCTCTCCAGCCTGGGTTACTCATTTCTAAAACGACAGGGTTGAACCAAGCCAGCAACGCCCTTAGCAGAAAGAGAAGGCACGGAAGGCCTGGACTCAGAAAGCTGTGCACTTCTCTGCACGTCGAGCCTGACCAAAGCCTCTTGGCTTAGGGAACAGAAAACTGTAGAGGGCTTGAGCTAAAATAAAATCTGGAGGAGCACTGTTGGAGATCAGTGCTGAGGGCCTCCAAGTCAGGAAGGAATGGAGTGGGGTGGTCACCAGCGCCCTGACCCAGCCTCTCCCTTGAGAATAGGACCCTGCATGTGGCCAGCTCCAGCCACCTGAGTCACACAGAGGTGGCGTTAATTAATGTATTTGTTTTTATTTTTCTAGTACTGGGAATTGAATCCAGGGCCTTTGCACTGAGCTACATCCTCAGCCCTTTTGAAATTTTTCATTCAAGGTCTCACTAAGTCAGGCTGGGCTTGAATTTGATCCTCTCACCTTGGCCTCCCAAATGGCTGGGTTGACAGGTGCGTGCCACCACACCTGTCTGAGTTGGCACTTTAGACTCCAGATGGTCCTGAGGCAAAATCTCCTCACCTTCCTGGCAAACCACTCTCTGTGCCCACTGGACCCTGCCTGGCTCCGACCTTCGGATGCCCAGCGACCCCCACCCGCTGGCAGGAAGGTCTCTGTCTGCAGACTCTGGACATGAACACACACAGCCCCTTGTCCTCTGGTGTCCAGGAAAATTGTCCCTTCTCTCACTTCCAAGGCAGGGGGTACATGGCTGGCATGCAGAGGGGTCCTGCAGGCTCAGCCCCAGAGCCCTGTGTGCCTAATGGTGCATCTCACAGTAAGGACTCAGGGCACAGCAGAGAGCCCCAGCAAGAACCCCAAAGACCAGGAGATGTCTAGAGCTATGTCCATCTCCATCCCTACTACAGCCCTCTTCCTGGCCTTTCATTAATAAAACCAAGCCCTGATTTCATGGGAACAAGGACCTGCTTCCTATGCCACACCTCCTAGGGGCCCTTGGTATGCTCCCTGCATCCCTGTGGCTGACCTCGCGGGCCTCTGTGCCCCGAGTGCCACAGTACACACCTTTCCCCAGCAATCTCCACACTTCCTCAGACAGAACTAAGAGCAGGCTGGGCAATTTGGATAAAAGTGCAGTGAACTCAGATAGGCACTGGAAGCTGGTCAGCTGGGCGGAGGCCATTGCTCCACTCTACTGGGGTCCCCAGCTGCCTGTGAGCTGGCCATTGGCCCAGAACACTGTATCTATCTCCAGGAAAGGCCCTCATGGCTCCTCTGTGCTCTCAGTGTCCTAACAGAAGCGACAAGGCCCAGAGGGGGAAGGGATTCCCTCCTGCTGCCTAAGGGCTACTGCTTGCAGTCCTTCCCCCAAATGACCTACCCCTTCCCTTCCATGGAGACTGGCCAATGGGAAGGTCTGCCCTCTTCATTCCCATCTGCAGGAGCGTCACCCACCAGGCCTCTAGGAGATAAACTCATCAGACCACAACCCAGGAGGCCCAAATTCTGTTCAAGGTGGGAATGACTTTGTGGAGCCTAGGGTGGGTCTGTCCATACATCTTCTATTCATTCACCACTGCCCCCAGCTCCAGGTCACCCAGAAGTGCTGGGGATGGGGCTCCAGGCCACACTTGCCAGCACCCTGGCCCACTGGCTTCATGCTGGGTTCAGCAAGGCAGGCTCAGGGGGCAGGTGGAAAGGTGAGTAGGAAAGATGGCAGTGGACAGTTGGCTCAGGCTCCCAGAATCCTCTGGTATTGCTAATGCCACCTCCTGCATCCCCTCCAGCACCAGCCTTGCCCCTTGCAGAGGGACGGCAGCAACCAGGCTATGACCCTTGGCAGTGGAGTAGCAGCCACTGCAGCTCTGGGGGTCGACACCCCTTACAGAGGCTGAACACCAGCCCCGCTGGCCCTGCTCAGGCCAGGACAGGCCATTTCTTTCCTCTTCTTCCCCAACTCTAGGGCTGGTGGAGATTCTTGCAGTTGCTAATCTCTAGGTTATTTCAGCTCCCCACTCCCGTGCAACTAATCCTCCATATCAAATGCCATCTGTTTGAAACATCTAGTGTGGTTTTTGCTTCCCTGACTGGACAGAAATCTTCCTTGGAGATCCCAAATTGGAGTGTTCTAATAGTCACGATGAAACCTTCAGGGGAACATCTGACACACAGTAAGTATTTTTCAGTGTGAATGTTAACATTTACAGATTAAAGGAAATGATAGGAAAAGGTCAAGTTTGAAGATCATTCCTCAAATTGGAGCTGACTGGCACATTCTTGTATTATATATTTTCACATATTACACTAATTTATAGACATCAAAAAGAAAAACATTCCCAGTGTAGTTTTAAATCTAGTGAATTCAAAATGAACAATGAGCAACTGGGAAACTTTACTTTTGCAGAATTGAACTGAATGCCAACACAGCCAAGGACTGAGATAATTCACACACTATTGTAAATTATTATATTATTGTCATTATTTAGTTATGTTAGGTGTGTTAGGTAAATGTTAGCATGCTTTACTAACATTTTGAAATTTGGACAGTGTGTTATTAAGGAATTGTAAGGCTTTATGTTATCTCTCAATTCACTCCACCTCCCCCTTCCTGTGCTTTGTGACCCCCTCAAATAAGAGCCACACTGATAACAGGAGCCAACACTGAGCAGGCTGGAAAAAGTCTGAGGGAGCCTTCTGGATATAAGGAGTCCTTACATCCTGAGAAGAGGGTGTACTGGTCTGTTTTTCATTACTATAACAAAATACCCAGCACTGGGAAACTTTATCAATGAAAAAGGTTTGTTTAAATTAATTCATAGTTTTTGGAAGTTAAAAGTCTAAGATAGGGAAGCCCCATTTGTCTGGCCTTTGGCAGAAGAGTGTGCGGGAGTCAGAGATCACACTGGTTGACAGGAAGCCACCATGAGAGGTAGGGCCAGACTGATTTTATAACAACCTCTTCGTGAGAGGGAACTCTGGGTCTCGTGAGAATTTCCTTAGTGTTTTCTGAGGGTGGTGCCCCTGATAACCCAAGGACTTGTCACTAAACCTTTGAAAGATCCCATTGCCTCCCAACATGGCCACACAGGGGACCAAATCTAAAACATGAACTCTTGGGGACAAAGTACATGAAAACCAGCCCAGAAAGGGGTCATTGCCTGAAACATGGCCAGATATCCACTCTGACACAAGGAGAAAGAGCGGGCAATGTGGACAGAAAGTTTCAAGCAATGCTTCATCCAGCTGGACTTTCTGCAGAAAGACAGGACCAGCAGCCAAGGGCTGTGCATGGCAAAGAGCTTTGACCAAAGGGCCAGACTCTGCCCAAGATCGAGGCCCAGCCAGGCCAGTGGCCAGCGAGTCCCCCTCCTGTGTGAAGGTTGTCATGAGTGGAAAGGCAGAGGCAGAGAGAGCAACACAAAATTGCAGGGTGGGAGTGTGGGATGGGAGTGAAATGTCTTTGCTGTGTGTCACTTTGTCTTCACCACTCCCTGCTCCTCCTGTAGTCACATGGAAAATGATTTATTTGTGCTCCTTTGGAAATCTGACCCTAAGCTGTCCCCTGTCCTCCATCCCCACTGCTGCTGGCTCAAGTCAAGGACTTTTTATGCTTAGCCTGGTCCCTTACAAGAACTTGCTAAGTGAATCCTCCTCCCTGCGTTCATCCACAAATCATGCCCATGTCCCAGTGGGCACAGCCGATACAGTGACAAACAGAGGCGATGATGCCCCAGGCCCTGTGTGGCCAGAAAGACAAGCAAAAAAGAGTTGCAGAGGAGAAGATGTGTGAGAAACCCGGGGTTGAGCCAGTTCCCATCAAGAGGACTCAAGAGTCTGGGCCAAACAGGACCCTGGGACCCGGAAGGTGACAGGGCTGGGGAGGTGATGTGGAGACAGAATGGACAGGCCCAGTGCTCCCAGGTGCCAGCGAGGCAGGAGAAGGGAAGGAAGAACAGCAGGGAGGGCAAGAGACCAGTCCTGGGCAGGCTGCGGGGGAAGCAGAAAGAAGGGAGGCACAGAGGAGGCTGCTACACAGTGCAGCAGGGTCTTGAAATGGGCAGGATGGTGCACGCCTGTGATCCCAGCACTCTGGGAGGCTGAGGCAAGAGGATCGCAAGTTCAAGCCCCGCCTGAGCAACTTAGTGACTTAGTGAGACCGTGTCTCAAAATAAATAAAATTTTAAAAGAGCTGGGGATGTAGCTCAGTATAAAGGTCTTGGGTTCAACTCCCAGTATCACAAAAAGAGAGAGAAAAAGTGTTCTCCAACTACATGTGATTCCTAAGGGCCCTATTACAGAGACAGGGCAGTCAGCAGCGAAGGGAAGTCGAGCAAGAGCTTGCAACTGGAACCATTTTTCTAAAATACAAGACATTTGTTCTCCATGGTGTTTGGGATAAAAATCAAACTCCACAATCTGCCTTCGAGGCTTATAAGTTGTTGGCACCAAACTGCTTTTCATCACCCTCATCTCCTTCCAGCTCCTGTCATTGAAAAGGACTCCTGCCTGCTGCACCCTTAGCTCCTGGAAACGGCCGGCTTCACACATCGAGGGGCCTCGGCACGAGCCTTCCTCTGGCTTGGACTGCCTTCCCTGGAGGCCCTGGTGAACTCCTGTTTAGCCATCAAAGCTCTACTTTCCCCACCCCCCTGCACCAATCACCACTCTAGGCAGCCGTTTTTCCTCCCACTTTTGGGGGGGAGGGGTACCTGGGATTGAACTCAGGACCTTGCACTAGCAAGACAGGCACTGAGCTACATCCCCGGCCCTCTTCCCACTTTCTAACAGACAGGTTTCACCTTTTCCTTTTTTATTCGAGGTACTGGAAATTGAACCCAGTACCTAAGTGCTGAGCTACATCCCAAGTCCTGTTTTATTTTTCATTTTGAGATGAGGACTTGCTAAATCCCTAAGTTGTCTAGATTAGGCTTGAACTTTTGATCCTCCTGCCTCAGCCTCCCAGAGTGCTGGGATGACTAACTCTATCTTGAATATTGATCCAAGGCTGTCCTACCACACACTCAGGTGAACATGAATCAGTAGATGTATTTCCATATTGACAACCTTAATGACCAGAGCTCTCTGGTGTAAAATGTAAAATTTATAAAGCTCGCACCAGTAAAATTCTAATAAAATGTCAACAATCTGCAGCCACCAGTGACCTGTCATCAGGGGACAGTCTGTTCAAGAAACAAGTAGTTGTCTTAATTGTTAGAATAATATTCAAGGAATGATTTATTAATTTTCCCCTTTGCCTCACATTAGCTTCTTTCGCAGTGCGCCCGCCTGCAGAAGTCAGCTGTAGCCACCCAAATGCATGAACAACAACAGCAGAAAACCTAAGAAACAACCACTCCTCTTCTCTTGCCTACCAACTGCTAAATCCAAGAAAATGTACATTTTCCCATTTTGAGGATTCCAATAGGACTTAGCCTCCAGGAGCTTGGAGTATTGCCTGCAAGATGCTGGACCCCAGCTTCAGACTCCACAAAAACAAAGTGTCCGTGCCAGCCTCGGCCACCAAGGTGGAAAGCCACCAGCCTCCCTCTGTGGGTGGTGGCATGCTGCTAACTCATGCCCTCAATGTCCCAGGGGCTTTTGTGCATTCGGGGGGCAAACTGTCTGTCTTGGGCAAAGTCTCCCCAGAGGCCCAGATGGAGTGCCCTGCATGTCATCCTGCTTAGCCTCTCCTTCCTTCTCCATCCTCTGCCTCAGTGGGGGGTGGCACTTCTGTCCCATAGAATAGGGCGTGGGAGGGCGTGACAGGTCCACACCAAGAGCCAGGCCTGGGAAGCATGAAAGCCTCATTCATGAGATTTGTTCCCAGAGCACAGGACCCCAGGCCTCCGACTCCCCCCACAAATCCGACTGCACAGATGCAGGTTCCCTATGCTGCCTGCTGGCTGACACCGCAGCCCAGGAGGCAGGTGAGTCTCCCGCAGGTGGCCAGTGGCTCCCAAACACCTTGACAGATGGCCTTGCTCTCAAGTGACCTCAGGCACCAGCTCCCTCTGGCCGCTCTGGGTAGAGGCAGCCCGGCAGGGAGCGCTGGATGATATGTCCCATGAGCATCAGTGTCATTTCCCTAAACCAGGCCACTGTCACTCGGCAAGGCCATCTCTTGATGCTCACTGGCCTAACTTCCTTTCCTTATCTCACAGCCTGTGGAATTAGCAATGATACCGGTGGCTTCTAAGAAAACAAATCAGTCTGCAAGGCCAGGATTCGAAGAGGAGCTGAGGCTTGGGAGGAGCGAATCGCCAGCTTGTCCATAGTCCCTGCGCCTCAGCGCCATGCACAGAACCCCACGCTGAGGACAGAGCCACATCAGCTGTGAGGCTCTGAGGCTGAGGACAGTCCTGTCAGGCGGTGAGCAGCCACCATCTAGCGCTGCATCTGGGTCCCTCTGGATGTGACTGGAGCCACACGAGGGGACTTGGGCAGAGGAGGGCACAGGGGTTGCCGGGAAGTCCGAAGCATGCACAACCCTCCTCTAATCTAAAGACCCCTATGCAGCCCTGCCCCTTTTCGTGGTCCATGCTAAGGCTGGACTCTGTTCATTTTTTCCCAGCCACAGTACTTGTTAGCTTACACACAAGCTTAGGGAGAGTTAAAGAGGACAAGGGTAATCACCCCAAAAGCCACCTCCCAGGGACCCCTGCTGTTAAAAACTTATTCCTCTTAACTGTTGCCAAGAGCCTGCAGAAGCTTGAATCCTCACTTCTGGATACTTTATGCAACCATGATGGTCAACACTGCTCGGGTGATTGGCCTCTGGGTCCCTCCTGCAGGACACAGCCTGAAAGCCAGAGGGCACTGAGGCTGGGTCACCATGTGGCCAGTGGCCAGGAGTCCTGAAACAGCAATAGGTAAAGACCAGCCACAGCCATCTACCATTTCTTCCAAGGACTCAATGAACTCCCAGGAGTCTAGCTCAGAGGGGAGTGAGGGACACTGCTGTAATTATTAGAGAGGAAGATCTAAGAGGGGGAAGAAAAAAAGAGAGGCCTAATGGCTAGATCAGAATTGACTGGGAACAAGACAAGTCCCATCTCTGGCAAAGGCCCGGCCCAGCTGTGAGCTGCAGTCTCCTGACCTCCATGGCCCCAGGGCAGCTTAGGCAGAAGGTGTAAATGCTCAGGTCTCACTTCTACCCTGAGAGAAAGGGAGTGAGACCCCGGAATGTGCTGTAACCCAAAGTACAGAGACAGCAATACCGACGCTATGCTAGACCTTCCACAGCCAAGGTAGATGCCTCTGTTAGGTCCAGTACGCAGTCAACTCGGGGACACAGCTGAAAGCAGGACTCTGTGACTTTGCAAAACAATGAAAATGCCATTCTTATTTTGCATATTATGTCCTATATCTTAGGAAAGATCTTCTGCAGGAGGCACCGTTCAGAGTTGTACTGCCTGAAGTTGTGCAACATGGCGGCTCTGGATATCTGGAGAAATAGTTTTCTTCATGAATGTGGGACAGGAAGGCACCATCTCTGCAAATCAATATAAGTCCTGGGTCTCCTCTCCGAGACTGGACAGCTACAGCCTGTGTGACTGAGTAGACACTCGACTCAGCATCTTCCGTGACACGATCTCAAAAGTCTTGGACTTGGAGAGCAGAACTTGCTCCTGCGTTCTTCTGTTGGACCTCAAATGCCACCACCCAGGCCACTGTCCCACGAGAGCCCTTTCAGGGTGTCAGACTATGGGGCAGGCTTTGCTTAGGGAAGGATGGGTACCAAGAACCCCTGAGGCTAAAGGATGGGCTTTCCTTCCAAGTGGACATTTTGGGTTTAGAAGAAGGAAATCTCTAGACAAAATTTGACCTTGAATGGCAGGTACCAACACACACACACACACACACACACACACACACACACACACACACACACACACACGGGATCAAATTCATGGGCCTCTGAGAGTTTCAACTCTTTTTCCCTAGCACTTTGGTGATGAAAGGAGCCAATAGTTTCAAAATTACCCCCTTTTCTGTTGGGAATCCCTGTGTTCAGGCCCCAATCTCCAGTCCAGGCTGGTGCGTGGAAGCTGGGGGATGGATTTATGAGGGCAAGCAGTCGAGGGACGTCCCGTGGTACCACCAAGGAGCTGTGGTCCAGGCAGGCTAGGGACCTGACCAGCAGTAAAGCAATCAAGGCTCACAGAGGAACTGAACACCAGGCAGGGCTTGTGATGTGGGGTTTGCCTGCCAGGTGGGTGACAGTTGCCAATGTTTGAGATGTTTTGCACCTGATGCATATGGTTGATAAAGATCTCGCAATTCTTCCACTCCTGGTGTCAGGAATGCACTAGAATCTCCATTTTTGGATGTGAAAAACCAAGACTCACTGAATCAGAGTGGTTTACACTTTAAATGTTTGCACTTTTCCAGGAGTTGGGCTCCAAGAAGACCATCCACACAGAATACGGTGGTTCCCTGCTAGAGCTGTGTGACATGGTGGCTCTACCAACTAAAGCAATGGGTTTCGGTCTCAGTTTGGAACTAGAATGCATTGTCTGTGAGTATCATCTAGCTCCAAGGCTGTGCTGACCTTTTCCCTGATGCCTCTTGGTAATAAGCATCCCTCCCTTGAAATCACATCACCTTGCTGGTCACAAAGTAACATGTCACATCCACCCCAAGGACATCCCACCACTGACCCACCTTCCATGCCATTCCTAAATATTTCTAGATTTTTTCCTCTTCCCCTCTGGTCCATGTGCTCAAGTTCCCATTCAGCCCTTCTGTAGAGTTGCTAACCCAATCTGAGATTGTTCATTGCACCTGGAACTACAAAACTCACTCTAGACTCAAGGATGGCAGCTGTCCGAGGTAACAGCCTCAGCTTTGGGAAATACACACCCAAGTCAAATTAGAGCAGTATTCCCAGCCCCCTTCCTCAGTGGCAGGAAGAACAATACTGCGGAGAGGGCTGGCGGGTCCCTTGGGAAAATGCTGTCACATAGCAAAAGTGCCAAGAGCAGACAGCACCAAGGGCCCGTGTCTCACAACAGGACTCAGCTCACATCTGAGAGTCTCCCAGGCAGAAATCAGGGGTCATAGGTCACATAGGTCACACGGACCCCCCCATGGCTTCCCAAGTACATCCAGTTCCTCTTAAGGTCACCACTGTGCTCAGGCCCGGCCTTGGAGGCTCACAGGGACTCGGCCTGGCTGAGACTTTAGAGTTCAGGCCACTGAACCCATCAACCCTGGACGAAGCCCAGAGGGCATCTCAGGTGCCTCCTGGTCTCTCCACAGCTTGAGAGGGAGGAAAGGTTCCAGGGGTCAGGTGCAGGTGGACAGGCTCCTGGATGATTCACTGCTCTTCGTGCCTCCTGCGGACATCTCCTCATCCAGGAAGTCCTCCCTCAGGCCCAAGGCAAGGCCCCTCTTCCACGTGCCCTCCAACCACCCTAAACTTCCCAGGCAGACTCAGCACCACATTGCAAACCCCAGGTGCCCTCTCCACCCCCCTACACTGTGTGCTTTGGGGCTTAGGGTTGTGTCTCACTGCATCGGCCAGTGGCTTGGGAGTCCCCAACCCCAAACTGGAGCTTAAAGGTGTGGCCTGAGTCTATTTGCACCAAATTAACACTTTTGTCTCCCCTAATTGCTGCATCTGAGAGAAATTGAAAACACAGCTCCCCAAGGCCAGACCAACAGAAGACGGCTTTGTAATGTCACATTCAAAGTCAGGAAAGAGACAGACACTCTTCCAGCATAATAAAGCCCAAAGATTATGCTAGCAGGAAACCATGAATCTTATATATGGATCATTGCGATCTGTGGGCAGGATATTAACACTTGCAGCGTGAGGCATCTGATTTGTTGTTTAATATCGTTTGAGATGATCTTAGAGAAGTGGAAAGGAAAACCCAGCTTCCACTCAGAGCACAGGACTCCCTTGCTCCCCTTCTCTGATCTGGGCTCTGGGTCTCTCCCACACTCTGAGACTCTAATCCTGAGGAGGGGCTGAGACCCCCAACCAAGGGAAATCCCTGACCTGGGAGACAAGAGACCAAGAAGGAGTAGAAGGAGGATGAGAAATGGGGTCCAAGAGGGAGATCCGGCCAGGCAGGGGACAACCACAGGGGTAGGCTCCTAAAGACCCAGCAGAGAGCCCCCTGGGCATGATGCAAAGATCTGAGATCATCAGGAGAGGGCATGGCGCCCACTCCTCAGCCCATTGCCCACCCGGTTCTGTGAAATTGAGAAGTAGAGAACAGGATGATCTTTCCTTGAGGAACACACACATGTCCACGGGCACTTGCCTGGCCAAGTAGGGGGTGGGACTGGCCCCTTGTCCCCAGGTCAGTACAGGTTCCCAAACACTGCTCGGGCCATCAATGAGGTAAGCAGACCACACAGGAAGAGCCTCGGCCACAAGGAGCGCACAGTCTGGTGTGTGGGACCCAAAAGGTCACCAGTATTTATGGTACAGGGTAGAAATTGCTGTCTAGGAAGTGCAGGATGATCTGTGAACATGGGATTTGTGCCCCGGGGGACCTCGGAAGACTTCCCGGAGGAGGCGGGGTTGGTACTGAGCTCTGAAGATCAAGGAGTGGTCAATCAGAAGTGGCCCTGGACCACCCCCTCCAACACCCCGAGAACAGCGGCAGGTCTTCTGTCATCTGTGACCAGGAGACCACTGCTGGCCACACACATCTCAGATGTGTCACAGCCTGTCACCCCTGTGGGCCCCCAGCGCTCTCCAGCGCTCTCACTTACCCATGCTCCTGGCAGGTTCCAAGCCCTTTCTTGGTGAGGCCAAAGGGACCCCAGTGCTGCTGATGGGACAGAGAGATAGGTCCGTAGCATCCACAGTGCCAGGTCCCCACACCAGAGCTGTCCCGTCCTCGGAGCCCACTGAAGCTGTGCCCGAATCCAGCCAGGGCGCGTGCTCACACTGCACACGGGGACAGGTGCTGAGAGCTCCCTGGAGCCCAGCCAGGCCTTGCAGGCAGCCAGGCAGGTGGAGGAGGAGTGAGGGGCCCTCGGAGACCTCAGAGAATCGGGTTAACTCCCATGGAGCCAGGCAGTGCGGACCCAGGGCAGCTCCAGGCTGGGGTCCCAGCTGAGTGGGGTCCTTGGAACTAGCTGGATCACTACTTCAAGTGCAGCTGGCTATCTGGCCTCTCTCCCCAAGACAGTCAGGGCCTCCGCTAGGCACTCTGCTGGCTTTCTCACCCTCACACGCAAGGGGCGATTGAAGCATATGGTGAATGCTTAAATTGAAAAGAACTTATTATATAAAAGACACATGGCCAAAAACGTCGAGATGTGTTCAAAGTGAGGGGAGGACTCTGAGGGGCTTCATGGCAATGTCTCTTTTACTGTAATAAATATTCTTATTTTAGCACTAGCTGTATTTTTTAATCACACACATCTATCTATATCTATCCATCTTTGTTTGTTTGTTTTGCAGTCCTGGGGATTGCACCCAGGGTATGTGCCCTTTTTATTTTTATTTTGAGACAGGGTCTTGAGAAGTCACTGAATCACCCAGATTGGGCTCAAACTTGCAATCTTCCTGCCTCAGTCTCTAGGTGCGTGGTTTCTTTCACTTAGTATGGTGTTCCTGAGGTTTGCTCACATTGCTGCACATCTCAGAGCTTCATTCCTTTTTGTGGCCGAATAGCAGTTTGTTGTATGGATGTTTTGCAACTTGCTCATTGAGTCGGCTCTGGGTGGAAATTTCAGTCGCGTCTGCCTTCTGTCCTTTGCGAATGATACTGTTATTACTGTTCATGCACTTATTTTCATTCTTGAGGGAAAATGGAATTGCTGAGTCATATGGTAATTCATTTTTATTTTAATTTAAACATTTTTATTAGTCCATGTTTGCAACACATAATGATTACGTTCATTGTGGGGAGTTGGTACAGGTACATAACACATCTTAACTGTTTTTACTCCCCCCTGCCTCCATCTCTTAGATCTCCTTCCTATTGGCAGAAGTTCTATCTTCCTATTCCCTGTTCCCTATTATCTTTTTTTTAAAAAAACTATTTATACTTTGGGTTTCTCATATAAGAGAAACCACGCAATATTTAAGCTTGTGTGTCTGATTTATTTCACTTAACATTATGGTTTCAAGGTGCATCTATTTTCCTTATCTTTGTTTATGGCAGAATAGTACTCCGTTGTGTGTGAATACCACATTTTCTTTATCCATTCATCTGTTGATGGACATATAGGCTCCTTCCAAGATTTAGCTGTTATGAGTTGTTCTTATTATGTTTAATTTTTTTTGGCACCACCAAACAGTGGTTGAACCGTTTTACAATCCACCAGCAATGTACAAAGGCTCCATTTTCTCCACATTTTGCCAAGATTACTTATCATTTTTTATAGTCATCATAACAGTATTAAAGTGCTATTTCACTGGGGCCGTGATTGCATTTCTTTCTGGGCATTTTGTTTTGTTTTTGCAGTGCTGGGGATCCAACCCAGGGCTTCAAGCACAATTTTCATTTCTTTAATGGCTCATTATACTAAGCATATTCTCATATACTTGTTGACAATGTGTTTATCTTCTTGGATAAATGCCTATTCAAAACCTTTGCCCATTCTTTAAATTGAATTGTCTTTTTGCTCTGGACTTGTAACAAACAGTCCTTTGTATACTCTGGATACAAGACTTATGAGAGACATGATTTGCAAATATTTTGTCCCATTTTGGAGGTTGTCTCACTGTCTTGATAATGCTCTTTGATGTACAAAAGTTTTAAATTTTGACAAAGTCCAATTTATCTGTTCTTTCTTTTGTTATTTGTGTTATGTCTAAGAATCTATTGATCATGAAACATTAAACGTAAATATTTACACCTATTTTCTTCTAAGAGTTCCATGATTTTTAGTTCTTATGCTCATGTCTTTGATCTGTTTTGAGTTCATATTTTATATGGTGTGAGGTAAAGGTCCACTTTCATCCTTTTTTATGTGAATATCCAGTTGCCCCAGCACCATTTATTGAAGAGATTATTTTTTCTGCTTTCCATGGTTTTGACACCTTTCCAAAAATCAATTGGCCATAGATAAATAGATTTATTTCTGGACCCTCAATTCTATTCCATGGATAAAGCTGTCTATCCTATTCCAGTACTATGCCCTTTTGATTACTATATCTTTGTGGTAAATTACAAAATCTCTTTCCTTAGTCTTATCTGAACCAAGACAAGAGGAGAGAACTTTACCATGTATTTTTTTTTTCTATCTCCTTATGAGATCCCCGTTTCCTCTCAACTAACTGTTCCTTAAAACTGGCTTACCATTGTGAGTCTGAAGTCAGGATAGAAGGAACGGGGGAGTAGAGAGCCTGGAAGGGCAGGGTAAGAATTTCCTGCTTCCGCTCTCCAGATAAAGAAGGGGGAGCAAAGCAGTAGAAAGAACCTGGGCAGGTGTGGGCTGCAAGCCCAACTCTGAAGCTCACTAACTTTGGTGCCTTGGAAAATGCATCCTTTCTGATCCTCATTTTGTCATGTGGAAAATGGGCTGTTGTGAGAACTACATGTGTACAATAATGTGCATAAAGCTCAAATGTACACCAGTAATGTACATCTTGACCACAGTAGCTGTTCACTAAAGAACACAAAATGGAGCTGGCAAATGATCATGGAAATGTAGACCACCTGACCACTCCGTGATCAGATGCACCTACTCTAGAAGGGTGTGCACTGGGAATAGATCTCTTGCTTTTAATCAGTCACAAGCTCACAGGGAGCTGGGCCAGGCAGCGGAAAAGACAATTAGCCTTTTATATGTCCTTACTTTCTTTGCTATAAAGTGAATTCCTTGGTTATAAAAAGAGTGTTATATGTGTTAAGTGGGCTACCATAATGGTCAATTCAGCTTTCAGTAAGTCCACAAAAATAGTGCTTTTGGCAGAAGCATGGTGAACAGAGAAGGCAAATCCATATCCAGAATCAGGGTCTATTTCAGTGATAACCAATCCCTGCTCCCTCCTGGGTGGAAAGAAGCGAATGTAATTAATCATCCTACACTTGTACTGAAGGAACAGGCGAGGCAGAGCTTATAGAGTTTTCTAACTGCTTCCCAGAAGTACATTACTGGGTTGAGACAGATGGGTTTAATTGGCGTCTTCCTTGAAGAGGCAGCACATGAGAGCCTGTGGGGTGACTGGCCTGAGCCCAGCGCTGCAGAGCAGCCACCCGGCCTCCAAGGCCCTCAGCTCTGAGCCTTGTTGGGGAAACACATTGCCCTGTCGATGAGCACAGGTGGATCCCAGGGACACCAGCCTTAAACAAGTACAGTTCAGGTGGTCCCAAACTCTAGGCCCATTTGCTTCCAAACTAAAGTTTGTCCTGGTGCATGAGACAGCTAGAGCCTTAACCACAGGCCAGCCTCCAGCTGCGGGAGTGGCCAAGGAAGCTTAATCCTGAGCTGTATGAGGTGTGATCAAAATATACAGTGAATGTTTAAAATTTTTTCAAATTATGACAGTAAAAGGCACAATGCCCCCCTCCAATTAGAACATATTTAACCCATCATTCTTGCCACTTTCTGAAGCAGTTCTGGAAGTCCTCCTTCTTGAGTGTCTTTACAAGGTGTGATCAAAAATGCAGTGAATGCTGCTGCCAAGTGCCATCCAGCAGAAAGGCAGCTCATAAAAACAACACAGCATGTTCTTCCCATCTGATTCACCAGATTTGGCATCATTTGACTTCTAGTTCTTCCTCAAAAATCAAGATGACCGTGAAAGGGAACCATTTTTTAATCAATTCAGGACATCAAGGCAGCCACGACAGCACAACTACAGATACTCATGAAAGAGGACTTCCAGAACTGCTTCAGAAAGTGAAAACAATGGGATAAGTGTGGTCAGCTGAAGGGGAATATTTTGAAGGAGATTCATGGTAATGTGTCTTTTACTGTAATAATTTTTAAAATTTAAACAGTCATTATACCTTTTGATCATACCTTGTACTTTGAGGAGAAACTTACACATCTAGTGGGAAATTCTCCCATCACAGCTTGGGTGGTCAAAGGAGCCAAGCATTAACAAGAAAGCCAGTTGGCCACCACTGTCACCAAGCATCATATGAGGTCTTATGTAGTCCTGATAAATAAAATGCTGCTCCTTACTTTCAACCTCACCACCTTGAAGGCAGGGGACATGGACGTCAAGACAACACAAAGGCACTGGGCAATATATCCTTCCTTTGTTTTCTTTTTTTTTTCCTTTCAAAAATTAATTTATTATTAAATTCTCTTATTGCTACATTGTAGGTATACAACACAATTACATTTCTCATTGGGAATTGTACCTTTACATAATGCATCTTGGTTCTTATTTTTTCCCCATTC
>NW_004624740.1:8985954-9014430 GCF_000247695.1 Heterocephalus glaber | reverse complement strand
AGAGAGAGAGAGAGAGAGAGAGAGAGAGAGAGAGAGAGAGAGAGAGAGAGAGGAAAAGAATAAGAAAGAAAAATTTGAAAACAGTAGAAACATATAAAAATTAAAAGAAAAAAATAATTTTGAAAACAACAAATAAAAAATAAAAATGAAGGGCCTCCTTCAGGGTATGTCTCTGCTGTCACAATAGACAAGGTGGGCAGCAGTGTGCATATGTAAGTCAATGAGTCTCAGCAAGCCAGTCACAGACCCATGAGATTCAGGCACATTTCTGGCTGCAAGTCCCAAGTTGAGCTCCCTGTCCTCCTGCAGGGTTGAACTCTGCAAGGCTCTACTGCAGGTTCCAGCTGCCCTTCCCCTGAAGATAGTCCAGGTTCTGATGGGAGGTGATGATCCCTCCAACTTACCAAGTGCGGTGGTCTGGTGTGCCTTTATTGCACAGATTCTCTTCACTTTTCCAATGGGCTTCAATTTTCATCAAGGAGGCTGAGAGAACAGGCCCTTTTTTCTGTTGTTCACTTCTGCTCTATCTTCTGGAGCTCAGGACAATGGCCTTTATGACCCCCAGTGCCTCTGTGGTGTGGAACCAGGTACTGGCGGGGGGGGGGGTGCCACAGGCACCCACAGCTAAGCTGGTTGCTAGGGGGCAGGTGCAGGCACAGGCGTGGGCAGGAGGGAGCCCTGCTCCACGCTGCCGAGGTCCTCACCGTCCACTCACTGGTCCTCTTTCTGCTTTTGATTTATTTATACATGGGTTATTTAAAACTATGTTATTTAGTTTCCAGTTACTTGGAGATTTTTGGGGGGGAGATCTTTCTATTATTGATTTAGAATTTAATTTGATCCCTAATTTAATTCCACTGTGGTCATATAACATATTTCTATGGCTTGAATTCTTTGAAATTGAGACTTAGAGGTTATATAAATGTCATCTGGATCAACTTGATAGATAGCATTACTCAGATTTTTCTATATCTTTGTTAATTTTCTGTCAATGTGTTTTCTCAAATATTGATATAGGGCTATTGAAATATTCCATTTTGGTTGTATATTTGTCCATTTCTCCTTGCAGTAATATAGCTTTTGTTTCAGGCATTTTGAAACTTTGTTATTGGCAGCATAAATATTTGGAATCATTATTTCCTCTGATGAAGCTACATCTCTGTTATTGTGAAATCACCTTTTTTAGTCTCTGCAAATATTATTTGCTCTAAAATCTACTTAGTTTGATAAATTAATATAGCCACTCTAGGTTCATTTTTATTAGTGTGAACATCATTTACTTTAAAGCTATTTGTATTTTTATATTTAATATAATTGAGACTTTTTAAAAATTCAAACTGAAATTGTCTGCCTTTTTACTGAAGTTGTTTAAACAATTTACATTTACTGTGATTACCAATATGATTAGGTTGAAGACTATTAGTGCTTGTTTTCTGCTTGGTCCATCTGTTCTTTAGTCATTTTTTTCTACCTTCTTTTGAATTAATTAAATATTTCCTGGCTCCATTTTATGCCCTTTGTGGGCTTTGTTATGGTAACTTAGTATTTAATTTAGACTTATAGTATATATAGTTAATTTAAGACAGCATAACTTCAAATGGTATAATGCCATTTGACATATAGGAACATCATATAATATTCTTTGATTGGAGAAATAGTACCTTTGTATTGTTGTTATCATAGACTTTACTTTTTCATATGTTATAAACTCAATACTACAATATTTCTACTTTGCTTAAATAGTCAATATGTTGTAAAGATATTTAAATAATAAGAAAAAAAAATATATATATATATACATGTAGTTACCATTTCCCAAGTTCATTCTTTTGTGCAAATCCATATTTTCATCCAGCATCATTTTCTGTCTCCCTGAGGAATTCCTTAAACATTTCAGATATCATGGGTCTACGGGTGATTAATTCTTTTCAATTTTCTAGGATTATTTCCTTCACTCCCATTTTTGGAAGATATTTTTGCTAGATACAGATTTCTAGTATGAAAGATTTGCTTGTTTGTTTACTGTCTTAGCAATTCAGAGAAGCTGTTTTGGTGTCCACCCACTTTTCTGCGAACAAGAAATCCACTGTCATCTTGATCTGGTCTTTTATATAGAACTCATCTTTTTTCACTTTGAATGGTTTTAAGATTTTCCTTTTTCTAAGGGTTGAAGTAGTTTGAGTATGACATGCCTGGTAGTATTTTCTTCCCTCATCCTTCTTGTACTTTGAGTTTATTGAGCTTCTTGGATCTGTGAGTTTATGGTTTCCATCAAATTTAGAAAAATTTAACAAATTCATTTGTTTTTAATTTAGAAATTTTTACTCATTATTTCTTCAAATATTTTTATCCAATCCCTCCTCTCCTTCATGGACTCTAATTACACATTTATTAGCTTGCTTGAAGTTTCCCCAACAATTCACTGATGCTCTGTTCTTTGTCATCTTTTACCTCTGCAACTCATTCTGGATAATTTTCTTCAAGTTCACTAATATTCTGTCCTGCAGTGTTTAATTTGACATTAATCTCATCCAGTGTGTTCTTCAATCTCAGATACAATGGACCCTTGACTTACAAAATCAATTCATTCCTGAGGGCTGGTTGTGACTCAAGTTGGTCAACTGAATGCTCAGGCTCTTCTATACAGCCTTCAAAGTCTCTCTCCTGTATAATTTTAGGCCACACTTTCTTCTAGTGATCCCAGTGTCCTTAGAGAGATATGTTTGATTTCTCAATTAAACTCACACAGGAAAGGATGCTGTC
The DNA here is from genome assembly GCF_000247695.1 of Heterocephalus glaber. Next base: position 9,011,667 of record NW_004624740.1, on the reverse strand, counting down.
ATGTTCCTTCCAGAACTCTTTAGGGGTTAAATCTATGTCTGAGACCATTTGGAAGCACAAGTGGCCAGCAATCAGTTCATGATTCAAGACTTTATTCATACATTAAAACTAAAATTGCAGTCATAACCCAAGTTGTTCATATGTCAGGCTGGTTGTAATTTGAGGGTCTACTGTATTGTTATTTTTAGAAGCTCAAATGAAGTTTTCTTATTACATCTCCCATGTTTCATTTTAAATTTCTTAACATATGAAATATAGTTCCAATGCTATATTCATGCCCTATCTGCTAATTCTAAGATCCTTATCAATTTTGAATTTTTAAAATTATTTTTATCTTCTCATTAAAAGTCATATTGTCCCTATTCTTTGCTTTTCCAGTAATTTTTATTGAATATCAGACTAAGTGATATTTGACATCAGAATTTGTGGATTTTACCTTGTTGGGTTTGGGCTATTTTTACATTCTTATAAATAGTTTGAAGTTTTTTCTGGGACACAGCTATTTCGAAATTTTGTTCATTTGGATCCTGATTTTATCCAAATGTTCTATCCATGTGGATATTGATTGTAAGACTTTTTTAGGTGGAACTAGTAGTTCTCATTCTCCCTTTGGGAAAGATCCATCAATCATGAAATTTCTGATTCTGGCTGTTGGAAGTAGGCATTTGTCTTAGTTACTTTTCTCATTGCTGAGACAACTTACCCAACACTCAAAATTAAAGGAGGAAAGATTTATTTTGGCTTACAGTTTTTAGTGGTTTCAGTCCATAGCAGCTAGCTCCAGGGTGGCATCGCAGAGGAGAAACTGTTCGTGGCAGGCAGAAGGCAGCAAAGCAACAAGCGATGACCACAGCTCTTTCTATCCTTTATATATTAGGAGGCTACTTAGGGTGAGTAGCACTCACACCCTTAATCCTTGTGCTCTTCACCCTAGCCTTGCACCATGAATCAATTCCAGCATACACACTCTAGATCCAGCCACCTCTGAGAAGCATCACCTATGACTGCATGAGGCTTTGGGGGGACATCTAGACACAGCCATAACAGCATTATTCCCAGCCTCGTGTAAGTGTCAGATGCCATTGCCCCTGATCCTTTCAGATGTTTCTGTTCCCAGCCTTGAGTAATTTTCTTACATCCATGCACTAATCAATATTTAACTGCATATTTAAGGGTTGCCCTTGTGCAGATTGCAGGATTCCTCTGCACAGCTTCCTCCTCTCCAGTGTTCCATCCTTTGAATTCTACCCATCATCATCTCCCCAAAATCGTCGGCTCTCTCAAGGACTCTTGTTAGCTCTGCTTGGGTTTCTCAACCCTGCACCATGGCTTGGAAACTCTAACAAGAGAGTAATCTGAGGGCTGGAGATTTAGCTCAGTGGTTCCGCTGCCTGCCTTGCAAGCACAAGAACCTGAGTTTGATCCCTGATACCAAAAAAAAAAAGAGTAATCTGGGCAATTATAGCAATCAGTTAATTTGGTTTTCACCATAAAATTTGTTTGTTTGTTTGTTTGTTTAGGTTTTCAAAACAGACTGTTAAGTCTGATCCCTGTTATTCTACCTTGACCAGAAGTGAAAGTATTTTTTCTTGAGCGGGAGAGAAATGGGTGGCCCCATATCCAGCCTGCATAAAAGCCAAATAACTCACAGCCTCTCTTATTTATGCTGCTATCTATTTGTTTGTTTGTTCAGCAGTCCTGGGGATTATCTCCAGGGCCTCAAGTATGCTAGGCAAGTGTACTACCACTGAGCACATCCTTGGCCCTTCTTAATTTTTTATTTTGAGACAAGGTCTCACTAACTTGCTCAGGCTGGACTTGAGCTTGCAATCTTCTTGCTTTGGCCTCCCAAGTAGCTGGGATTAAAGTCATGTGCCACTGTGCCCAGCCTATGCCACTATTTTTGATATACCATCAATTGTTGTGATCACAAATCATCGCAGAGCTTATTTTGAAAATGTTCATTATTTTGATTAAAACACATTTTAAAATCTGTGCACTTCAGTTAAAAGTAAGAAGCCTAATGAAGGAAGTTAGGTGGTGCTGTCTATAAACATTGTACATAAGCTAAATTGATCTATGGTTATTTTGCTTAATCAAAATGCTATTACTGGGCTGGGGATTTAGCTCAGTGGTTTCGTCGCCTGCTGCACAAGCGCAAGGACCCGAGTTCGATCCCCGGTACCAAAAAAAAAAAAAAGTGCTATTACTGCACCAAATATAAATGTAGTGAAAAATGTAAGTGAAATACTCAAAAAAACCACTAAAGTAATAATATATGTAAACCTGTAAATCATCCATCATTATACACTTTTACAATATAATAAGATGTATTTATCTCTCCACTAGTATGCAGGTCTAAAACTGTTTTTAAAATAAAATTTAATGTTTTAAAAATTTCTATTAACACGATTCATTTTTCATTCAATTCCTTTATCCATTCATTCAACAAGTATTTACTGATAGTCTACTGTGTAATGTGTTAACACACTACAAAAACACCCAATTTATTTAGTTAACACATTATAAAACATCAAATTTATTTTTGTTGGCTACTTTAATTATAACATCATAAAATCCATCTGGGGAAACATTTATATTGCTTCCATAAGAAATTTTTTTAAGGTTCAAAATCCAGGGATATTGATGGAAGTGTTCTGCACACACACACACATTATACACTACCTGTATATCAAACTTTATAATCGTCATAGATGTAGATGTGTCTCTACTTGCTCTTTGATAGGGATGAATACAGATCTATGGGGACAGACAAGTTTGGGGGAATGATATTGTATTAGGGTTCTCTAGAGGAACTAGGTCAACAGAAAATATATGTATAATTATGCAGGGGGGGGTATTATGTAGGCTTAAAACAGGAGAAATTACAATGGCCCTCTGTGGGAGCAGAGGCAGGAGAGTCCACAATGGCCTCTGCATTGCAGAGCCAGCAGATCCAGTAGTTGCTCAGCCCAAGAAGACAAAAGCCATAGAACAAGAGGAATCAAGGATGCAGCAGCAGCCAAGGACAAAGGCCTGGAAACTCCCTGGAGAGTTGCTGTTTCCAGTCTGTATTGTATGGCGGAAGAAATCAGAGAGTGGTGTCCAAAGGAAATGGTGAAGACTGGAGCTCTATAGAAAATGGGCACACTACTTTCTTCTTCTTTCCCTTTTTCACTCCATCCAGGGTACAAGTTCATTGGTTGGTGCCACCCACATCCAGGGTGGGTCTTCCTTCCTCAGTTTGCACCTACATGTCAATCATCCACAGACACACCCAGAAGTGTGGTTACAGAGCTGCTAGGTGTTCCTTACTCCATTCAAGTTGACTCATACAATTAACAATCACAGGTAGGAAAAAAAAAAACAAGTAGGCGCTGGAAGAGGACCAAAATAGGAAGTTATAAAAGTTCAATGTGTGTGAAAAAGGCTGGAGGAAAAGATTCTGTGGGTGTTGAGGCCAGGAAAGAAAACCTCCAGCAGAGAGATGAAGCAGAGAACTTCTTGGAGAGCACAGTTAGCCTGGGTTCAAGAACGAGGGCCCTGGAGATTGTGGGAGGCCAGAAAGCCTAAAGCTCACTCCCCCTCTCTCCAGGATTCCAGCTGATAAGAACATACGCATGTGAGATCAAATAGATGCCAGAAAATCACACTTATTAGTGGCCAGATAATAACTGGTGACCTCAAAGAACAGAGCTTAACTCCATTAGAACATGTGCTTTGGGCCTCATACCTGGTGGATCCTGTTACCCTGCCAGCTTCATAAAGGATCCTAGGCTGCCTCACATACAGTTATCCCTCATAAATGGATCCTTCCTTAACCTAGCTATGCTTACTCATGTGTTATGGCTGTGTCTAGATGCCTCCCCACCAAGACTCATGCAGTTATACAGGGGCTTTTCAGAGATGGCTTGATCAAGAGTGCGTGGCGCTGACTAAATCAGTCCACTGATTGGTTTGGCATAGTTCTGGTTATGATTAAGGGTATGAGTGCTATGCCTGTCTAGGGCAGGTAGCCTGCAGAAAATAGAAAAGACAGAAAGAGGGCTAATGTGTTCTTGCCTACCTGCTTGCTGTGGACTGTTTCTCCTCTGCAATGCCCCTCTGCCATGCCACCCTGCCTTGGAGCCAGAGGACTATGGACTGAAACCTCTATAAGCTGTGAGCCAAATAAACCTTTCCCCCTTTAACTTTGGGTGTTGGGTATTATGTCTCAGCAATGAGAAAAGTAACTAAGACACTCATGGGAGCTGGAAGCTTAAGATGCTCTTACTTACATGAGGCAGTCAAGACAGATGTGGTGGAATTTTTTTCTTCATCTAACTCCACCCACAGTGATGTGGTTCCAGGACCACTGGGCTCATCTAGGATATCAGCCACCCCTCTTATCAAGTGAAGATTCAAGTAAGGGGTGGGTATGAGTATGAAGATTTTAACTCCCTCCTCCTCCTCCAGGACACAGATCAGAAGGCTTTTCCTCTTTGGAAACACACAGAAAAAGGAAAAACCATTCCCCTGTTACCAAAAAAATTCATCATGGCTTTTCTAAATACAATTCAAGAACACACTTTCTGAGTACCTGTGGTCCTAGCTTCCCTGACACAATCTTATCTGTAAATTTTGCTAACAGAAATAAGAAAGCAGATTTGGAGCTTTTTATACTTTTACTCATATCTTCTTCATACGATTTCACTCAGAGCTTAAGCCTGATGTCCTATGAAGTGTGAAGGATTAAGCCTAGCACAGCCTAATCTCTCAAAAGAGTTACTCACTCTATCAAAGTAACTGAATCCCCGGGAGCCTGTTGGAACTGTAGAACTAAATGGTGCTTCTTGGCTGCTGACCTCAAGGGATCCTCTTGGAAGAGCTTTATTTGGTGTTCCTACACACTGGAAGGGGCAAAAAGAAGTGGGGTAAGGGACAAGAAGGTGTCATATTGTGTGTTTCAGAGCCAAATCTGATGAGGATAGGAGGTGAAAACATAAAGGGGTGCTGTCCTGTTCAGGGATGGGTCCCACTGTATCCCCAATCTGTAGCTCTATGTCTGGGCAGGGGATGATTGTATCTACTGGCTCCATGGTAGAGTCTGGCACACCCAGAGCCTTTCTTAGCCTCCTCAATTCCAGGCCTGCAGGAACATATACCCCAAGATCTCTGTTATACATCTGGGGCACCAGGGAGCCCACAAATTGCTAGGTGCTCACGTGAGGATAGGCCTCCTCCTGGCCCCTGGCCAAGCCTTTCTGGACAGCCCAGTGAATGCCATGCTAATAAAGTTTAGTCTCTTTCAGGTCTTTGCATTTTTAGGCAAAGTAATTACATGTAAAGGTTTAAGAGATTAGGACTGAAGAGAGATTGAAGTAGAGAGTTGTTATGGTTTAAATCTAAATTGCCCCCTAAAAGTCTCATGTGTGTGAAAGGTGACTGGACCAAGGGGCACTGTTCTCATCTGTGGGTTAGCCCATTAATGTGTTCAGTAGCTGGATGTGCTGTTAGGAGGTGGGGCTTAGTTGGAGGTGGTTTACTGGGGGTGTGACCTGGAAAGGTGTACTTTGTCCTTTCTCTCTGTGCTTCTTGGCTGCCACGATTTAAGCAACTTTCCTCTGCCAGGCCTTTCCATCATGCTGTTTCTGCCTCAGAGCTAGCAGACCATGGACTGAATCTTCTAAACCAAGAGCCAAGTAAATCTCTCCTACGTCAGGATATGTCAGGCATTTTGTTCCAGCAATGAAAGTGACTAATATAAGACTGTACCTTTCCCAAACCAGATAAAGATCTTTTATGTTGATGGAGTGGAACAGAGTCCTCCAGAAATGGCTGTGGCTACAGTGTGAATCCTGCGGAGATATAACACCAAGGACTCCTGAGGGCTTGGGCTTCTGGCAAGTAGAAAACCCCTAGGAAATGAAATCATTTATACAGTGTGACCTCTCAATTAGGCAAAGATAAAATAGCAAAGCAAAACAAAAATCTGAGTCAAACTTTATGCCAAAAAGATTGGCATAAAGTACCACAGCATATTAAGAAAGAAATTTCTACAGTGCTGCAACCTGAGTTTCCATTTTCCCACTCATGAGCTGGGCTGCTCTGAGGATGTTGACCAACTTCTCAGAACTTCAGTATCTTTCTCTACAGCAGTTAATAACAGCACCTTCCACAGAACATTGCTGGGAAAACTATTACATAATGTAGGTAATGCCTGGGGCTTAAGATAATGCTCAAAACTTGTCTCTGGGCCACCTGAGAAGAGTTCTGTACTTCCTGGTTCGCTACCTGCTGTGTAGGTCATGCCTACTTCTAGGTGCCCCAGCACCGTGTGTAGTCAGCTGCTCTGGGGAGGCAGGGGGTGGGCAGGGAGAAAGAGAGGAAAGCCACCACCCCCACTACATTGTTTTCATGTCCCTAAGTGACAAAAGACCCTGAAAGAACACCAAGAGTCACTTTTTTGTGCAAATAAGGAAGACAGACATGGTCCCAGGAGATCTGTCATCCGAGATGCTATATGTCACGTTCTCCTGCTGTAAATGTCACATAAGTGCAGAACGTCCCCCTTCACCTTGGTAGGGGGCTCAAGTTCTCCAAGTCAGCTTCAGAGAGCTGTGTCATGCCTCCAGCCTCATCTTCCTGACCAGGCACAAGGCAGGCTGGAGACAGGGAAGATGACCCCAGCTTTTCCAAAAACAGCTACTGCAGCAACAGAGACAGCAGACAGGAACTCGACATCTTCCCTGTGGGTCTCCAGGGGCTGGACTACATTTGTTCACGGGTATGTGAGCGAACAGCCTGTGGAGTTTAGAACTGAGAATACCCTCCAGTTCTAAGCTGTAGTTCCTCAGAAAGGCTCACTTTGTTGACATAATCAATATCAGAGAGTTGGTTCATGGAGTGATCTTGGTCAATTCCACTAACAGAACCAGGACAGGAGGCCCAGACAAACTGCATTCTGTCCAGTAATACTGGAATTATTGGTCCCACCTTTGGGGAGGTGCTTCCTATAGGGGCTGTCTATGCACACTGGAAGAAGGCAGATCTTGGAGACAAGCTGAGAAAGAACTGGAAACAAATCTTGGCCTCTTGTGAGGTCTTGGGGATGCTGTTCCATGCCCCCAGTTACTGCCAGCATGCCAACCTCTAGGCCAATACCATGGCTGCAGTAGTGGGATAAGTGACTCTCTCAGACCTGGCCATTACCTATGAATGGGGACAACGTGGCAACCATTAGAAACTTTTCAGATGCTGAGCTGGATCCCTACATGGTCCTCAGAAAGTCACCTCCCCATCCCAAACGACTGACATATTTTAAAGACTAAATGATGAGGATAACACGATAAATGTAAACATTTGGCTGACTACGATTTTTTTTTTATAGCTTTGAGATGTAATTCATTCATGTGAAGTATACTATTCAGCCTTGAAATGTATACTCATAGAATTTTGTAACTACTGGCAAAACCTAATGTTAAGACATTTTATTGGCCCACAAAGAAACTCCATACCCATCAGCTGTCACCCCCAAGTCTCCACATCTCCCCCAGCCCCGGGCAATCACTAATCCACTTGATGTGTCTATAAAGTTGCCTATTCTTGATACTTCACGGGACGGGGATTTAGTTCAGTGGTTTTGCCGCCTGCTGCGCAAGCGCCAAGGACCCGAGTTCAATCCCCAGTAACAAAAAAAATAAAATAAAGGAGGAATCATATAATAAGCCATCCTTTGTGACTGGCCTCTTTCACTGAACATAACATTTCAAGGTTCACACGTGTGATAGATTAATTCTTTTCATAATTCTTATAGAAGCTTTCCTAGTTCCTGGCATGCCTCTGAGACATCCGCAAACATTTTGGTTTCTATTGGAAATCAAACAGAAAATAAACTATACTTATCTGAACTTTAAGCAGCCTATGTAGGTGGCATTGCATTATTACTAAGATGAATCAGATTAATTTATGTATCTACATCGACAATCACTAAATATTTAGCTTCGAAAATGTGTAGCTGCATTTTGTAGTTTTCTGCTCACGTATAAGTCACCTACAGGGTTTATTGAAAGAAGCTAGTAAACTCCTAAATAACAGAGCCACATGACTTGGAAAAATCCCATATTTTCAACGAATGGATTTCAGTGGGTCTTGGGTGCACTACACTGCCCCCTGCTAAACAGTCACCCAGGAGGACTAACCTCAGAAGAATGGAGACACAACGAGCCAAAGCACCTGCTTTTGACAAATGCACCTTGACTTGTGGGTTAAGCAAGAGCATTTAAAGGGAACCGGTACTGTATCAGGCACTGTGCTGTACATGGGACAGATGGAGAGTGCTGCCGACCTCCAGGAATCCTCTGATTAGAGAGGAGATCTTCCAGTGGTGTGCCAGGATTCCTTCTTAACCAGCTCCCCAAGTTCAGGAATTCCCTGCCCCCAGACACTGCCAGACACCTGTCCTGGGTATACATCAAAGGTGGTCCAAAGGGAGGTGATAAAATGCAAAAACATTAAAGCTAGAAAGAACTGAAGTAAGACTCCAGAGCCTCAATCCCCAAAGCTATGTGTCATAAACCAACCTAACATGGCCTAAACATAATTTGCTATGGCTCATCGTTCCCATGGGTCAAGAATCCAGGACTGGCCTCAGTTGGGTGGTTCCAACTCAGGGTCTCTTATGGAGCTGCAGGTGGACCTGGAAATATCTGAAAGTTTAACCAGGGCTGGAGGACCTGCTACCCAGATGGCCCACGAATATGGCCAGAAAGGTGATGCTGGAAGGTTGCTCCTCTCCACGTGGCCCTCCCCTAGGGCTGTCTGAGAGTTCTTGTGACATGATGGCTGGCCTTTCCCAGAGTGACTAACACACAAGACCCAGCCAGAAGTTAAGGTGTCATTCGTGTCCTGGTCTTAGAAGTCACATACCATTAACTGCACCATATTCTATGGGTCACAAAGCAAACCTCAATTCAATATGGCACTGATCCAGACAAAGCACGAATACCATGAGGCAAGAACCATTAAAGGCCATCAGAGGGCTGGCTGTTCATCAAACTACTGTTCAGTTTTTCTTCCATCTTCTTCTGTGAAGGTCAAAACAGACTCCAGCTGTTGTTTGAACCTGCTCTTTCAACCTCTGCCAGGTGTTTGTCCAACTTCGGCTGGGACATCTGCAGGCAGGAATCCAAGGTCCACAAACTCCAGCTGGTCTGTCCTTGAATGGCTCTGACTCTCCAAGAGCTCCTACGAAAGCTGAATCTCCCCATCCTTCACTGGGGTTCTTCACATATTTAAAAAGAGGAACAGTGTTCCTTTGATAAATATTGATTGGGACCTATTCTGACCTGTACTCAAGGAGCTAACTGCTGGGGACAACACAGTGAACACAGGGCTTTGTCCACACAGGCTCATTCTGGCTTCACCTTCTTCACTCAGTTCCACAGGTGAGAAGCCTCTTGCCCATCTTCTCACCACCTCAGCTCGACGAAACTTCTTCTCCTTGACCCAAGGTTCCTCTGGTAGCAAAAACAGAAAACAAAACTCAAGAAACTAGAGGAATCTGAGTAATCTGCTTGGAATCTGAGACAAATTTTTTATACCCAAAATATAATTTAAGAGACCTGAAGTTTATATATAGAAAGCAATGGAGCTAGGCATGGTAGCACATGCCTGTAATTGCAGCACTCAGGAGGCTGAGGCAGGAGGATGGCTATGAGTTTGAGGCCAGCCTTGGCTACATAGTAAGCTGAAGGCCAGCCTGAACTACATAGTGGGACCCTGTTTCAAAAAAACAAACAAAACAAAAAACTGCAATAGAGTTTTAAAACACCTAGCATCCTTCCTAACCTCTTCTTTTAATTAAAATTCTATAGTTTTAAATTTTTCTTTTTCTTTTTTTTTTCTCTTTTTGTGCTTGCCCAGCAGGCTGGGCACCACTGAACTACATCCTTGGCCCTGTTTTTTTAATTTTCATACTGCAAATAATTCAATTTGTTTCTTTGATTCCCCTTCTTATATCCTTATCTTTTATTTTGTCTTAGTTTGTCACTTGTTAGATCCTCCAGCATACTGTGAAATAGAAGTGATGACAACAGATATCATTATTTTATTTCTGTACATGTTTTCTCCAGCTCTGATAACGGCAGGATAGGTTGTATCAGACAATACTCACCAGCTGGCAAAAATTATAAACTATGGACAGAATATTAAATGACTGGGTTATGTCCCTCCAGAGTAGCCAAAGCAGGCAGAAGTTGGGGGACCCAACTCTTGTGCTTCCCAGGCCCCCTGAGATGGGGAGAGGACCGGAAACACCGTGGAGGAAGCACCTCCTCCCCTCCACAATGCAAGGCGTCCGCCAGGGACGGTGACTGGCGAGGGACAACAGCAGCTGCTCCTCTGCTGTGTGGCAAGGCCTTCCCCTGGAGCGCTGCCCCTGGAGTCTGATTTATAGCACCCTGGGGACAGGGGATGGGCGGCATTGGCGACACTCACCAAGCCCTTCCTCTTGTGCGCTCCAGGAGAGCTGGGCCTCACCCAGACAACACAAGGAAGGGCTGGAAGGCGCGGTCTAGGCCTGGAAGGCGCGGTCTAGGCCTCGCTACGACTACCACTACCGAGGTGAGAGTCAGAGGCGCGCGCCTGTGATCCCATCCCTCTGGGAGGCTGAGGCAGGAGGAATACAAATTTGATCCTAGCCTGGGCAACGTAGCGATTTGGCAAGACTCTATCTCAAAATTTTAACCATTTAAAAAGGTCTGGGGATGCGGCTCAGTGTGAAGGCCCTGGGTACAATTCCCAGTATGGTTAAGGAGGAGAGGTAGAGGAGGAGAGAGGGGAAAAGCAGGAAGGGAAAAGGAAAGGAAAAAAATAACAAAGAAGAGAGAGGGCAGGGGAGGGAGGGAGGGGAGTTTGGATTTTCCAGAGAACTGGAATTGAGAGGTGAAGGAAACACGGTAAAGGAGACAGGGGAATCAAAGCCTTCACACAAGTACCCCTCAAACTTGGCTGATCTTAAAAAATTCCTGTGCAAAAGGACAGACGCTAAAGAGCCCAGGGGAGGAGAATGGCAGGGAGGCAGGGCTAGCTGAGCAGACTTTAGCAGCTGCTCAGTGTTGGAAAGCCAGACTTTAGAGCTCAAATCTCATCAAAGTAAAGGCGTTTGTAAACACTTCGAGCTTCTCATGAAACCCCAAAAGGGCCATGCCCTAAGGTTAAGAAGAACACTCTAGGAATAAGGGCTACACCCGAGGGCTGAGGGCAAAACCCAAATAGCCCGACAGCAACACAGCCTGAAGCCAACCTCACAGGATCCCCGAGTCCTGCGACACCCGCTTGGACAAAACTAACACTCTTCGGAGGATGACGACCCAGACCCAGACCCAGACCTGGTGCAGCATCTGCGCATGGTCGCGTACAACGGTGTAAAACAGCAACAGAACAACCACAACCCTAGCCGCATGAAGAAACGAGAAACGAGTAGAAAACCAGTCATCGCTAGGTAGAGGGGAAAAAGCAGTAAAGAAGCTCACAGACAACCCAAATGTTTGGATTAGGAGAGGAAAGTATTTTAAATAACTGATATATGTGTTAGTTTTACAGAAAAAAATGGTTATAATGGATGCAGAGAGAATCTCAGAAAGAATATGGAAACTCAATACATCTAGAAATCACAGAACTGAAAAATACAAGGGGTAATTGAAAATATAGTGTATATTAACATTTTTTACATTTTATTACAGTAAAAGACATTGCCAAGAATCCCCCTCAAAACTCTCCCCCTTGCTTCAGACACACTTATTGCATCATTCTTGCCACTTTCTGAAGCAGTTCTGGAATTCCTTTCTTGAGTATCTTTATCAGGTGTGATTTTTTAAAACATATGGTGAATGCTGCTGCTGAGCACCATACAGTGGCAAGTCAGACTTATAAAACACGGCACTGTGTCCTCATCCATTTTACTCACCAAATCTGGCACCTTGGGACTTCTGACTTCTCCAAAGTCAAAATGACCATGAAAGGGAAACATTTGACCTTATCGATTCGGAACATCCTGGCAGCTAGGACAACACAACTACAGACACTCATGAATGAGGACTTGCAGAACTGCTTCCCAAAGTGGCAAGAATGGCAGGACAAGTGTGTTCAAAACAAGGGAGAGGATTTTAAGGAGGATACATGGCAATGTATCTTACTGTAATAAATTTTTCTATTTAAACACACTCCATATTTTTCTATCACACATCATACAATATATGAATTTCTTTTTTTTTTTGGCACTGGGAATCGAACTTGGTACCTTTTGCTTGCAAGGCAGGCTGTGGGACAACTGAGCTAAATCCCCAGCCCAATTTATGAAATTTTTAAAGAGCTATTACATGAAGTTAACGGAAGACTAAATATGTGGGAAAAAAGAAGAAAGACTATTGAGAAACAGATAAATTATCCAAATACATCAGAGGATAAAGTACTTTTGAAAAGGTAAAAACCTCAATATCAAATAAATCCATAATTTCAAACATCTTACTATGTAACAGACTCTTGGAGAGGAAAGAATAGGGAAATTTTAAAGTATTTAAAGAAATATTGGCCACAATTTCTCCAAATATGGTTAAAAATTCCAAAGCCTAGCAAACCTCTCAAAAATCATTATAGAAACAAGCAGAATCTGCATGTAGCTACATCATAGATAAAAATCAAATATAAAACTGAAAGTCTTAAAAGCCCTCAGGCAAAAATGACACATGGTATACAGGGGGCCAATAAAAATAACAGCCAATGTGTTACCCAACAACTGGAGTCCAAGAGACAGTGAGATGACTCCTTGAAAGTGTGGGAAGGAAAAACCTGTCAAGCTCAAAGTCAATGTCCAGCAAGACTGTTCTTCAAAAATGAAAGTGAAGCACCATATTTCCAGATAAATTAAAATTAAGATAATTGTTGCCAGCAGACCTGCATTATAAGAAGCGTGATGTGGGTGTGGTGGCACACACCTGTCATCGCAGACCTTCTGGGAGGCTGAGGCTGGGGGAATCACAAGTTTAAACCCCACCTGGGCAATTTAGAGAGACTCCCTGTCAAAGTAAATATTTTAAAAATAGGGCTGGGGATGTCACTCAGTGTGAAGGCTTTTTGATTGAACAGTCTACCACTAATCAGTAAGTTTCTCACTATAACATTCAGTGGCCCCACGGACTTCTGCCCTTCCCCATCTCATTTTCCCAAGCCCCCTCTGCTGCCTCTATTACATCTCCAAGTCCGACGATCACTTGTCCTTTTTTATTTAACTTAATGTGTAAAATCCGATGATCACTTGTCCTTTTTTAATTTAATGTGTAACTCTCTTATTTCTTAAAGTTACAAAATCCCTAAAGCAAACACAAAAACATGTTAGCATGCATTAGATTTAGCTGGTGAGACACTGCCTTATTCTCTGTATTTATCTACATTCAAAACTTTTTCTTAAAAGTTTCTGTCCAGTTGCATTTCAGATTCACTGTGTATGAATCAGTTTGTCTTAAGTTGATTTTTTCCAAAATAAGAATAATTTATGTGACTGATTTATGAGGCTATATGAAAACATTCAAAAGAACAATGTTTAAATTGTTTTTATCATAATGAGGAATTAAATAATGATAACATTTTGCATTTACAATGAGAAACACTTCATTCATTAATAAATGTTTCCAGGGATATTGTTTTCAACCTGCTGAAGGCAAACCTGTTTTTCCTCTCTGCCTACACACCCCAAAAAGAACTTTAGTAATACAAAAATTGAGATAATGGTGGCGAGACACAAGAATTAGAGGCAGAAAGAAGTCTCAGAGAGGGGGTAAAGATCAAGAAATAAAGAGTTTCCACAGTGGGCGGCTTCAAAGTAGCCATCATTTGGGTGTGAGGAATTACAGAGCGGAGAGAGAACATTCTAGGAAGTGTGGCTGTGAGTTATGAACTGGACCCATTATCATATTCTTTAAGTGATCTCAGTAAACATTTGAATTACTAAATATTTCTTCCCACATTGTAGGTTGTCTCTTAGCTCTGTTGGTAGTTTCTCTTGCAGTGCAGAAGCTTTTTAATACAATGAGATCCCAGTTGTTGATTCTTTGTGCTAGCTCCCGTGCTACTGAAGATTTGTTCATAAAGTCTTTTCCCATGCCAATGTCATCAAGAGTTCTACCTGACTTATCTTCCAGCAAGTTTAGTGTTTCTGACTTAATATTTAGATCTTTAATCCACTTCTATCTTAGTTTAGTGCGCAGTGATAGGTATGGGTCTAGTTTTAATTTCTGACAGGTTGAAATCCAATTTTTCCAACACCATTTATTAAATAGGCTATCTTTCCTCCAATGAGGGTGGTTGGCTCCTTTGTCAAAGATGAGGTGACTGAGTATGTCTGGAGTTGTTTCTGCATCTTCTAATCTATTCTACTATCAAGAATATATAAAGAACTGAAAAAAATCAGACCTCCCAAATTCAAAGACCCAATTCAAAAATGGGCATCCGAAATGAACAGACATTTCTCAGACAAAGAAGTAAAAACAGCAAGTAAATATATGAAAAAATGTTCAACATCACTGGTCATTCAAGAGATGCAGATGAAAACAACACTGAGATTCCACCTCACCCCACAAAGAATGGCTCCTATCAAGAAATCAACCAATAACAAATGCTGGCAGGGGTGTGGGGAGAAAGGAACCCTTCTCCATTGTTGGTGGGAGTGCAGACTGGTGCAACCACTGTGGAAATCAGTATGGAGATACCTCAAAGAACTAGGACTATAGGTCCCATTTGACCCAGCTATTCCCCTACTGGGAATCTTCCCCAAAGAATTAAAAGAATCATACCAGCAATATATGTGCACCTATGTTTATAGCGGCACAATTTGTAATAGCTAAAGCTTGGAAACAGCCCAAATGCCCATCGACTGGAAACTGGATAAAGAAGATGTGGTTTTTTATAAAATGGAGTACTACTCAGCCATAAAGAATGAGAAACTAGAGACATTTGTAGCTAAATGGATGCATATTGAGGCCATATTCTTAAGTGAAATAAATAGGACACACGTGTAAATACTGAATAGTTTCTCTAGTGTGAGAAATTGAAAGTGTAAATAAGGATGAAAATGATTAAAATGAATAATTGATAAGTTGAAATAAGAAAAGGTCTAAGGGTTTGGGGATGGTGGAAGGGAAAGGGGAAAGGGAAGAAGGGAAAGAAAAAAATTATGAGAAAAAAATGGAATCAAACTATACATAGGGAAGGATGGAGGGGGTGAAGGGTGCACAGGTAATGGGAGAAAAACTAAACACTAAGATGCATCATGTTCTGGTACAAACACCCAATGATAAATGTAAATGTATTTTATACCTAAAATGTACCAATAAATATATATATTTTAAAAATAAAAAAAAATAAACATTTGAATTACTTCCTAATTACTATTGTTTCTTGCCAGGACTTAGGGCCTCAAGATTTCCTTGAGTTACATGTCCCTAAATTGTCCTTTTGTAGGGTTAGAGAAAGCCTTATAACTTCAGGAGGGGGTCAGAATAGTACATTCTCCGTGCTGAATTGCGTAGGGGGTTATTTCATTTAAATACAAGGGTAGTAGAAGTGATTGGCTTTAGAATCCCCAGAACATTTTTTGATTGAGTCTGAAAATACAGAGTATAATTCTTAAACATTGGAGTACTCTGATCTCTCTTTTAATCTTGCTCATGGCTGACTGGTTTACTATGAAAACAATTTCTCTCCTCTACCTCATTTTCCTTACCTTAAGGTTCATAATTATCTCATTATCTATCTGGCTTGCTTTCTATACCTATTAGTGATTTCATATAACTACATCATGCGGCTAGGAGTTGTTCTAAGGCCAACGGGGGTCAGGAACTGGGAGGTCGGCCCATTCAGCGTGGTCCTGCCCACTGAACCCTGCTTTCACTACCATCCCGACCCTCAACTGTGTCCAATGTCCCCGAAACCAGAGTCTCTTTCCATCAGGCTCCCTGAAGAGGGGGGCTTTTAAGGGAGGGCTCAGGAGGGCCATGGGGATCCACCTTCTTCTTTTGTTTTATTTTTGTTTTTTAGGGTTTTTTATTTTTAAGTTTTTGTTTTTATTTTTTTGAGACAGGGTCTTGCTATATAATTCAGACTGGCCTTGAACTCACTATGTAGCCCAGGCTGGCCTCAAACTCCTGGAGATTCTCCAGCCTCAGCCTCCTGAGTGCTGGGATTATAGGTGTACACGACCACACCTGGCTCCAACTGCTTTTTATAGACCTTAGAACAATATACTAGCTCAGCTTGCACTAATGTTTTTGTTGTTTTTTGTTTTGGGGGGTACTGAGGATTGAACCCAAGGCCCTTACGCTAAGCTACATCCACAGTTCTTTTTTATTTTTTATTTTGAGACAAGGTCTTGCTAAGTCACTAAATAGCCCAGGCTGGACTTGAATTTGTGATTCTCCTGCCTCAGCCTCTCAGAATGCTAGGATAATAGGTGTGTGCCACCACACTAAGGGATTTTCCCACTGTACCTTCTGGGATTCATACATGCAACTCAGCTTGACTGTCACCTTTCCTCACTGAAAACGTTCGTTTCTGTCTTCTCCAACTGCCTAATCATCCAATGCCCACTCATTCTTAGCCCCAGCCCCCAGATTCCATTTCTGCCCTAACTCTTACTAACAACTGGAGAATGGCTTCCCAAAGCCTTCTCCGGTTTGTTTCCCACTCCCTGGGTCATTCTCCCCTCTGCAGTCCCTGGGATCAAACCCAGAGGGTCCCGGGCCAGAGCGCAGGAAGTGCTGGACGTGTGATGACTGCCTAGACTGTCACATCTTTGTGTATCAGTGGCTGTAGACTTATGTTTTGGTCACATTTCTTATTACTACGCCTATTTCCAAGAACTCCGGAAACAAATCCTGTCACCCAAAGAGGAAATGAAGATAAGAGAAAACAGAGAAAAATAAATGGGAAAAGGGAGGGCCCTGGTGCAGGGGACCACGAGACAAACTCACTGTTGCCCTGCTGTGTTCCGACTTTCCTGCCCCGTCCCGACGTGGGTGCCCCACAGCCGGTGAGTTCCGTGAGTACCATACAGGCTCAGTCAGGCAAAGAACCCCACGACACGAAGGTTACGATTGTGAAGGTGAAGATCGCTGTGCCCGGCGTGGTAGGTAATAAATCCTCCCCTTCCACCCTTCTCACCCTCCCGTGACGATTCTGCTGTCCTGAGGAAATGTCACTCCATGAGCCCAGCTGGCTGATGGGTGGGGAAATTTACAAGACAAACCCGGGTGAGTCCCCGAAGTGAACTGAAACATGGTCTCCGCACAGATGGGTGGCACCCAGCTCCCGTCTCAAGGTTGGCACGTGATTTCTGAGGACAGCTCTGCGCTTGGCAATTCTGGCAACGTCTCCTGCCTGAACATGAACTTCTTGCTCTTTCCTTGCCTTTTCCCAAACACACCTAGAGTACAGGGAGCTGATTTTTTTTTTTTTTTTGATACTGGGGATTGAACCCACTGAGCTACCTCCCCACTCCTTTTTTTTTTAGAAGATGCCCAAGCTGGATTTGAACTTGTGATCCTCCTGCCTCATCCTCCCAGAATGTTGGGATTACAACCTTTGCGTGTCCATGCCTGGTTACGAGCTGATCTTAGATCTCTGAGGTCATGGAAGGAGAATGAGGGGTGAGGCCCTTAACCCCAGACCTCAATATGGAAATTCAAGTAAAATTCTACAAAACATGCCTCACAGAAGAAAGGAGTGGCTGGAAGCTGAGGCAGGGAGGGGCACCCTCGGACCTGTGGTCCCTGGGGCACTGAAGTCAGCCTTCCTATCAGCAAGTGCCTGTCTCTGCTGCTGGCCAAGTGAGGGCCCTAAAGGGCCGGAGGAGGGGGCACCACACATGAAGCATGCTGGGCTGACCACCCCATGACTCCTACAGGTCTTCCCCAGGCCAGATGTGCCAAGGCTAACCTAGAGAACTGTCCCACTCCCCGGCACTTGTCCAATGTCTTCCAGGCTACAACAGTCACCAAAGCCACTGAAATGCACCCTCACCCTCTTCCCAGGACCACATGCAGATCCTCGGTGCATGGAGATGGAGCCTGTCTGTCCTGGCTCCATGCATCCACCGGGGGATGAGAAAGGCTGCATTCAACCATTACTAAGGACAGGGTCACTACATTTTTTTTTTTTACTTGAAAAATAAGCCTACCTTGAGGGGAGAGTGAAAAGAAATGGAAGACATGCTTCATATTGTCTTTGAAGGACAGCAGGTAGCTACATAGACAGTGTATCTGTGTAAAGATTTCCAAAATCCCAGCATGAACTCATGCAGCTTCCCCAGGGATAGAGCAGAAGGCTGAACCTCGAAGTCAGCATGAAGAGGTTCACCTCAGACACCCCCACCTACTGAGTGGTGTTGGGTAAGTGACCAAAAACAACTGAGGATATGGGAGAAGAGAATATCATTGCAATAACAACCAATCGACCTTTACCCCAATCACAGAAAGTCCATCTCCTCAAACACACATGGAACAGTCACAAGAAACCATCATGCACATTGGATCACAAGGAAAAGATCAGCAAATAAGAATAAAACCACTACAGGCCATCGTGGCTTTCCTCAAGATAGCCCACCCTGCTTTCTCCAGGGTGTTCTTTTATCTTGCTTTTTGCTCTTTGACTTGGCCCAAGCTCACTATGCAAAGCCAGCCTCTCCTCCACTCTTCTCTTACTTTCTCAAATAAACTTGGCCACTGCTTTTATTTAAACAAACAAATAGGTAAATAAATAAAACCACTAAAAAATAACAACCATGAGAAGCAACTAACCCTATTGTACATTAAAATGTGGGGTGTGATAAAAAATGGTGACTGTTTTACATTTTTTAATTTATTATTTATTATACAGTACAAGACACACTGCCATTAATTCCACTCAAAATACTCCTCCTCATTTCAAGCACACTTATTCCAACATTCTTGCCTCTTTCTGAAGCAGCTCTGGAAGTTTTCTTTGTCTTCAGTTGCGCTGTCCTGGCTGCCTCGATGTCCTGAATCAATCCAAACCATTTACCTTTCATGGTCAGTTTGACTTTGGGAAAGAACCACAAGTTACACAGAGCCAGATTGACAGAAATTCTCATAAACACTTTGAATCAGTTCAGGACATCGAAGCAGCCACAACAGAGCAACTAAAGACATTCACGAAAGAGGACTCCAGAACTACTGCAGAAAGTGGCAAGAACGGTGGGATAAGTGCGTTTGAAGTAGGAGGGGTAATTTTGAGGGGGATTAATGTGTCTTTTACTGTATTACATTTTTTAAATTTTTATTTAAACACTCACCATACTTGTCACTCACCATATTTGATAATTAAAATAATGTAGCATTGGTACATGAAGAGAAAAATAGGTCAATGGAAGAGAATAACATATCCAGAAACAGACACAAGTACATAAATGTTAGACTATGATAAAGATGACATCTTACATCACTAGGGCAAAAATGGACTTTTTAAATAAATTGTGCCAAAAAAGATAAAATTAGATTCACAGCATGCACAAAAATAAATTCCAAACAGATTAAGGATTTGGTTTTAACCTGTCTAGCTCCATAAAAGAAAAGTTTGTTGGTTGTTTTTATTGAGATTGGATTAAATTTATAAACATACATTTGTGTTTGGGTATTTTTGTACATATATCTATGTTAGGAAAGTAGTCATAATTTTTTATTTTTTTGAGTGTTTTCATCAGGAAAAGTTATTAAATATTGCTGAAGTTTTTTTCAGCCCTCAGGAAGATAATTATATATTTTCTCCTTGTATTTCTTAATATGGAATGTCACAGTATGGATTTTCAAATAATGCACTAAGTTTGTATCCCTGGTGCTTGCTTCGGTGGCACATATACTAAATTTTTATCTCTGGAATAAATCCTGTTTGATCATGGTGTTATTATTTTCTTAATGTGGTACTGAATTCTTTCTGCTACTATTTTGTAGAGAATTGAAATAAATATTCATAAATGCTTTGGGCATGTAAATTTCTTGTTTATTGTGGTGGATTGACTAATGGTCAATTTGTAACGCCCAGCTGAGCTGAATCAGCGTGGTCTGGGCATAGAAGACCCACCTGAGGATTTTACCAACAGCCATAAAAAGAGAACTGGAGGGGAAGATCTTGGCCAGTGGATTTTCTAGGAGAAGCTTGCTGCAGATGGTTTTGCTGATGCAAACTTGCCTGTTCTCGGAGGAGGAGCTCAGGGCCTCACTGTCACTGGGAAGGGCTGCTGTTCTCCTCAGGGGAGCTCTGATCTTCACCGTGAGCCTCACTTCCTGGCTCCAGTGTGGATCCCTCAGTCTGGTGGCACAAATCCTTCATCCCACCGGCACAGGTTTTCTGGCTTCTACCACTGGCCTTTGGGCCTTCCTGGTGCCGATCCTCAATATGGACAAGCATGAGACATTGAGGTGGGCTCTAGGCTACTGGCTGGACTCTAAGCCTTCAGCTGGACTTGTGTGGAACATTGCTGGGACCCAGGCCCTCAGCTGGATTCTTTGGGCCTCTAGTGTGCAGTTAATCTCTTGCACTCCTTTGCATTTGACTTTTTGAGTAATTATAAAATAATCCTATAAATTATGTGTCCTCTATTTAATGTATTCCCTTGCCAAGACCCTGACTGCAGCATTTGTACTGTCTTTGTCAAATTTTGTTATTAATATCACACTTGCTTCATAAAAATAATTAGGAAAAGTTTTTTAAATAATGGCAAGTATCCTCCCTAATTTTCTCTTTCCTTTTCTAGAGTTGCCTAACAGAGGGATACTGAACTCCCTGGATTGGCTTTTTATGTCTGAAATGTATCTCGTCTTCTTTATTCTCTCGTTCCTCACTTTTGTTGGCAGACTGTGCTAGCTTGGGCTCTTATTCTGTGTATTATCTTCTCTAATCTCTCTGATAATATCAATCAGACCTATGTAAGTTCTCCTTTTACCAAGTGATGTGTTTCTTCTGGGTTCTCTTTTTCTACCCATTCATCTTGATTGTTGCCTTTTAGGGTGTTGACTCCTCAGATACATGGTGACCCTGGCTAGTCACTCGGATTTATGGACAGAGGACTGCTGGAAAGGGGAGGCTGGTGTGACTTGGGTCAGCTTTTCCCTGTGACACTGGAAATACAGACCAGAGTAGGCTGTGAACTTCACTTTAAGTGCACAGGGTGTAGCAGGCAAGCTGGCCAGACCCTCTGAGGGCACACGAAAAGTGGATTAACCAGGACGGTGACTCCAGACTGGTTTGGTTACACAGATTTGTCAGTAATAACTTTAAAATATCCAAACAGCCCCAACTTATGTATTTTTATTCATTTGTAAATATATTATATGTACAACTGTACTAGATTATGTATGCCATTAACAGACAAAAATAGAAATTGTAAAAGGATTTCCCAGGATTTAACAAATAGGATTAAATAATTTTTTAAATGTATATGTAAATTTTAAAAATGTATATGTAAATAATTTTTAAATGTATATGTACGATAAAATATTTTTCTTTGCCCCTTACAATAATCACAGGAAAGGAATTCAATATGTTCAGTAGGATTTTATTGTTATTATTCTTTCTTGGTAATAATTATTGGCCCTATCATTTTGTGTTGCTGGGTGTTCCTTGTATTATTAGTATTCAATCTGTGGATTCTTTAAAGAACATTTAAAGCTATGTTCCCATTTTGTGAAGGTTGTACTAAAATCAAACTAGATAATATAATTCACATACTATGGTTTAAATCTGAATATCCTCCAAAAGTCTCATGTGTGTGGAAGCTGATTGGATCATGGGGGTGCTATACTCATCAGTGGATCCATCCATGGATGAGTTTATGGCTGAATGTCCTGACAGGAGGTGGCCCCTGGTTGGAGGTGGTCACTGGGGGTGTGTCCTGGAAGGGTGTGTTCTTGTCCCTAGCTCCTCCTTTCTGTCTCTGCTTTCTGGTTGCTATGACTTGACCAGTTGTCCTCTGCCAGGCCCTTCCACTGTGCTGTTTCTACATTGGAGTCAATTGATCATGAACTAAACCCACTGAAACTGTGAGCCAAAATAAACCTGTCCCCCTTTAAGTTTCAGGAGTTGGGAGTTTTGTCCTAGTGATAGGAAAGTGGCTAACACACCACATATTCATTCAAACAACCAATGCACAAACTGCAGTGTGTCAAAATCTTCTGAAAGTAACAAGTGAGTCACTAAGGACTTCTGTGATGCCTTTGTCTTCTTCATTCAGGAGTCCTTGTGTGGCACACGTGGCACACGATTGTTACATGGAGTGAGCTACCAAGAGTGCCAGCATCTAGTTGTATAGTTGTTATCAATAGACTAATTTTTGTTTTTATTTTTGAAAAAGATATAAAGAAAAGTCCTAATATTTCCTTCTCATGGGCTCTGTGAGTTGTCATGAACTTTACTTGGGATGCACATTTTCCTCTTTGGAATTCAAGGTCCCAGGGTGCCAACACCTCCCTGAGGAAGCCAAACATGTCACTCAGTTTCATTTCCGCTCTTTCTTTTCATTTATTTGGCAGGGCAATTTTATTTATTTATTTTTATTGGTACATGTTTGCAGTACATAATGTTTACATTCCTTGTGTGGAGTTGGGACATGTATGTAACACCCCTCAATTCCTTTTTTTTTGGTGCCGAGGACTGAACTCAGGTCCTTGCACTTGCGGGGCAGGTGGCGAAACCACTGAGCTAAATCTCCTGCCCGTAAATTCCTTTTTTCATCCCCTTTCCTTCTCCTCTCTGCATCCACCCTCCATCTCTTGATTCTCTCCCCACTTGAGAAAAATCTATCTCCCTACTTTCTATTTTCTTTTATTTTGCTCTTTGTTTATACGTTGGGTTTCTCATATAAGAAAAACCATATGATATTTAAGCTTGTGTGTCTGATTTATTTCACTTAACATAACAATCTCAAGGTGCATCCATTTCCTACAAATGATTCAAGTTTATCCTTCTTTATGACAGAGTAGTGCTCCATTGTGTGTAAATACCACATTTTCTTTATGCAATCATCTGTTGATGGATATATAGGCCACTTCCAAGATTTAGCTATTTTGAATTGTGCTGCTATAAACATGGGTATGCACAGAACACTCCAATACGATGTCTTTAAGTCTTCCCCTACAGACACACAAGCACACACAGCAAGATCCAGCTACAAACACGCTTTAGGGGCAAAGGGAACAAGAGGAACCCAGACATGGTTGTACTCTCCAGCTCTTCACAGTCCCCAGTGCTCTCTATCATCTTCCTCCTGTTCATAGGCCTGAGTTTTCTTCCCCAGTGTGCACGCACCATTGTTTCCTTGTGCTCTGCTCATCTATCTATTGTTCATTCATTCAGCAAGTGCAAAACAAGCACCTGTTGCCTACTGGTTTTCCAGTCATGGGATCCAACTTCTCCCCAGGCCAACAGGGCCTCTGCAGAAGGTGATGATGGTGGAGAGGATGAGAAAATAAAAAGTTATTACGATTCTAGGTCTCTTCTTGTTCCAAATGAATTTTTGGATTGTTTTCTCAAGGTCCGTGAAGTATGCTACTGGGATTTCAACTGGGATTGCACTGAATCTATATAGCAGTTTTGGAAGTATGGCCATTTTCACTATGTTGATCCTTCCTACCCAGGAGCAAGGGATGTCTTTCCATTTTCTGATATCATCTTCAACCTCTCTTTTCAGAGTACTATCATTTTCAGAGAAGAGGTCTTTGATTTCTTTTGTTAGGTTGATTCCTGGTATTTCAATTTTTTCGATGCTATTGTGAAAGGAATTGTTTGCCCTGTTTCTCTCTCAGTGAGTCTGTTGTTCATGTAGAGGAAAGCTATGGAGTTTTGTGTGTGGACCTTGTATCCAGCTACTTTACAGAATCTGGTTATTAAGTCTACAAGACATTTGGAGGAGTTCTTGGGGTCTTCTATATAGAGTATCATGTCATCTGCAAATAATGACAATTTGACTTCTTTGTTTCCTGTCTTTATTCCTTTTATTTCTTTCTCTTGTCTAATTGCTGTGGCTAATGTTTCCAAGACTATATTGAACAGGAATGGTGACAGTGGACATCCTTGCCTTATTCCTGATTTTAGTGTGAATGATTTCAGTTTTTGACCATTTAGTATGATATTGGCCATTGGTTTTTCATAGATGGCTTTTATCAAATTGAGGTAGAGACCATCTATTCCAATTTTTTGCAGGGTTTTTATCATAAATGCATGTTGGGGGGCCGGGATTTAGCTCAGTGGTTCTGCCGCCTGCCCTGCAAGCACAAGGTCCTAAGTTCAATCCCTGTTACCAAAAAAAAAAAAAGCATGTTGGATTTTGTCAAATGGTTTTTCTGCATCTATTGAGATGATCATATGGTGTTTGTCCTTGGCTCTATTGATACAGTGTATTGCATTGATTAATTTGTGTATGTTGAACCATCCCTGCATCCCTGGGATGAATCGCACTTGGTCAGGGTGTATGATCTTCTTGATGATCTTCTGCATTCTATTTGCCAGTATCTTATTAAAGATTGTTGCATCTCTGTTCATTAGTGAGACTAGCCTATAGTTCTCTTTTTCGGTTGGGTCTTTCTCTGCTTTGGGGAATCAAGGTGATGCTTGCTTTCAGGAATGAATTTGGGAGTATTGCTTCCCTTTCAATTTCATTGAAGAGTTTAAAGAGTAGTGGCAGTAGTTCCTGGGTAAATGTCCTGTAGAATCCAGCAGTGAAGCCATCAGGACCTAGCCTTTTCTTAGTTGGTAAGTTTTTAATTACATTTTCAATTTCATTGATTGATATTGGATCGTTTAGAAGTTTTAGGTCATCTTCATTCAACTTTGGTAATTCACACGTATCTAGAAATCTGTCCATTTCTTCTGTATTTTCCATCTTATTGGTGTATAGGTTCTTAAAGTAGGTATTGATGATCCTCTGGATTTCTGCTGGAACAAGAAGAGACCCAGAAAACCAAAAGCAATACTAGGCAATAAAGACAAGGTAGGGGGTGTCACAATCCCCAACTTGAAACTATACTACAAAGATACTGTGATAAAAACAGCATGGTACTGGCAAAGAAATAGACCTGAGGACCAGTAGAACTGATTTAGAAGATGCAGAAACAACTCCAGACACACTCAGACACCTCATCTTTGACAAAGGAGCCAAACGCCCTCACTGGAGGAAAGATAGCCTCTTTAATAAATGGTGCTGGAAAAATTTGGTTTCAACTTGCCAAAGATTAAAACTAGACCTATATCTCTCACCATGCAGTAAACTATAATCGAAGTGGATTAAAGATCTAAATATTAAAACAGAACTAAACTGGCTGGAACAGAGGTTAGGTAGAACTCTTGAAGACATCAGTGTAGGAAAAGATTTCATGAACAAAACCTCAGTTGCCTGTGAACTAGCACAAACAATCAACAAGTGGGGTCTCTTCTTTCTAAAAAGCTTCTGCACAGCAAGAGAAACCACCAACAGTGAAGAGACAGTGCACAATGTGGGAAAACATTTTCACCTGCTGTTCTTCAGTCAAAGGTCTACTATTTGGAATCCAGAAAGAACTTTAAAAAAATCAGACCTCCCAAATTTAAAGACCCAGTCCAAAAATGGGCATCTGAAATGAACAGACATTTCTCAGACAAAGAAGTAGAAATAGCAAATAAACATATAAAAAAATG
>NW_004624740.1:8943012-8985134 GCF_000247695.1 Heterocephalus glaber | reverse complement strand
TTTAATTTTTAAAAATAAAAATAAAAAGTTATGAGAGGAGAGAGCATGTAGGTGAGAAGGGCCTCTTCTAGACCAATGGGGAGGAAAAGGCCTTTCCAAGAGGTGGTGCTTCTTGGACAGAAAGCTAAACTCGATGAGGCCGAGATTCATGGATGCCAGGGAGGCGCTCCCAGGAGAGGAGCAACAGGCGCAGGCGCCCTGCTGTGGGGTGCGCCTGGTGGTGGAGGCGTGCGAGGGGCAGCCGCAGGAAGCACCACCAGAGACTGCCGCGCAACCGGACACGGTGCTGAGGGGTTTGGATTTTACGGTGACAGAGATGGGAAGCCACCACAAGGTCCTGATCAGAGACGTGGCATGGTTCGGTGAGCTTTCTGGAAAGTCTGCTATGTGGAAAAGAGCTCGCGGGAGCAAAATGGAAGCAGGGAGCGAGGAGCACGTGCTGGCCACTCTAGGACACGTGTTCTCCCAAGCCCTGTGTGTCTACAGCTGCAGAAGCTTGGTGAGCAGTGAGGGGTACACAGGGCTGGCTGGCCTGCCCTACAAACACCCAGCACCAAAAACACCTGCATCAAAACGCCCAATCCAGTGCTAGCAGCTTCTAAGAAAGCTGAGAAGGTGACAGCGACACTCCTTCAAGTCACGGGTGGCAAAGGGCCAAGAACAGGGAGGGGATGAACTGAGTCAGGGGTCTCAGCAACGACTGCAACCAGAAGCCAAACATGCACTAACTCAGCTGGTCTTTTCACAGAAACTGACAATTTGATCTTAAATTCACACAAAAATGTGTACTCACCCAGAATACACTCACATCTCCTGATTTCAAAACTCACAACAATGTTGGAGCATCAAGTTTTTCCAGGTAGTGACACTGGCATGAAGATACGCAGATCAATGGGATAGGTTTGAGACCCTTCCCCAAAACAAATCTAAAGACCTAAACTGTAAATATTTACAGTCACTTGAGTTTAGACAAAGATGTTAAGAAACTGTAATGAGGAAAGAATAATCTTTCCCACAAGTAGTGCCAGGAAATTTATGTCATGTGAAAAAAAGATAATTTTGGATCCTTAGCTAACACTGTGCCCAAAACCTAACTCAAATGGATCAAAGATCCAAATGTAAGAGCTGAAAGCCAAAACACTCAGAAGAAAACATAGGAGAAAATCTTCATAATCCTGGTGCATGCAATGCGTTCTTATATACAACATCACAAGCACAAGTATCCAAAGGAAAAACAGATAATTTGGCCTTCATCAAAACTAAAACCTTTGGTGCTATAAATATTATTATCCATGAGGAGAAAAGAGACACGTGGAATGGGAAAAAAATTCTGTGAATCCTGTATCTGGGAAGAGACTTGTATCTGGAATAAGGCACTCTTACCAGTCAAAAATACAAGGACAAACTAATTTAAAATGAGCACAGGATCTGAGCAGATATTTCTCCAAAGAGACGTAAGAGGCCAAGAAGGCATCTGAAATGAACAGTCATTTCTCAGACAAAGAAGTAAAAGCAGCAAATAAGCATATGAAAAAATGTTCAACATCGCTGGTCATTCGAGAGATGCAGATGAAAACAACACTGCGATTCCACCTCACCCCACAAAGAATGGCTGCTATCAAGAAATCAACCAATAACAAATGCTGGCAGGGGTGTGGGGAGAAAGGAACCCTTCTCCATTGTTAGTGGGAGTGCAGACTGGTGCAACCACTGTGGAAATCAGTATGGAGATACCTCAAAGAACTAGGACTAGAGGTCCCATTTGACCCAGCTATCCCTCTGCTAGGGATCTTCCCAAAAGAATTAAAAGAATCATAGCACAGTGATATATATGCACCCATGTTTATAGTGGCACAGTTTGTAATAGCAAAAGCTTGGAGACAGCCCAAGTGCCCATCAACTGGAAACTGGATAAAGAAGATGTGGGTTTTTTATAAAATGGAGTACTACTCAGCCATAAAGAATGAGAAACTAGACATTTATAGCTAAGTGGATGTATATTGAGGACATACTCTTAAGTGAAATAAATAGGACACATATGTGTAAGTACCAAATAGTTTCTCTGGTGTTAGAAACTGAAAGTGTAAATAAGGATGAAAATGATTAAAATGAATAATTGATAATTTGAAATAGGAAGAAAAGGTCCAAAGGGGTAGGGGAAGTGGGAAGGGAAGGGGAAAGGAAAAATTATGAGAAAAGGAAAAAATGGAAATAAAGTGTTTGTAAATAGGGAAGGGTGGAGGGGGTGAAGGCAGGACAGGGAATGGGGAAAAAGTAAGAACCAAGATGCATCATGTACAGGTACAAGCACCCAATGAGAAATGTAAATGTATTATATACCTAAAATGTACCAATAAAAAAATTTAAGCAGAAAAAAAAAAAGAGGCCAAGAAGGGACCCAAGAAGATGCTCGGTATCATTAGTCATCAGGGAATAGCAAACTGAAACTGCAGGGAGAAATGACCACACCCAGCAGAATGTCTATAATAAAAAAGATACACCATGGCAAGGCTTGGCTTGGATGGGATGTGGAGAAACTGGAGCCCTCATGAAGTGCAGATGGGAGTGTAAAGTGGTGCAGTCACTTTGTCAAAGAGTTTAGCAGTTCCTCAAAATGCTAAACACAGAGTCGCTGCGGGACTCCGCAATTACACACCTGAGTATATAACAAGACAGATGAAACATGCATCTACACAGACTCGTATTGGAATGTTCATGGCAGCATTGTATTCTTGATAACCAAAACATAAAGAACAAATCCCTCAAGTATATCAACTGGTGAGTGGACAAACGAAATACAACATGTTCATCTGAAGGAATCCCATTCAAAAATAACAGAATGAAGCAACAATACATGCTACAATGTAGATGAGCCTCAGAAACTTCAAGCTCAGTGCAAAAGGCCAACACATAAAGGACCTGTGTGGTATCATTCTATAGCAAACTACTCCCCTAGGAGTGAGGGTGGAAATAGAAACTAAATGGACATGAAGTTTCTCCTGGAAGAATGGTTGCTTAATTCTGTAATGGTATTAAAATTTGTCAAACTGTAATCCCAGTACTTTCAGAGGCTGAGGCAGGAGGATCAAAGTTCAAGCCTAAGCTGGATAATTCAGCAATTTTGATCCTGTCTCAAAATAAAAATAAAATGGGCTGAGGATGTAGCTAAGTGTGAAGGTCCTGGCTTCAATTTCCATTGCCACAAAAAGTACTCTCAAAATAGATAAATATAGTCTCAAGCTGTTTTGTTTTTTGGGGGTTGGGGGGCGGGGTTGAGTCAGGGTCTCACTGTGTATCCAGTCTGGCTTTGAACTCACTGTGTAGCCCAGGCTGGCCTCAAACTCATGGCAATCCTCCTGCCTCAGCTTCCTGAGGGCTAGGATTACAGGTGTGTGCCACCATGGCGCTGTATAACTGCAAAGGAACTGAAGCACCATTGATGGTCCTCGTCCCTTTCTGGAGTGCTGTAAAGAACACTGGATCACCTAACCTCGGTGGTTCACAAAGCTGTGTCAAAACCATGCACATCAGTGAGTCTGAGTTAAAAAGTGATGGGGAAGCATGACCTGCGGGTGGAGAGGACTCAGCCATCCCTTATCCCCGTGGTTCTCCAGGTGTGGTCCCAGGCGCGCAGTGTCCCCTGGGAATGGATTAAAAATGCAAACCCCTGGGCCCCTCTGAATCAGACCTGACCAGGAAGCTCTGGGGCGGGGCCCCCAATCTGCATTTCAATAAACCCTTCCGAGGGATTCTGCTCTCTGCTCCTGTTTGACCATCGAAGCCTTATCCAATTATTTCTCATATTTTCTTTTCATATATGGGTAAGGTGGCATTAAAGTCTATTTCTAAAAACTCTAAATATATTTGTGTAGGCATAAAAATAAGAATTCTAAGCCCTAATAAGCATGGTGTCATCATTTAATGAACACTACTGGTAGATACACATGTTGTATCACTCTTTAGTAGATTCTATAGTAGAGAGATGGGCTGCGACCTTCAGTGGGTTTGTGAGAGGCCGGGCAGGGCAGGGCTGAGGGAGCCACGCATGGGGCAGCTCGCACACACGGTGGCCAGCAGCGAGTCCTCGGGTATGGGCCCACCAGCCTGTACCTCACCAGGGCCCAGTGAGCATAGGGGTCCCCCAGCCTAGACCACCCTAGATTGCCCTGGATCCATCTGACCCCTGGACCAGGTGTAGAACTCCTGGCAGTTCCTTAACAACCCCATCTGCCAAGCTTTCTCTACCCGAGGCCCCTCCGGATGTCCACGTCTCCTTTACCTCTGCACTCTCATCGCCAAGTGGTTGCTGCGGGTTCTCTGTCCCCATCAAAGCTCATAGGGACCTTTATTCTGCACTGTGCTGTAGCTTAAGAGCAAGGACCAAATGGGATCTTTAAGAGGTGTGTAGGTCATGAGAGCTCAGGATTAATCCACTGGTGGATCAATGGATTAAGAGGTGACTGGGTCATCCTGCGATTGAGTCTGATGTCAAAGTTGGTTCTGTCTCTTGGATGCGTCCCTCTTTCTGTGTTATTCTCTGCAACACTTTAGGACCCTGCAGAGCATCCCCACCAGCAGGAAGTCTCCCACAAGATGCACCCTCTTGGCTTTGCAGCTTCCAGAACTGGGAACGGAACAAACCTTTATTCTTTATAAATCACCCAGTCTGTAGTGTTTAGTTACAGCAGCAGAAAACCAACTAAGACCAGAATCCAGGGGCAAGAAAGGTAAATGTGTGTTCAGTCTGACATCTGGAACAAGGGTGCCTTTGCTGTTCAGAGAATAAATGGTTTTTGATGCTATACAAACTTTTTAAAAAACACAAAAACCTGATATTAAAATCTGGGGTAAAAAAGATAAGCAGAATGAAAAAAATTCTACCCAAATCTCCCTGACAAATGTAGAATAACAAATACTGGCAAATCAAATCTGACAACATAATAACAGAGTCGTGGCTGTCTAGAGTTTATCCCAGGAATGCAAGAGAGTTGAATATTAAGACATCTAATGTTATGAAATGCAGCAAAACCATGTCTAATAAGAGAATTCAAATCACAATTTCAAAAGAAGCTTCAAAGACCTGTGCTATTTACTAATGATTCTTGATAATACATAGAGGCCAGAGCTAAAAGGATTCTTCCCTAGCATGATGAAGATTTTATATCTTACTCAATAGGCAACAGTAAAATTAGAGTAAGGAACACTTTGGGTTGGAACATTTCCACAAAATCAGGAATAATACAAAGATGACAGTAAACATGATTACTATTTTTATAGAGCTGTAGAAATTCTGGCTGATTGAAAAAGACTTGAAGCAGACTCAAAATGTAAAACAGAGTAAATAAAATAATAAACAGCAGCACCTGTCATCAACTACTTAAAAAATCCAAATGTGCCAAAACAAACTGAAATTAACAAGAAAATTCAGTAAAGGGGGGATGAAATTTTAAAATTTGTATTTTTTCCATTTAGATGAAAATAGTAAAAAAAATCTACTCAAAATGACAACAGGAAAATATCAGATACTGAACAGTTTCGAGGTAGAGCAGATTTTTTATGTTGAATTGTTTTTCAAGATTTATTTCTACTAAAAAATATTTTGGTGACTCTTTGAAAAAAATCCAACAGTTTCGTTAAATTTTTAAACTTGTATTAGTCCCTGTTTGCAGCACAAATGATCACATCCATTGTGGGAGTCGCGTGTGCATGTTACACGTCCTGATTCTTTTTATCTGCCCTTCTCTTCCCCTCTTTTCCCCTCACTCCATCGCTTGGCTCCCTCCCCATTTGCAAAATGTTTTGTTTTTGTTTTTTATTTTGAGACAGGGCCTTGCTAAGTCACTAAGTTGCCCAGGCTGGGCTCAAACCTGTGATCCTCCTGCCTCAGCCTCCCAGACTGCTTCACCGACACAGGTATTGCCTGCCATATATTAGGAATCCTTTTGCTTATAGAACTAACTTCTTTTTCCTCCTAGAGGTAACAAATTCCTTGATTTCTGCAGTGCATTTTCTCATAGCCTCTGTTTCTCAGAGGGGTGTAGGGTGTACTGAGAAGCTAAGAAGGAAGTACAGAGCTCTCCCATCCACCCTCCTGCGCCGCACACCTTAGTGCAGTTTCTCCTCTCGATGACATCTTTATTCAGTTTTTATTTCTTCTTACTCCATGTGGGCAGTACATGATGATTACATTCCTCATGGGCAGTCGGCTCCTGGGCATCACACATCTTAATTCTTTTTTGCACCCTCTTTCCTTTGACTTCCTCCTCCCTCCCTCCATCTCTCGGGTCCCTTTCCATTTGTAAAATATCTGTCTCCCCATTCCTATTATCTATCTTTTGTTTTGCTCCTTACTTGTATTTTGAGTTTCTCATTTAAGAGAAATCATGTGATATTTATGCTGTGTGTCTGATTTATTTCACTTAACGCTATGGTCTCAGGGTGCATCCATTTTCCTACAAATGACTCAAGTTTATCCTTCTTTATGGCAGAGCAGTACTCCATTGTGCATAAAATAGCACATTTTCCTTATCCATTCATCTGTTGAGGGACATATAGGCCACTTCCAAGATTTAGCTATTATGAATTGTGCTGCATAAACACAAGTGTGTATGAATCACTGCGATATGATCTCTTTGACTCTTTCAGGAAGATACCTAGAAGGGGAAGTGCTGGGCTGAATGGAACTCTATTTTTAGTTTTTAGAGGAATCTCCATACTTATTCCTAGTAAACTAGTTTACACCAAGAATACAGAAGGGTTCCTTTTTCCCTGCAGCCTCACCAGCATTGACTACTTGAGTTCTTGATGATGGCCATTCTTTCCAGTCTCAGGTGGAATCTCAATATTGTTTTAATTTGTGTTTCTTCCATGGCCAGAACTGCTGACCATTTTTCCATGTATGTATTAGCCATTTGTACTTCCTCTTCTGATAAATGTCTGTTCTTTTTGGTTGTCCATTTTTTTACTGGGTTTTTTAGCTTTGGAGGGTCTAATTTTTCTTTTTAGTTCTTTATAAATTCTTGGTATTAGTGTTCTGTCAGAGGAGTAGCTGGCAAATTTTTTTCCCCTTTCTGTGGTTTGTAGTTGTTTCCTTTGCTGTGCAGAAGCTTTTTAATTTGCTAAGACCCCACTTGTTGATTCTTGGTGTTATTTTTTGTGCAACTGGGATTCTGTTCAGAAAGCCCTCACCTATACCTACATCTTCCAAAGTTTTAGCTATTTTACCTTCCAGCAGATTGAGTGCTTCTTTTTTAATATTTAGATCTTTGATCTATTCTGACTTTAGGTTAGTACACGTGAGAGGTGTGGGTCTAGGCTCAGTCTTCTGCCTGCAAACAGCCAGTTTTCCCAGCACCATTGGCTAAGAGGATATCTTTCCTCCAGTGTTGCTTTTGGTCCCTTTGTCAAAAATCAGATAGTTGATCTGCCTGGGGTTGCCTGTGCATCCTCTGTTCTGTGCCACTGATCCTCATGTCTGTTTTTGTGCCACTGCCATGCTGTTTTTATCACTGTAGCTTTGTAGTATAATTTGAAGTCCAGTATTGTGGCATCTCCTGCTTTGCTCTTGTTGCCAGGATTGCCTTTGCTATTTGGGACTCTTCTGGGTCCATGTGAATTCTAGGTTTGTTTTCTCTAATTCTGTGAGGAATGGTGTTGGTATCTTGATGGAGATTGCATTAAATCTGTGTATCAGTTTGGAAGTGTGGTGGTTTTGACTATATTGGTTCTGTCCACTCAAGAACAGAGGAGATCTTTCCATTTTCTGGTGTCCTCTTTGATCTTCTTTTTCCCAGTACTGCGATTTTTGTTGTAAAGTTCTTCTGCTTCACTTAGATTAACTTCCAGGTAATCTTTCTTGAATGGCATTGTTTACCTTCTTTTCTCGTGAACTCACTGTTGGTGAACAGGAATGCTACTGACTTTGGTGCACCGATTTTGTATCCTGCTCCACTACTGAATGTGGCTATTAATTCTAGGAGTCTTTTGGTGGAATAACCCCTCTTAATGACATCTTGCATTACTGTGAGGTATCTGTTTCATTGATAAGCCAGTATTAATACATTATTATTAACTAAAGTCCATGGTTTATACAGTATTAGGGTTCACTCTTGTACATTCTATGCATTTGGACAATTAAATAGCAACACGTATCATCCATGATAGTATCAGAGGGATCCTTTCACTGCCCTAAAACACCCCCTCCTCATCCCTCCCTCTCCCTCTCCCTGAATCCTTGGAAGCCACTGGTCTTTTTACTATCTCTCTGCTCTTTTATGTCTACCTAACACTAACTCAAAACTAAATGCTCCTCTAATTGCCTAAAACTCCTCTTAGGTTGCATTGTAACTGATATTTATCAATTTCATATTCTTTCTGTCTGCCTTTCTTGGTTTTTTGAGACAAGGTCTCACTGTGTAGCCCAGGCTGGCCTTGAACTCACCATGATACTCTTGCCTCGGCCTCTCAGAGTGCTGGGATTGCAGGCATGCACCCCATGCCTGGAAATTTTAAATTCTTGAAAAATTATCTTCTATCTGCTTCATTTGGGAGAGCTGCCCTCCATGGCATGCAGCCATGAGTACAGGATCTCCCTGCACCATCCCTCTGGGGGTCTCTTCACCCTCATTCTTGGGTCCTAGTGTTACCAGGCTGGGTTTTGAACTGAGCATGACACTCAAGAGTAGCCTCTTTCATTTGAAAGCAAAAAGACAGATCCGTACTCCAGGGTGAGGTGGAGCCGTGAGAAGAGCTGACGGCTTGGTACTGAGGGCTTTAAGCTTTGGGGTTTCGGGTGGGACTAAGGGCTGATCTGAGGTTTGGCTCCTGCCAATGAGCAGACCAACTGGCCCCTTCCATTGGGAGGGGGAGTTTCTGACCTTTTATTGCCTTTGTGGGAACTCATGGTATCCAAAGCCCGTGGGTGGGGTGAGGGTCAAACCTGCATAGTCAATGACATGTAATTAGGCTGGGGTTGGCCAAGGATTGCAGAAGACCACTGGGTGCATGGCTGGAGACTTGCTGTGTACAAGCTGAGTCACCTGGCTACCTTTTCCCATCGTATTTAGACCCGGATATCCTGGTCCCAGGCTAACATGTAACACAGAAGGTGGACCTTGTGCCAGGAAGTGGGCTCCAAGGCGGGCCTTTCCTTCTTTCTCCAGCTTTTTCCTTAGCTATGCCCTGTCTCACCAAGTCTTTCTATTTTCTCCCTCATTTTCCTGGAGCACATTCTTTGGTAGAACAGTGAAAGAGGGTGCATGAAAATCCTGCATGTCTGAAAATATCATTCTCCCTTCACTTTAATTGATTGCTTATGAAAAAGCAAAGTTACTGTCTTATAGTGTGTGATGGAAGTGCTCACTGGGGAAAAAGATTTGTCAGACTCAAAACATATAGCTACAGGAGAAATAAAGTGATACAGAGTTGCACGCAGTATTATGTATCTTAAAAGTCCCAGTATGTCTAAAATAAATCTTGCACCAGAATTCTGTGTTGGGAGTTATAACTGAATTGTGTTCTTCCAAAACTCTTACATTGAGGCCTTCTACCCCAAGGTGACTGAATTTGTAGAGTGGGCATTTAAGGAGGTAATGAAGGTTAAATGAGGTCACGTACAGGACATAGTGATATGGACTCCATATGCTACAGAGGAGAAACCAAGCCCACAGGCACCTCAGTCTTGGACTTCCTGCCTTCAGAACTGTGAGAATATAAACTTTATTTAAGCGTCCTGGTCGACCATATCATATTATGGCAGCTGACTACTACAGGAGTCACTTTTACTTTTCAAAGATATTGTTCCACTGGGCATGAGGGCACACACCTGTGATCCCAGCACTCTTGGAGGCTGAGGCAGGAAGATCACAAGTTTGAGATCAGCCCAGGCAACTTAGCAACTTAGTGAGACTGTCCTATAATATAAAAGGGGGAGAGCTGGAGATGTTGCTCAGTACAAAGGTCTTATGTTCAATACCCAGTACTTGGGGGGGCAGGGTCCACTGTCTTCCAATAACCAGGTTCTAACAAGGTTCACATGGAGAAACACCATAGCAATCTTTTTGTCTGAAAACCTCTAGGACTTTTATTTTCTTTCTTTTTTTTTTTTTTTTTTTTTTTTTTTTTTTTTTTTTTCGTGAGACAGGGTCTTACTAAGTCACTAAGCTGCCTGGGTTGGGCTCAAACTTGCCTTCCTCCTGCCTCAGCCTCCCAGAAGGCTAGGACTACAGGCTTGTGACACCATACCCAGTTTAGGAACTTATTTTTACCTTCAATGTACTGAAATTTCACAGTGAAAGGGCAACCCTCCCTGGATACACATCTAAAATCCACTCCCACGCCCCTTCATTTTCCTCCCTCGGCCCCTCCCCTGGTTAATTTCACCAGGCTCTTTAGTTCCCCTTGCACAGTGCTGAATTCCCGCAGCGGTCCCAACAACCCCAACACCCCCCCACACACACACTCCCATGCACTGGTCCGGGCTCAGTGAGCATGCGCGGAGAGAGGACCGGCGGAGGCCCTTCCTGGAGGTCCTCAGTCAGGCGAAACTTCCTGAAATTGTTTCCTTATATGCACCCTTGTTCTTTCCTGTGCTTCATCTCTAGAACTTTATTTGGATGTTGGCTGCTTCTATGCAGTTCTTCAATTTTCTTATCTTTTCTCTTATTTTCCATCTTGCTCTCCCTTATGGGAGATTTCTTCCATTTTATCTTTCGAATATGCTGTGGAGCTTATCATTTCTTCTATTGTCCTTTTAATTTTCCAGGAGTTCCTTTCTGTTCTAGGGGTGCTCTTTTTATTTTCATTTAATACCATTCTGTTCTGTTCTTTTTTATGAATGTTCTCTTGTTTCCCTGAGATTATTAATGATTGTTCTTTTAACACAAAATTTCTATTTTCCTGAATCATCTCTTCCCTCCTATGCACTTTCTATTTGCCTTTATAATTTTTCACCTTAGAACTTTTTTCCCCGGTAAGGGGGAGTGAACCCAGGGCCTTCACACTGAGCTACGTCCCCAGCACCCGCCCCCCTTTTTCCCTTTGAGACAAGGTCTCACTAGGTCGCTAAACCACCAAAGCTGGGCTTGAACTTGTGATCCTCCTCCCTCAGCTTCCCACTGCACTGGGATTGCAAGCATGCACCACCACTCCCGACTTTATGCCAGAGCATTTTCTTACCTGATATTCCTTGGCTTTCTACTGTTAAATAAAATTATAAGAGACCATTGTTTGGGGGCTAAGCTCCTTCTGTACCAGGCCTCAACACACCAAACTAAAAATAAAAGTGGAGTTGCTCATACAATATTTCTATATCTCCAAAACAAAACTAAGTTATCTGATCTTGCAAGAAATCTGGAGAGGGAGAGGGAGGGGGAAGGAGGGGCGGGGGAGGGCCCAAATTTCCCAAACAGGCCAGTTTCAAATGGCATGATTATGAAGTTCCCTCTGTTTTAATTTCTACAGAAAAAAAAAGTAGCCTTAAATACTTTAACAACGGATGGTGACCAATCAGTTCTTTTCCTATTGTTCTGACTCACAGGAAAGTATGAAATAACTAGACTGTTCTTTGGTCTTCATTTCTGCTCTTTCATCCTTTTCTGTCTATAAAATGAATCTCTGCTCCCCAGCTAATTGGAATACTCATTCTTTTTGATGAAATGTTGCCCTGTTCTATAGTCACAAAATAAAGCTAATCTGCACCTTTAAATATGTCGTCGTTGCGGGGTGGGACACTACTCATGTTGAGAAGATGAGGGCTGAGCAGCCAGGTGGAACCCATGAAGTCAGACACCCTGACCTCACATGGAAGATGGCCTGACTGGGCCACTTCAGTGGAGACTTCCAGGTGTCAAGATTTTTAAGTCATTTCTAGGGCTGCTCCGGTCCACTGGCAGGAAGTCGGGTGCAATGCCTGGCCTTAGTAAAGGATGAGGACTGGGGGTGGATTTCTGCTTTCAGAATGTACTGTATATGTCTGGTTTATTTCAGTACAGTTCGTCTGTTTACAGTTGGACTAGCATCCCCTACCCATCCCAAATCACACCCACCATTATGGCTTAGATGAAAAATATCCCTCAGAGAGCCCATGTGTTCAAATGTGGGGCTTTGGGAAGGTAATGAGATATTGGGACACTGACCTCATCAATGGATGAATCCATTCAATAGTTCATAGCTGAAAGGGCTGTTGGGAGGGGGTCCCGGCTGGAGGAAGTAGGTCACTGGGGGTGTGATCTTGAAGGGTATATACTTGTTCCCGGTCCCTTCTCTCTCTGGCTCTTTTTCTCTCACTCTCTCTGCTTTCTGGCTGCCATGAAGTGAGTAGCCTTCCTCCGCCACACCCTTCCACTGTGATGTTTCTGTCTTGGAGCCAGCTGGCCATGGACTGAAACACATGAAACTGTGAGCCAGAAAGAAACCTCTCCTCCTTTAAGTTGTGTATGTCAGAAATTTTTGTCCTGGCAATGAAATGCTGACTAACATACATCTTTCAGATAATAAATCTCTGGTATCTTGTTGACCTGAAGGAAAGAAATTGTAGGATATGCCTGGAGGGAGGGGGGAGCTAAGAATCCAATTTGTTTTTTCAATTCTTTCAATTTTTATTTTGACAGTTTCAGACTTACAGTGAAGTTGCTAAAGTGGTGCAGAGTTCTTGCCTACACTTCACTCAGCTCCCTCCGTGGTAACATCTTATGTAATCATAGCAGAAATGATCAAAACCAGGATATTGACACCAATATGATACTGTCAACTAAACTTCACACGTGATTCAGATTTTACCAATCTGGTGTGCACCGGGTTTTTTATGTATAGTTCTACGAATTCTGTAATCAGTAGATTTGTATAACCACAACCACAATCCGGATCCACCAGAATATGGCTATATGTGGAAATAGAGCTTTTTAAATGGAAACAAAGCTAAAATGAGGTCATCAAGGTATGTTGCAAAATAGCCAGTGTCTTTGTAAGGAGAAAGGATTGGGACACAGTCACACACAGGGACAGGCATGTGAAGACACAGGGAGAGAACAGCATTTAAAGCCAAGGGGAGCGGCCTCAGAAGAAGCCAACCCTGCCCACTCCTTGATTTCAGACTTCCAGCCTTCAGGGATGTGACAAAATTAATTTCCGTGGTTTGAACCACCCAGTGTGTGCTACTTTTGTTATGGCAGCCTTAGCAAACCAATTCAGCTGGGGCTCAGTTTGGGGAAGGTTTTACCTACAAAGTCTGCGTCCCTAATAGTCGTAGGCCCATTCAGAGGATCTATTCTCGAGTAAATCTTGGTAGTTTGTGGGTTTTTCAAAGAATTGGTCAATGTCACCTACATTAGCAAATTGATGGATGCCAAGACTTTTGTGGCAGATCCTCATTGTTCTTCTCATCACTGTGGGGTGTACAGTTATATCCCCTCTTCACTGCTAATAGTCACCGTTTGTGTCTCTTTTAATCTTGGTCAGCCTCGTTAGAAGTTGGTGATTTTATTGGTTGCTTCAAAAAACAAGTTTTTATTTCATTGATTTCATTCTATTTTTTTTGTTATTTCATTGATTTTGGCTCTCCTCTTCATTATTTCCTTTCTTCTGCTTGCTTTGGGTTTATTTTGACCTTATTTTCTTAGTTCCTTGATGTGGATTTTTTTTATATTTTTATTGCATACTGA
The DNA here is from genome assembly GCF_000247695.1 of Heterocephalus glaber. Next base: position 8,971,476 of record NW_004624740.1, on the reverse strand, counting down.
CAAATTATCTTTATATATCTTTATAGGTACAAAGGATGCTAAGATAGATGGTCACCATGTGGAATAGCTGGACTGAGCTAGTAAACAAGTCCATTGCCTCCAATGTTTTTGATGCATTCCTCTTATCTAACTGAAGACACTGAACCCTTTGACCATCAGCTTCCCATCTCCCCACTGCCCAGCCTCTGGTAACCACCACCCTGCTCTCTACTTCAGTCTCAATTATTTTAAATTCCACATATAAATGAGAACATGCATTATCTGTCTTTCTGTGCAGGGTTTGTTTCACTTAGCACAATGTCCTCTGGGTTCAACCATGTCACAAATGACAAATTTTCCATTCTTTTAAGGCCAAATAATATTCCTTTGTGTACGTTTACCATATTTTTTATTCATTCATTGTCTGATGGACACTTAGATTGATTCCTAATTTGGCTATTGTGAATAATCCTGCAATAAACATGAGGCTGCAAAGACATCTCTTGGCATACTGATATATATGTCAGGGCAGTGGACATCAGGCGATAAAAACCACAAGATCCCTGAAATGGGAAACAATGACATGGGTCCTGTGCCTGCCCCACTTTACTGCCTAGGAGGACTTTCCAGCCTGTGGTCCTTGGTGGCAAAGCCCACACAGAGTCAATGCCCCTCAAGTTGAAATACAAGCAAGGAGGCCGGGAAAGCTGTTAAACTGAATTGTGTCAACTTGATTGGCTTGGGAGCCAATGAGAGGATTGGTAATACACACTTCTGGGATGTGACCTTGGGCACTACATCTGGTCCCTTTCCCCTTCCTCTATAGCACTGTGCCCCTTCTCTGCTTCCCGGCCACCATAAACTAAGCAGTTAGGTCTCCCATGCCCTTCCACCATGATGTTTCTGCCGGGGAGCCAGGCAATGATGGACTGAATACCCTGAAACCGTGAACCAAATTAAACCTCTCCTCCTTAATTTGTGAGTATTGGGCATTGGGTTTCAACAATGGGAAAACTGATTAATACAGAAACCAAAATGTGTAGAGTTTTCAGGGCAGAGTACTGGAGAGAGAGTGCTGCAGAGAGAGAGACAGAAAGAGAGACAGAGATCTGCAGAGAAAGCCCAGTTTTTAGCTAAGGGAGCACTGTGTGCATATGAGGAGCTATCTGGCATTAGGAAAGACCCCTGTGAAAAAATTACTGAGTAAAATTCTTGGCCTTCAATCAGCACCAGTGATACAGTTCCCACCAGCTGAGGAAAATGGAACAAAGACTATATGGGATGAATACAAAACAAAGAGTAAAATGGTAAAGTCAACCATCTCATTAATCACATTAAATGTAAATAGTGTAAACACTTGTTGAATTAAAAGGCATGTGTCTTAGTCACTACAGGCTACAATAACAGAAAATCACTGTGGGAAGAGAATGAGTAACAGAGGTTTCAGATGCATGAAGCAAAAATTGAAAGACTGCAAGGAGAAATTGGCAAATCTGCAATTATGATCAGATATCTCAATATCTCCTCTCTCAATAACTGCTAGGATAAGTAAGCAGAAGTCAGTTAGGATACAGCAGACTCAAACAATATTAATTTGACCTGATTGACATTTATAGAACAGCTCTCCCAACAATAGCACACTGCATATTATTTTCAGGTGCATAGAGAACATTTATCAACATGGATCATATTATAGGATATGAAGCACATCACAATAAATTCAGAAGGATTCAAGTCATACAAAGAAGGGAAGAAACCAGGATGGAATAAAGGTGATATCATTTCATATTCAACAGATATTATAAGGAAAATAAGGAAATGTTGACAACTTTGTGTGTATAAACTGAATCGCTTAGATGAAATGAGCAAATTCCTTGAAAATCACAAAGTTCACTCAAGAAGAAACACACAATCTGAAAAGCTTATAGCAAAGAAATTTAATTGGTACTTTAAACCTCACATAGTGAAACTTCTAGGCTTAGATGACTTAACGTGATGAAGAAATATAATCAATTCTATTATGCAATCCCTATCAAAACAATTATACAAGAGGGAATACTTGTCAACTCGTTCTATGACTTTGGCATTATTCTAATACCAAAACTAGACAAATTAACTAACAGAAAATAAAACTGTAGCTCAATTTAAAAAAACTATAGCTCAATATCCTTTGTAAACATAGATCCAAAAAAATTAAACAAAATTTTAAGAAACTGATTCCAACTTAGGATTTAACGTGACATAACAACTGAAGTTTAACCCAGGAATGTAGGCCTAATTTTGCTGTTGAAAACCAACATAATTTCACATATTAACAGTCTAAAAAAGAAAAACTACAGTCATCCTAATAGGTGCACAAGAACATGTGAACAATTCCAATCTCCATCCCTAATCTAAAAACTCACAGAGAATTAGGAATAGAAGGAAATTTTCTCAACCTAATGAAGAGCATCTACAAAATATCTGTTGCTAACATTACACTTAATTGTGAGTAAATAGTTTCCTTGAAAAATCAGAAAAACTTTAATCACTTCTACTCCTGCCACTTCTATTTGACATTGCATCAGAAGTTCTAACTAGTGGAATACTTGTGTAATAAAATAAAGGAAAAGAAACAAAACTTAGTATCCAGATGAGAAAAAGGAAATTAAAGATGTCTTTGTTCAGATATATAATTGATGGAATCTACAAAGGAGCTGCTGAAACTAATAAATGAGTGTGGGTAGGCCACAGGATAGATGATAAATATACAAAAATGCATTTCTATATACTGCAATTAACAACTGAAAACTGAAATAAAATATAATACCATGAACATAGTATCAAAAATATGAACTAAGATATATATATATATATATATATATATACACACACACACACATATATACACACACAAAATACGTGAAACATTTGTCCAGCTGAAAACTATAAAGCCTTGTTGAGGGAAATTAAAGAATACACAATAAATGGAAAAATATATTTCATTTATAGGTCAAGTGTCAATACTCTTACTCCCCTAACTTAATGTATAGATTCTCCCCTAAGTTAATGTATAGATTCAATGCAATATCCATCAAAGTTCCAATAACATTTTTGCAGAAATGGAAAAGCCACTTCTCAAATTCTCATGGAATTGCAAGAGGTCCACGGCAGTCAAAGCAACGTTTAAAGAGAACAGAATGGAGGACTCATTTGTCCTGATTTCAAAAATTATTACAAATATAAATACACAGTAATCAAAACATGAAATTGGACTAAAAACAGACAGAGCAACTTATAGAACAGGAAATAGGGCTGAGGATATAGCTCAGTGGCGCCATGCCTGCCTGGCAAGCACAAGGTCCTGAGTTCAATCCCCTGTACCAAAAACAAACAAACAAAAAAGTAGAACAGGAAGAAGATCCACATATATATGGATATAATTTTGTTTAAAGATCTAACTTTTGGGGAGCAGTTTTAGGTTCACAGCAAATCTGATCACAAGGTACAGAAACTTCTCATTTGTCCTCCTCGGGTGATAGTCTCCTCCCTTGTCAACAGCCCCTCCAGAGCAGTAGTTTTTACAATAGATGAAGCTACACTGATACGTCACAATCACCCTAAGTCCAGAGTTTACATTAGGGTTTTTGTTGGTGTTATAAATCCTGAGTTTTGACAATTGTACACTGACCGATAGCCACCATGACTGTATTTTCAATGTCCTGAAGCTCCTCTATGTTCTACCCATTTATCCTCCTCCAGCCCCTTACAACCACTGTTCTCTATATTGTCCCCATAGTTTTGTCCTTTCTGGGTGTCACATTGTTGTTATCATACAGCAGGCAGCCTTTAAAGATTGGCTTCTTTCACCTGGTAATATGCATTGAAGATTCTTCTATGTCTTTTCACAGCTTGTTTTTTTAGTGTGGAATAAAATTCCACTGGCTGGATGTAACATGATTTCCCCATTTGCCTACTGAAGGACAGACACGTTAGTTATTTCTAAGTTTTGTCGATTATAAATAAAGCTTCTATAAGCATAACTGTATGTGTACGTTTTTGTGTGAACACAAGTTTTCAACTGCTTTGGGCAAGTACCATGTGACTGCTGGATCATACAGTAAGAGTATGTTTAGTTGTGTAGTAAACTGACAGACTCTCTACCAGAGTGGTCGTACCACTTTGAATTCCCATCAGCAATGAATGAAAGTTCCTGTTGTCCACAGCCTGCCCAGCACAGCCCCTCAGTGTCCTAGCTTCTGGCTATTCTAGTGGATGTGCCGTGGCCTCTCATTGTAGTTTAATTTGCATTTGCATATCCCCATGACTTATAATGTGGAGCATCTTTTCATATGCTTATTTTCCATCTGCATATCTCATTTGGGGAAGTGTCTGTTAAGATCGTTGGGTCCTGATTTTGGTTCTTATTAATTTTTTATTATTTCAGCTTTGTGCAGTGGCAGTTATCTTGCCAATGAGGTTTATCCGAGCCATGATTATTGATATTTTTTATTATTTAAAGAGTTCTTTGTCTATTTTGGATAACAGTCCTTACTAGATGATACATTTGTGAATATGTCCTCCGAGTCTGTGGCTTGTCTTCTCATTTCTTGAAACAACTGATTGTTATAAAGGTAATTCAGGGATAAAAAGAATGAATGTATTTTGAACCCAAATCTCTCATGAGATAATATTAAGATGTGGGGCCTTTGGGAGGCAACGAGGTCAGGCGCAGAGTCCTCAGGAATATGATTAGAGCCCTTACGGATGAGGCCCCAGACGGCTACAAGCCCGTGAGAAGGTGTCCATCTATGAGGAACAGGTCCTCTTCAGACACTGAATCTCCCAGCACCTTGATCTCAGAATTTCCAGCCTCAGGAATTATGAGAAATAAACATTTGTTGTTTTTAAGCCACCCAATTTGTGATATTTTTGTGATAGCAGCCCGAATGCACTGATAATTGGTTAACATTACATTTGCATTGGAAAGATTCCATGGGAAGGGTTCAAGCACACACTCACATACACACACACATACACATGCACACACACATACACATGCACGCACAGAGACATCAAAAGGCCTTGACTTCAAATGTTCAATTTGTCCAACACTTCACTTCCAAATCACCTCAGAAAACTGGGACACTGTCACCCCCATCACCCTGTCTTCCATTAGAAATCGAGAAAGCCATTTAGGCAAAGATGCCCCTGCCACTCACTCCACCAGACCCAGGAGCCCGGAAGCCAGGGACAGGACTCACTATCCCTGCCCCAGGCAGAGCTCTGTTACAGGAAACCAAGCATCCTGCTGCCCAGCCCAGGCCCTGTTCTATGTGGAAAAGAGACAGGAATGCCCACTTAGACTCAGAAAATGGGACCACACTGCCCATCTCCAGGCGGGAAAAGCATTCTGAACATCTTCCAAGATGCTGTGAGCCGTGAGTAACATGTCTGTGAGATGTCGCCCCTCAGAACAGACAGGAGGAGATGGATGGAAAATGATCATAAATAGGAATAGAATTCTCTTGGGTTTCCTTTAGAAAGAACTCAATACTTTTCAATTAACTTGTGGAATCCATCTACTTGTGATGAGAGAGAAAGGTGCTCTGTCCGGGGCAGCATTGTGGCAGAAGGAGAGGATCGGGACTGAGTTCTCCATCCCTGTTTTCACACTTTGTTCTGTCCCAATGACGAGTCGGGCTGTTAGGAATCAAATTAAAGAAGCATCACATGATGCCAGGCATTTTACTCCACCTCATTTCCATTTGTACCTAAAGGAAATGATCATCTTAACAGCCCACGAGAGTGACTGTCAGAGGCGCTTCCCAGAATGAGAGAGAGAATGAGTGGTTGCTGGGGCTGAGGCAGTGGGGACTGTGGGTCCCGTCACTAATTCAGGGGACCCCACACAGTCCACAGGTGGGGGGCCGGATGGGCTGCTCCACCAGAGCTCTGTGTTTGACTTCCTGGGGGACCTTTAGGGGCCTCAAAGCTCACAGTCCCAGGACCTTTCCCAGCATCCCCTGGGGCCCAACATGAGGTCCCACCCACCTGTGTGCCTCCCAGAGGAACAGGGTGTCCTGGTGTAACACAGGCACTTGGCATTGCCCCCATCAGCCCGGTTTGGTGTGAGTCAGCTGTGAGCCTGGAGAGGTAGGAGGATGTTTACCTGCAAAGACCAGGGTGGGGTCTTCCATGGGAGGAAAGAGAGCAGGATCGGGACCCAGACAGAGGTGTAGACTGTCCACACTGGTCTAGATTCAACAACCTCATGGTCCATGAGATTCCTCAGAATGTCTGGGGCTATTGGTTTAAAGATGTGGGTGATCTAGTGACACCCAAGGAAGATCCCCATCAAGTCACGCCCCCAAGGCACCCTCCCAGAGGTCACCAGGAGCCACCAGTGGAACTGCCATCATGTGTGCAGTGTGGTGCAGTTGGACTGGGGGGAGCTCTTGTGGATCCCCACATATACGCAATCCCCCACGGGGACACCTGCTCTGGGTCTCTTTCCTCCCCTCCTCCTCAAGCACCAGCACAGTAATGGCGAACATCCTATATTTCCTCACCCGGAAGCAGATTGCCTAGGTCTAGGCTCCTGCTCACGTTAGAACACTTTCCTTCATCTTTACCACCAACAGCAAAGTTCCAAAGGATAAGATGAGGTTTCTGAGGACAGGGGAAGAAGTAGAAATTGGTTCCCCCACTCCTCTGGGGATGGTCCAGCTCTGTCCTGAAACCGGTGTTGCTATAGGGATGGGAGAAGTGGATGCTAAAACTGGGAGACAGCGACATGTTGCAATGGGAAAATGGGTTTTGGAAGTTGGATGAGTCTTCTGCAAAATAGCAGCCTGACAGGTACCTCAGGACTCAACAGGCTGGTAAAGAAAGTCTCCTCAGGGTCTTCACACAGATAGATCCTGTCTTCTCTGCACCATCCTAAGACATCGGATCAGCCAGCATTTGCCAGGTTATGCTACAGTGAGAAACATCCCCACTATCTCAGGAGCTTAGCACCAGAGTTTCGTTCCTTGCTCATGTCACATGTTGGCTTGGTGGTAGCTGTGGTTCAAGTGTCTTCATCTTCCTAGGGATGCAGCTGAAGGAGCAATCTCAGGCTAGACCATTGTCTCAGCAAAGGATAAAACAAGAGCTGGAAGAAACATTCACTGGTGTGATTGTTTCTTTGTTATACAGTACGGGGGATGAACCTAGGATCTTCGCATTGAGCTACATCTTCAGCCTTTTTTATTTTTTATTTTGAGACAGAGTCTCACTGGGTCACTAAGTTGCTCAGGCTGGGCTCAAATTTAGGATCTTCCTGCCTCAGTCTCCCAGAGTGCTGGGATGACAGGTGTCTGTCAAGACATCTGGCTCACTGGGGAGCTTTTTGCTTTGGTTTTTTTGTTTGTTTGTAGTGCTAGAGGTCAAACCCAGGGCCTCACCTGTGCTAGGCAAGCACTACAGCACTGAGCTACACCCCTAGCCTGCTAACTGGTTCTTGAAACTTTCTGGGATCTAAGGTTTGTCATGTATGCATCAGCCAGAGTGAATCAAACAGCCAAGCTTGAAATCCATGCCACAGGAAGGGAGTGGACACCTCCCCTAGGAGACCCGGGGACAGCCCTGAACAGATCTGTCCAGAGAGAGACGGTGGATATTTGGGACTGAGGATAAATCCAGGCAGCCACAGTCATCCAAAGGGGGCCTTGATCTGTTGGTGTCACACATTGGGAAAATATCAAAGACACTAAAATATTGTGAGTCCACTGGAAGGACAACTGTGATATAGATAGGATGACTCATTCGGGAATGTTCTCATTGCAGATTGGTATATCTTCAAATAATAAATCAGCCCTGCTCAAACTCAGAAAACCATTTAGGGCCTTTCAAAACCCAGAGATGCCAAGGCATTTTTGAACAGGGCCATTAGGAATAGAGATGGCAAGTTACCTCTGACTTATTAAAAAAGAAAACGGTTTTATAAATGAGTCCATTACAAAGCACTCATGAGCTATGAGGGCGCTGAGAACCGGCTGCATAGGAGGGAAGGGGAGACAATGAGGCAGTTGGGAATACGTTATTCTGTGAGCATGCCAAAGGAAACTAACCCTGTGCTCATTCTTCAGCAGTCATACAGGCTTTGCATAGGGGCTGCTAGAGTTGCCCACTGAGAAAACAAAAGTGATGAGGACACCATTTCTCCCTCCCGGGCTCATATCTGGGCTGGAGAGGGAAATGCTAGAATTTGGATCTTAAATGTTGCCCAAAGGCTTGGTCCCTGGCTTGGTGGTGCTGAGAGGTAGAAAGACCTTTAAGGGGTGAAGCATGGGGAGAGGACTTTTGGTGATTGGGGGTATGGCCTTAAAGGGACAATGACACTTCAGCCCCTTGCTTTTTCTCTCTTTGCTCCCTGTTCCCCTTGAGTTGAGTGGTGTTTTTTTGTTTTTGTTTTGCCACCTTGTGCTGCCACCATGATGTGCTCCTTATCACAAGTTCAAGGACAAGGCCAACAAGTATGGACTGAACCTTCTAAAACTGTGAGCAAAATAAATCTTTTTTGCTTTATAAATCAATCTTCTCTGGGATCTATTACAGGGACCGGAAGCTGACCAACACAGGAGGCAAACATTAAACCCATAAACGCAACACCATGTGCAAAATGCAGAAGTGACTGCGGGGGGCAGGGGGCATCCCCTCCAATGAGATGAGAGGGCTTCTCAGGGTTGTGATATCTTGGCTGTGTATTGTAGGTGCTAGAATATAAAATACAACCATGGGTGGTTGGGGTCCTGTGTTAGGGGGTGAGGCAAGCAGAGGAACAGCAGTGGGAAATGAGTTTACACAGGTGGATGCATCCAGACTGTTAAGGGATTTACATGCTTGCTAATGGTTGGCAATGGACAGCCAGGTCAAAGAGGGTTTAAGAACCATGTTCAGAAGCTCAATCTGCCTGCAGGGAGGTGTGAGAGGCTCAATAGGGCCTCCCCCAGGATATGCAGGTCCTTATCTTAGAACCCTGTGAATACTACCTGTATTAGTGACCTTTACACTTGATCTTAGCCAAAAGGCCAAGAACCAATGTATTAGTGACCTTTACATTGCAGGGACAAAATACCTGACATTCACAACTTGCAGGAGGAAAGGCTTTTTTTGGTTCATGGTTTTAGAGGTATCATTCCATGGGTGGTTGACTCCAAGGCAGAATCATCATGGTGGAAGGGTCTGGCAGAGGACAGCTGCTCAATTCACAGCAGCCAGGAAACAGAGAGAAAGGGAAAGAGTCAGACAGGAAGGAGCTGGGAACAAGATACACCCTTCCAATGCAGCAGCCAGTGACCTACTTCCTCCTATCAGGCTCTACCCCTCCACAGCCCATTCTGCTGTAAACTCATCAATGAATGAATCCACTGATGATGTCAGCACGCTTCTGGCCCAATCACCTCTCTGGGTCCCATCTGTGAACACTGTTTTATTGAGGATCAAGCTCCCAGTGCACGAGTCAGTGGGGGACACCACATATGTAGACCACAACACCACCTTACAGAGCAACAGGGGTTTTGCAGATGAGAATAAAAGAGGATGTTGAGATGAGGAGCTTGTTCTGGGTTATCTGGGTGAGTCTAAAGGAATGACAGTGTTTTATACAAGGGAGGCAGAGGGAGACTGAACTAAAGAAGAGGAAGAAGGCAGTGAGGCAATGGAAACAAAATTTAAGCCATTACGCTACTGAAGATGGAGGAGGAAGAGCCCTTGAGTCCAGAAATGCAGATCTAGAAACTGGGAAAGGTCAAGGAAAGATTCTCCCCTCCAGCCCCCAGAAGGAACTTGCCCCTGCAGGTGCCTTAATTTGGGCAGGTGAAATGGTTTTGGACTTCCAACCTTCAGCTCTGTAAGTGAATGAATTCATGTTGTTTAAGCAACAAAGTTTGCAGCCATGGGGTCCAATAAACAAGCCGTGACTCCAACAGCCACAGCTCGGACCAGAGGGCTGGGAAAAGGGCTCCGGAGCTGCCGGAAAAAATACTGGAACTTGAATTTTTTAATCCATGTTGTATTGCATTGTTCTAAATGTGTCTTTGGGTGGCAGTTTTCTGGCATACTCCTAAAAGAGTCTTGCATGTGTGCCCCGAGAATGCTGTAAGAATTCTTTTTCCCAGATAAGAGTGTGGGATCAATCACAGAGGCAGAGAGGGCAACAGGGAGACTGCCATGGCCAGACAGAGGTGACAGGGGCTTGACTGGAGGTGGCAGCAGTGGCCTCGAGGGACATGAAGGTTGCAAGATCAGATTTGTAGAGTGTGATGAGTCAGTGACATCTAAGGCAGTTGATAAGCAGGTCTGTGGTCAGGGGAGATCTCGGGTTAGGGCGTCCAGCTGAGCCATCAGGAGCTCCGAGGGTAAGAGTGGAAAGCTAAGGTCACACCACAGATGGAGGAAGAGAAAGCAAGACAGCTAGAAAAGAATGCCCATGCATCCCTGTGATCTCAGCACTCTGGGAGGCTGAGGCAGGAGGATCACAAGTTTGAGCCCGGCCCAGGCAACTTAGTAACTCTGCGAGTCTCTGTCTCAAAGAAAGAAAGAATGAATGAATGAATAAATGAATGAATGAATGAATGAATGGAGTGAATGAATGGAGTGAATGATGGGCTGAGGACGTAGCTCAGTGTGAAGGCCCTGGGCTCAATCCTCAGTACCACAAAAAAGAAAAGAGAAGGAAGTGGGGAAGGGAAGGAGAGAAAGCACAGTGCCCATAATGTGGCGGGGAGACCATGCCAGGACAGCAGAGGGGAAGGTCAGAAGGACAAGGTCCACAGGGTGCAGTGCCACAGAGGGTCTGTGCAGGACCTGAGGGTGTGGGTGGGGTCTCTGGCAGGCTCATTTAGGGCCACAGTGGGGACGGAAACCAGGCTGATGGACCCAGCAGGGAAGTAACTAGAAGAGCGAAAGCAGCTTTTCAACTTGGCCTGACTTTCTGTTGACCAAAATGGGGGGGAAAAAATGAAATTCTCTTATTTAAGACAAAAAAAAGTGTGGTCAATATTTGGAGAACATTTCAGTGGAGGATGGGCCCGTGGGCTGGGGTGAGTCTGAGCGCTTTCCCAGAGGTGGGCGGGGGGCTGGCGGCACCCGGGGAGGAGGGGACCCGTCCCTGTCCCTGCCCCACTGGTGTCCGAGAGCCGCTGGCGGGCCCCCACCAGGCGGAGGAAGTGGTTCCTCCACGAGACAAAACCTGCACGCACTGTAAACATTCCCTTTACTTTTAGCCATATTTGAGTGATGCACTGATTGTTTTCTTGGCATTTTCTTATTTTCCAGTAAAATTAAACAAACACACTAGCTTCAGTAAACAGGGCAAAATAAAATGAGTGAGCAGGGACGACGAGTTATTTTAATGGAAGAAGTTTGAGTCCTTCCTTTCCTACTAGGTCCCGGTCCCCAGGGGACTTTGACCAGCAGGGCCCTTCCAGCCCCCACGGGGCTCTGTGCTGTGATGAATGACATCAGCGTCCCCTCCTCTGCGACAGTGGGCTGACTCTCCCTCTGAGGGGGCGCTGCGGAGAGGGGGACAGGATGCTGTGGCCAAAGAAAAGGCCGATTTGAGATTCTGAGTCATGAATTGTCATAATTAGGAGGCAGACATAGTGTGTTGCTGTTGCTGCTTCCTGTTCTCTGTAAAAGCTTTGGGAATTAAAATAATAGGCTTTTAAAACAAGAGCTGTGTGGGGCTCTACTTAACGGCCTGCACGGGGTGCATTAGCCGCAGACAGTCCCAGACTCACTGGTGGCCAGTCTGAAATGTCCCTTCCTTCTGGCAAGGGCAGAGGAGGAACCGGGAGAAGGGAGATGCGTTCAGTGGAAGAGGCTGGGAAAGGGGTCCCAGGAATCTGCCCGCAGGGTTAGAGTCAGGAGGACACGTTAGAGAAGCAAGACTCTGCAAGTGCAAAGTAAATCCTTCAAGCAGAGCGCCAAGCGGTCACTCTTCCCCACTCACTGGTGCCGAGCAGGAGGGTCTTGCTGGGACAGAGCTTCAGAAGAGGGTGGGCTTGGGCAGGAGGGAGGCTGGCTGGGAACCAGAAACAGGCGATCCGATCCCTGCAGGGCTGGCAGTGTTCAGCTCTTCACGAGCTTTTCCTCAGGGAAAGAGGGCAGGCTGGGGCCAGATCTTCCTGCCTCTCGGGCCTCATGCAAATGATACAGCAAAGAACTCAAGACTTATTGCAGGCTCTTGAGTGGGCTCACATTGCCTAGCACCATGGTGACCATGTTGTGAGGACATTAAAATGGAGAGACAGCAAGACTTTGGCTCCAGTTGACATCGCTGAGCCACAAAAGCAAATGCAAAGCCCACACCTCCAGACTCCTGAACCTGCGAGGTGATTAAATGTCCCCTGTGCTCCACTTACCACAGGTATGGGATTGGTCCCCATGGCCCGACGCACACTGGAAGACCTTTGTTGGCCTCCTCTGTGTCAACCCATCTCTGACTGCTGAGTGACATTCTCCACATCCCCAGGCTGCCAGTTTGATTTGTGCCTCGGCACTGGAAGCACATGCTGATGTGTGTTGTGATTTCCAGGGTGTCACCACCCCTAGGAAGTCCCCACAGATGTCTGAGGTTCCAGTATTGACAGTGAATTCCTTGGTGCTAATAGATGTCCTCACTCTGTACCCTTTTAAACTTCAAGTCCCCGTGTAAGAGCCACACAATGAGTGCTCCTTTCTCTGGGACATTTGGCAGAAGAGAAGTCCTCAGAGAGCTGAAGCAGAAGGACAGAGCAGGGTCTACACACTTTTTCTGTAAATGCCCAAATGATTTTGGCCCAAGAACAGCCACGGGCAACAGGCAAGGGAACAGATAGGGCAGTGTTGCAAAAACTCTTTATTTATGGGCATTAATCCCTCTTCAAACATTTCCCATCATTTTGAACACACTTCTCCCATCATTTTTGCCATTTTCCAAAGCAGTCCTGGAAGTCCTCTTTCTTGAGAGACTTTATGAGGAAGGATTAAAAATTCAGTGACTGCTGCCTCAAAGGGCCATCCAGCGGAAAGATAGGGCTCATAAAAACATGACAATGTGTCCTCCTCCAACTTATTTGCCAGATCTGGCACTGTGTGACCACTGGCTACTCCCCAAAGTCAAAATAACCATGAAAGGTAAACATTTTGAATTGATTCAGGACATCAAGGCAACCAGGACAGCACAACTAAAAATACTCATGAAAGAGGACTTCCAGAACTGCTGCAGAAAGTGGCAAGAACAATGGGATAACTGTGTTGGAAGTGAGGGGTAAGATTTCAGGAGTATTCATGGCAATGTGTCTTTTACTGTAATAATTTTCTAAATTTAAACATTCGCTGTAGTTTGTGCATGTAATTATGAGAGGGGATTTATTAGGGAGGCTTACAGGATTGAAGTCCACAGTGGCTGTCTGTATGCTGGAACCAGGGGATCTAGTAGCTGCTCAGTTCATTCCAAGAAACTGCAATCCAAGGCTGAAGGCCTGGAAGCTCCCTGCAGAATCTCTGGTGTGAGTCTGTGCCAAAGGTTGCAGAAGCTGGAGTCCTGATGTCCACAGACAAAGGCAGGAGCAAAAGATGCACTGGCTCAAGCAGACTGAGTTTGCAAGTGCAGACTGACTTCCTCCTCCTTTCATGTTTCCCGACCAGCCCTGGCTACAAGCCCATTGGATGGTGCGGCCCACAATCGGGGCAGGTCTTCCTCTTGGTTTGCTGGCCCTCATGCCAGTCATCTCTGGAAGCACCACCCATAGCCACAACAGAATTGTGCTTTATTGATCCACACATCCCTCAATCCAACCAAGTTGACAATCAAAACTAACCATCCTCAGGGTCTCCTGGAGGCTCCCCTCTCAGTGCCCTGTCCCTGCCCTGTCCCTGCCACTTGCACTGGGTCAGTTGCTGTAGCTGCCCTCTGGACAGGGCACTGGGCCCAGGAGTGAGCAGGACCTGGGTCGGGCCCATCCTGGCCTTTGTCCAATCAGGCTAAAAAAAAGTAGCATCTTTCCCACTCTGTGCACCGGGTGTAAGGGTGACAGGTCAGGGTGGCCTGAGAGGTGGAGCCCGCGTCTGTCAGGCCCTGTCCCTGTATCCAGGCAGCCCTGGACCCGGCTGTGCCCTACATGCCCCAGTGGTGGGAAAGACAAATCTTTTTCATGTGGAGTCACTGCAGTGGGGTTTTATCACCTGCAATAAAGTCTTGCCTAATGCAACAGCATATTTCAATACAGCCCACTATCTGCTGCCCACAGCCGCCTCTCCCGAAAGTCCTGTCCGCAGAAACACCCTCCCTGCATCTTACCAAGCCAGCTGAAGGAATATCAGGGCCCCCCGGGCTGCCTCCCTCAATGTCATGAGGCCCCACTGCCCAACACTGTTGCAGTAGGGACTCAGTTTCCCACATCTGCCTTTGGAGGACACGAGCAAACTGCAAACTACAGCTGGGCCATTGGCCCTGAGCTTATGGTTTCAGTGGTTGTGCAAATGCCACTGGGTCCTCCTCTCTCTGCTGTCCTCCAGGGAGAAAGAGGCTTCCTGCTGGTCTGCATGCATCCTTCATCCCTACTGGAGCAGGGAGGAGGTGTGGGAGGCATCCCGGGCCTCTGACTTAGTGACACAGGGGACCTGCCGCTCCCTCCCCTCCATCATTGCCCTACACACCCCTTGCCTTGAAGGGAGGGATTGGGGGGAGGCTGGAAAAAGTATTTTAACTTCTCAAGAATCCAAGCTCTTTCATTCAGCCTCTCCTTAGCCAATAATCAAAGTATAAATGTCTAGCAGTTCTCAGTAAAGCCATTCATTAGCTACTCAAAAAGCTTCTGGAACAAGGGGAAGACATTATCAGGGTTTAGGGTCTTTACAGGAATTTGTAAAATCCAGAGGCAGTGCCAAGAAGTGCGGAATGTTTGCGTGGTGAGGTTTCTTCTTTTTGCCCCAAAGTGGGCTCTTCCCTGGCACTCAGGTACAGCTGGGCATTAAGGACTGTGGCTACCGTCAGGATTTCTTTAACATCTGGGCCACAATTCCTGAAATTAGGAAGGAGAGATCTAAACACACTTGGGTCCTTCAAACAAGGGAGCTTAATTCTCCAGAAAATGCCACGAATTTATGACGCTGAACCCACACTTTCAAAATAAAAACAATTTTGAAAAAGTGAGATGAAATGAAGCAGAAAGAAGACTATTTGAGACGAGGAAAGAGAAAAGGGGATGGGAAAAAATGAAAAGGAAGGGAGGAATGATCAAAGTAGATACACAAGTATGAATACACCAAAATGAAACTCGTTTGTACAACTAATATGCACTAATTAAGAAAAAAAAGCCTAGTCACGAAAGCAACAGGCTTTATTATGTGAAATGAAAAGGAATCAGTAAAGGATAAAAAATACTAAGCAGGCGAGTTGGCAAGAAGATCAGTTACTGCTAACTTGCATCTAATCAATCCTGCCCCAGGAGGAGCGCCTCAATTTGTATTTAAACAAAAAGTCAGGAAAACAGCTGAGCACACCGAAAGAACAACAAGGATTAAATAATCTTTCCGCTGTCAAAATAGGCTGTTTTGAATGTATTTTAACTCCAGCTATGGGCTGAATTCCAACAAGCCTAGCATCTTCTTTAAGGAAAAGCAGGCTTACGGCCGGCTGTAAGTAGAGAATGCATTTCTTAATACCTTTTATTGCATTGTTTTGATTAAAAATATACACATCCATTTATAATTAAAATAACACTACAATTTTGGATCCCATCTTTTAAACTTAGCATTCTATCAGAAACATCTTCTGTCATTAAAAATCCCTCAGAATCTCACTGGCTGGAAGTTTCAGTCAGTAAAACTGTTGATCATGTCATCAGGGACGCCATCCCAAGGACATTCTCTGTCACCTCCTGGAGCACGGGTCTCACCGGCATCTGTCAGCCCCGCTGGGTTTCAGAGACCCTGCAGCCTGCATCTCTGCCATCTCACTTCCCTCCAGGGGAGGACTCACTTCCTGTGCTGTAGCTCAGCAGCGCAGGCCTCTCCTCTCCTCCTGGCACTCTCCTCAGGGGACCTCAGCCCTCCTCACAGCTCCAATGGCAACTTCTCAGATTTCTATTTCCTCCCCAGTCCTCTCCTGTCTGTGTGAGTGCCACCCATCAGACCTCCTCCTTGGGCGTCTGATGCCACTCCACACTCATGTGTCCACATAGGAACCCAGGCTCCCTGGTCCTGGTCCTCTTCCTGTAGCACCTGCCTTGCAGAATGACTCCATGGCCCACCCTGTCCCCAGGGCCAGAAGCCAGGAAGCCATCCTTGACCTCTTATCTCCCCACCCTGTCTGATGATCTGTGCCCCAATCCAGTAAACATTGCCTCCTAGCTCTCTCTAATCCATTCTCGCCTCTCTAACCCAACCAGCAAGGCCAGCGCCACTGCAACACTGTGCAAAGGTCACCACCCGGGGCCATTACTTCTTGCCTGTCCTGGGAAAAATACCAACTCATCGCTTCTGCTTTTGGCCTCTCCAAGCCATCTGCCAACCTGCTGCTAGAGTGATCTTATTAAAATGCAAATCAAATCATGTTGTTCCTTTGCATAATTGCTCTTCGGGCCTGGCCTGGCCTCAGTCTCCCTGAGTCATCACCCGTTGTGTCACGCGGGCTTCCCTGGGTGGCCTGGCCCTTTCCCACAGCTTCTGCACCATCAGCTCCGGCTATGGTGACTCTGGCTGCCCTCATGGCCTTCTTCCCCGCCCCCACCTCCAGAGTTGCACACATCTGAGAGGCCGCCGACAGCACTGGCTAGGAAATTCCTCCTCACCTCCGCCAGGCCTCTCCTTTGGGGCACTTATGGGCCGTGTTTGGTGTTTATCACTTACGTCTGTGAATCTTCATCTCTGATGAATGTCTGTCACCATCAAAACGGTAGGAATTATGTTCTTTTTTATCTATTTCCCAATGAACCCCCAGAAATAATTGGAACAGACTCGGTGTTCAATAACATTTGTTCAATGGTTGAGTTTTATAGAGAATGAGGCTTAGTACAGTATAATAATCTTGCCATTCTTTTAACAAATAGCAAATGCCTTCTGTATTCTATGTTTAGTTTCTGAGTTTTTACTATTATAAAAATGCTATAATAAAGTATCTGTAAACATAAAACTATTTCATCTCTTTAAATCACATAACCCAAGGCTAAAGATGAAGGGTCTTGGTTGCCAAACTGCTTTTGAAATGCCTTTTTCTGCTATGATATAATGATTTAAAAAACTAATATTTGATGGGAAAATATTGTATCAATTTGTATTTCCTTGGTTATATTGGTCAATCTTTTGTCATTGTGACCAAACACCTGACACACAACTTAACAGAGCAAGGGTTTAACGCATAGCTTCAGAGAGTTCAGTCCATGGCTGGCTCCAAGGCAGAAGCAGCATGGTGGAAGAGCATGGTGGAGCAAAGCTGCTCAGCTCAGGGCAGCCAGGAAGAGCGAGAAAGCCAGAGACAGAGGAAGGGGCTGGGGACAGGATGTACCCTTCAAAGGCAGTCCCCAACCTGCTTCCCAATTAGGCCCCACCTCCAGTAACCCCACTGAACAGTGGACTCATCAGTGGATTAACCCACTTGATGAAGTTCGAGCCCTCATGATCCATTCAGTTCTGAGTCCCATGACCCAGCAACCAGGCCTTCCCCACAATGAGGCTATGGGGGGACATTTGGCTCCCAGCCATAGCACAGGAGAAAGTGAATAGTCCTACAAGTTTGTGGCCATCCACACATCCTCATTGGGGACACTTCAGGTCCTGTGTCCTCTGCTCATTTCACCAGTCTTCACTGAACTATATGATCTTGTCAAGTACCAATCTGTCCCAAGTGCAAGAATTTGTCTATCACATCTTGTGCAAATTATTTTTCCCCATTTTTGCCTCTTTAGTTTAGGTGATGTTTGATAATTAGATGTTACCATGTTTGGCAAAGGTTTTTCTAGATTTTCCTGGATGAGTTCTTTCATCATTTTTAGGTCTGCAGGTGCTTCTGAGAATGTGGTCCTGGGCTGGGAGCATTAGAGTCACCCAGGAGCCTGCTGAGGGCACAAACCCTGCATCACACCAGCCCTAGGCGGGGACCAGCAGCGTGCATTTCCATAAGCTCCAAAGGAGAGCTGTGGGGCTGAAGGTCAAGGAGGTCTCCCTGCCTTCACTTTCCTCTGAGCTTTTTGTTTCATCTGACCCTGCAGGTATCTAGTGTAAAGACCGAAGTGCTTTGTGTTCTCCCAAACCCCCACTGGTTTATGAGGCTTCCTTTAAGTTTTATAAACATCCAGGTTTGCCTCTGAACTTTTCACTTTTAAAAAAAAGCTTTCTAGAGCTAGGTGTGGTGGCACATTTCTGTAATACCAGCACTCTGGGAGGCTGAGGCAGGAGGACTACAAATTTGTGGGCAATTTAGAGACTCCTAAAACTGTCTCAAACATTACAAAAGGGTTGGGGAGTATAGCTATGTGCAAAGGCTCTGGGTTCAATCCTCAGTACCACATAAAGAGAAGTTTTATTGAGATATATTTCACATACCATAAAATTTGCCCATTTAAATTAAATAATTCAGTGGGTTTAGTGTATTCATTGTTGTATAAACGTCATATTTGTGTACTCATATCTGATTTATTTTTCTTGGTGACTAGCTAAAGATTGGCTGGTTTTGTGGAATTTGTTTGTTGTTGTTTTGTTTTGGTACTAGGGACTGAACTCAAGGCCTGCACACTGAGCTACATATCCAGCTGATTCCCACCTTTCTTAAATTTTTAGACAGTGTCTCCCTAAGTTGCGCAGGCTGTGCTTGAATTTGTGATCCTCCTGCCTCAGCCTCCCAGAGTGCTGTGATTACAGGTGTGTACCAGCATCACTGGCTTGTTGAAGTTTTTAAAGAATCAACTTTTGAATGCAGTGATTTTTTAAATTTTTCTTTCCCTATTTCATTTATTT
Organism: Heterocephalus glaber; assembly: GCF_000247695.1. Next base: position 8,952,534 of record NW_004624740.1, on the reverse strand, counting down.
CCATTCTAATGTTTATTACTTGCTTCTTTCTGTTTGCTTTGGGCTTACTCTGCTGTTCCTTGTCTAGCTTCTTAAGGTGGAAGTTTAGGCTATTGATTTGGGATACACATTCTTTTCATTTATTTTTATTAGTACCTATTTGCAGTACATAATGTTTACATTCCTTGTGTGGAGTTGGTGCATGTACATAACACAGCTCAATTCCTTTTTTCATCATATAAGTTTTTTTCAGTGTAAGTACTGGCAACTATAAATGTCCCTCTAAGTGCTGCAGTAGCAACATTTCAGAAGTTTTGGTATGCTGTGCTTTTGTTTTCCTTCTTCTAAAGTATTTTCTAATTTGTCTTGTGATTTCTTTGACCCTTCGGCTATTAGGATCTTAGCTAGCTCTTACATTATTTGTGAATGTCTCGACTTTTCTCCTATTGCTGATTTCTAATTCCCTTCTGCTAGTAGCATAATATACTTTGGATGATTTCAACCCTTTCAGATCTACTGAGACTTTTCTGGCCTAGCATGTGGCTGTCTTGCAGGACGCTCCATGTGCACTTGGTAGTAAGTGTCGTGGCTGCAGTTCTCTGGGGGGTGGTGTGGTTGGCGTATAGTGCTACTCAAATCTATTTCCTGGTTATCTCTCACTAGTTGTCCTATTATTGGAAATGGGGCATATAAGTTTCAGACTACTAATTCCTTAATTGTCTTCATCCCATAAACTAGCAGGGTTGGTTTTTTTTAATTGAACTAAAGGTTTTTGCTTTTATGTGTTTTGGGGCTCTGCTGCCAGGTGCACATTCATTTATAATCATTATATCATTCTAGTATATTGGCCCTCTTACCATAATAAAATGTATTTTTAGCAAAATTTCTTAAAGTCTACTTCTTTGTGTATTAGTATATCCACCTCGGTTCTCTTTTGGAGACTGCTTTCATGGTACAGCTTTATCCATTCTTTTACTTTACTTGCTTATAAAGGTCTCTTGTAGACAGCATATAGTTGGATTATTATGTTAATCCATTTATTACTTTAGTCCATTCTGCTATTTCTGTCTTTTGAGACATAATAGTTATCTAAAAAAATAATATTTATCAGGTAGGATTTACGTCTATTTGTTTTTAAAATTTCTTATGACTACATAGTTCTATTCTTCCATTGCTGCCTTTTGTGTTAAATATTTACTGGTGTATCTGTTTCATTCCCTTGTTTCTTTTACTGCATTTTAAAATTATTCTCTTAGTGGTTGATCTGAGAGTTACAATTAGTATCTCAGAACAATCTATTTTGGATTTATATCGGCTGAATGTCAATAGTTGCTGTGATATAGTTAGTGTATTTTACTTCATGTATTCATTTTCTGCCCATTCCTTTACACTATTATGATTATACAAAAAACATACACTATAAGTCCATCAATGCAGTTTTTAATAAAAAAACTTTATTAAGCCAAAATCAATGCAGTTTTATATGTATTGGTATAGGCAATTGTCTTTTAAAAAAGAAAATATTACAAATGAAAGTATTTATAGTCTTTCATAATCCAGACATAGTTATGCCTACCAAAGCTCTTTATTTCTTTGTATGGGTTCAAGTTAATGTCTAGTGTCCTTTCCCTAAAGCCCAAGGGATGTCAGTATATCTTCCAGGGCAGTTCTGCTAGTGCTGAAATTCTCTCACTTCTTGTTAATCTGCCATTGTTGTACTATCTCCTTTATTTTTAACAGTTGAACTTGACTGTCTATTTCACCCCACTCTCTTCTGGTCCCCAAGTTTTCTGATGAGAAATCAACTGCTAATTTTATGACGAATTTGTGGTTTCCTTTTATGGGGTGATTTGCATTTCAGTGAAGCCTTGACTTTCAGGATTCTCACATTGGTTGTAGTTATTTTGCCCATACCCTCATCATTTTAGGGGAAGAAAAAATTTCACCAAGATCCTTATTCTATCACCTTGGAAACTGATCTCAAACCATTTTAATCACTTAGTTAACAACTTTGATATCTTATGAAACAACTTTTCTTTCACAGATTTTTTTCCTAAAATTTCTGAACTAGTCCCACCTATTTGGCTAATTCTTCAATTCAATGTTAGAATAATTTGCTTAAACACCAAAAGATAAATTTCATTGAAAACAAGAATGACTGTTTTGTAAACAGGTCACCTTCTTAGCACACCCATGGTTTCCATTAGAATAATTTGCTTAAACACCAAAAGATAAATTTCATTGAAAACAAGAATGACTGTTTTGTAAACAGGTCACCTTCTTAGCACACCCATGGTTTCCATTTTATCTTTATATTCTTAGCAAACTTACTCATTTTTCCCGTGTATAGTCCAGTGTATTTTCCCTAAAGCATTTTACATTTTCTGCTGTGACTATGAGCCAGGATTAATATGCCTGCTACTTATTTATTTCTTTAATAGGAAGCAGCAGATCAATATGTTCTAGAGTGAAAGAAGTCATTTATGTACCTAAAGCTAACAGGCTCAGAGCCTCGCTCCTTCTATCCTGAGGGGTTTTCTGTTTTTCTTATCATCTGAAGCAACAAAGTATCTTCCTTCAAATTGAATCTCAAGCAAGGCCTCAATTCATAATAAACCGAGGCTGTGCTGGCTGAAGAGGGTGAGAGCTGGCCCCAGCTACACACGCCGGGCCTTCCGGCTCACTCCCATGGCAGCCCCTGCAGATGTTTCCAACAGCTGGCTGCCTACATGGGAGCCCATCTGTGGGTTCCTCAGCGTGAACTCTGGCTTTTTAACACTTCATTCTACTTAAAGGTTTTTTTTTTCCAGTATTGGAAATTGAATCTAGAACTTCAAATTGATCTATTATCTCCAATCCTCCTTTATTTTGAGACAGGGTCTCACTAAGTCACTAAGTTGCCCAGCTAGATATTTATGATCTTCCTGCTTCAGCCTCCCAGACTGCTGGGATTACAGGCTTGTGCCACTAGACCTGGCTGAAGGTGTTTTTCACCTCTCTTCAGAAACCAGTAACCAGTTTGATTCTACCTCGCTGCCCTTGATCACCTGACTCTGTTATGAGTCAGGACAGAGGACTACATAGAGCTTGAAGATGTGCTGGGTTTAAAACAGGATTTCTGTGATACTTCATCACTAAGCCAAAACTGACATTAAACAAACAAACAAACAAACAAACAAACATGTATTTAGTCTCTGTCCCTGTATCCTGGCCCAAAATTGTAGGGCCCTTGTAATTCCCAGAGTGCTCAGTAATCTTTTCTTCTCACATTCTTTTTCCTCAGTTCTGATGGACACTCCTATACTACAGGGTCAGAGGGATTCTGGGATGGTGAACATATCCATGTCAACAGAGGGATGCACCCAAGAGCTGCAGGGACAGAAGCTCCTGCACTTGGGGCCCCTCCAGATCTTGCCCTATGTATCTGTTCATCTGGCTGTTGTTTTGCGTCCTTTAAAATATTCTTTGTAAATCAGCAAAGGAAGTGTTCTATTGTCCTGGGTCCTATGAGCCCTGCAGCAAATTGTAAACCCAAGAAGGGAGTAGTAGGACTCCACTTCCCCACATCTGGTGTCAGAAATAAAATAATGAGAGTGGTGTAAACACAGAAAGAAAAGGGTGGTTTTTCCTGTATTCATCATCCCATGTCACAGTAGAAAGAAGTATGTTGACTCTTCCACTTCAAAATAAATATGGCGCCCAGGGTTCAACTAAGTGGGTAGGCAGATTACATCATCTGTGGATTTTAGTTCAACACAGAAAGAAGCACTGACAAAGCAGCTGGTATGTGAGAGGGCGGGTCTGACGAGGCTCAGAACTACGTGACCGGAGGGATCTTTAAGCATGTAAAAAAGAATATTCATACATGAGGTCTTGTTGAAAGACCTTTATTAATTTAATTTTTTGGATGGAAGAATTTTAAAATAACTTTGACAACTTGAATAAAAATATTAAGTATGATGTTTTTAACTAGAAACAATCTGAACCTTAAAGAACAGGTTGTGGGGAGCAGCGAGGCTCACAGGAGTGGAAGAAGATGGTAGCCAGCCGTGTGGTAAAGCTGGACGGAGGCCTTCGAAACTGCACAGACTCCTCACTCCAGAGCACGCTGCTGAGGCTGAGTACTCAGTGTCCTCACGAGGTGATCTCTCTGTGATGGGGCTTCTGATCTGACCCTGCCCATAGAATCTGTACAGGAACAGGGGGATCCAGTACAGTGTGAGATCCAAAACAATTTGATACATGGTTGGTAAAAAGCAAAAATTGAATGCAATTGGTGCAGTATTTAAGAATATTTGAAATTGTGACAACTCAAAATATTTCCAAGATGTACTGTGTAAAGGCATCGGGAAAGGATGGTGTGCTGATCTTGGAGCAGATGCATTAGCTCAGCATGGCACAACTCAATGCTAAGTGGCTGCTCCACAAAAAACCAAGAGCCCAGAAGGAGGCAGAGGCATAGCTGTTTATTCCTAACACAATATTCATGAATAGTAAGTCTTACTAAAATATGACTCAAAAGCATTAAGTTCCAATAACAACTGTCTTCTTACCCCACAAAATGACGTTCCTCTCAGAAATAATCAGTTGGATCCCTGGTACCAAAAAAAAAAATCAGGAAGGGGCCTGAGTTCTGGTAAGAAATATTGGGGCCAAATCCAGACTCGACGTGTGGGTGCTGTCCCCCAGCCCAGCCACATGACTTGTGTCCTGACTGCATGACACCTCAGTGGCAGGATTTGTTCCAAGAAGTCACAGGAGTCCAAGGACCTTCTGGATCCGCCATCCTTGTCCTTTAGCATGACAAGCTCAACATCTAGCGATGTTTTTTGATCCACTCTTCCTCTGGTGTCTAGTGTCCTTGGGATCAAAGCCTCTTTCGCTGGCACCAAACAATGCCCAATGAGGAGTTCGGGCCATGTAATCCTCAGCACAGAAAGTTCTGGCTCCTCCGCTATCTTCATATTCCTGGATGAGCTCCTGGAACCGGTTATAATCAATCCACGTCCACCATTCTCCACCAATCTTGAACTGGAAAGAAAAAAGTTGTCAGGCCAGAAGGAAAAATATCCATTAAAAAAAACAGTATTTTTAAAAAAATCACAAATGAGCCTGTTTTTCTCGCTCATTTTAAAAACTTTTACACATCCCAAGTATGGTTTCCTCCTAAAAGCACATGAGCTGGAGTGGAGGGAGGGCTTCTTGTCCCTGGGGCTGCGGCCTCACCGCCCTGGAGACCCAGCTGCCGAAGGAGGAGTGCTTCCTGGAAGCGGAGGGCAGTGGCTCCTGAGCAGGGTCCCTGCAGAGGGCGCGACTCTGTGGTGCAACCGTGTGGTGAGGCTCAGGTCAACTCCACATCCTGAGTTGCCACTGCTTACCTGGTTCAGGTTTACATGGCTGTGTTGGCAGCACCTCGTGGAAGCCATTTTACTACTGAACTCTGCACGAGTTATTAGTAAAGCTTTAATCAATGACCTCTAATTCCAAAACACTAACTAAATGACTAAAACTAGCCTTTCCAGCCTAACATCCATACAAGATCTCATTAGTAGAAACCCTTGTTAAGAATTTCAATTCAATAAAGGGAAATAATCCAATTTGTACTCTCTTAAGGAAATTGTTTCTCCAAAGTCACTGTACAATAATGACCTGGAATGAAGAAAACCGAACAGGCTCTGCAAGAAAGGTGCACTGAACTGTGAGGGCTTTAATTCAGAGCATCCGTTTGGCATTCACCAGAGTAAATGTATAACTAATAGGTCGAAACCTGACTTACAAAAGGATAAGTAAGTATTTCTTGTACCACTATCTTAAATAGAAAAAAAGAAATCGGGTTAACTCTATGAACCAAGTCAAGCAATAGTTCCCTGTTCCAGCCAAAAAGAATATTGAAAACATATAGGTTTCTGGATTCAGAACATTAAAATATGCTGAATTTAAATAGCACCTGATTTTTTATCCTGCAGCTAAGATCCAAATAAATGTGAGAGTTTAATTGGCCTACCTATGACTGTTGAGTGAGACCTTTCTTCTAGTGAGCCCATTCCTTGGAGCGGTGCCCGAGGGCTGTGAAAGCTCTCTGCTGAGGTATGAAGTCCACACCGTCATCTTCCTGCCCGCGCTGACCGCCCGAGTGTCCCCACCACTGTAAGAGCAGTCGCTGTCACTCCCAGGTGCTGAGCCTCACAACTGCACAGCGGAAGGTAACCCCTTTCCCAGGCCCTGACACCACCAAACACCCAGACCCACACACTCTTCCTGAGCAGCCTTTGTGCCACCAGCGGCTGATGTTGCTGAACACAGGCTCTTACTCTGGGACTCAGGAAGTCTTCAGATGATTGCTCTGATTCCAGTCTGGACTTCTCCCACCCCAAGAGAGAGAGAAAGTATGCTCAGAAATACAGAAACACTGCAGAGAAACAGTCTGCATACCAGACCTGTATCCAGAGGCTCATGAGCTATCGCTCCCTCCCTCCTTTTATTTGTGCAGTGCTGGGGACTGAGCCCAGGGCCTTTGCACAGAGCTACATCCCAACCTTTTAAAATTTTGAGATAGGATCTTGCAAAGGTGCTAAGTTGCCCGGGCTTGGGTCAAACGCATGATCCTCCCGCATCAGCCTCCCAGAGCGCTGAGATTACAGGTGTGCTCCCCCATGCCCAGCTTGCTGTGTCCTTGCCAACTCTAGGCACTATTCCCTCTGTGATTCAGATCAGCTTGTGCGTCGTCCTGTGCTCTGGGAGGTTTTCTGGAGCTCTAAGACATGACAGAGCCTCTGCATGGAACCTCCCAGCACTGCCCCGCTCCAGGTGACCTCGTGCACCCCAGGCCACCAGGCCCTTCCTCCTCACCTCTGAACAGAGCTAGAGGACCCTGTGATGTGAAGACCCCACTGGTCCCTGACATTGTGGGAGACAGGACAGAAGGCCGCTGCCTGGCTCCATAGTCTCATGGGGACTGCTGCCCAGGGCACACCTGACAGAGGGTGACTTCCTGACTAGACAGGGAGAGGCATGGCACTGACACGCATGTCAGTGCAAAGAGGCCACGCCAAGCCTTTTATAGTTCCTCCTATCAGCATTTACGGAGTGCCAACGACAGGCCCCACCCAAGGTTCAAAACAGTGACCTGACAACAGAGCATGTGCTGCGAGGCTGTGCACAGCCCACCCCAGGTTAGGGCTTGGGTTAGGACCACACGAAGAAATCGTTGCCCAGATACATCAGTTTAAAGCTTAAATCTGACCATGGCGATGTCTACGAAAACAACCTGGAAGACCAGGTCGCTGTACCACAAAACAGGCCTGCTCGTCAGCTCGGGCTGCCACAGCAAAGCACCAGCGTCCGGCTACTTCAGCAACAGGAACATATTCCTCACCATTCTAAGTGCTGTGAGTCCAACAAAGGGTTCCCACAGCAGACCCTTCCTGACCTGCAGGTGACCGTCTCCTCTCCTGCCTCTGCTAGTTTGGGTACCTAGGAAGAGGGTAAGTGAGTATGCTGGCCGGGATCTGTCTGTCCCTCTTTTTTTGGTACTGGAGACTAAAACCAGGCCTTCATTCTGACCTACATTCTTAGCCTGTTTCTTTTTTATTTTGAGACAGGCTTTTGCTAAGTCACTAAACTGCCCAGGCTGAGCTCCAACTTGCAATCCTCCTGTCTCAGCCTCCCACAGAGCTGGACTTACAGGAAGGTCTCTTGTTATGTGAACAGTACTCCTAGGAGATCAGGGACTCATCTTTACAAGTTTATGTAACTAGAAATCCCTTCTCTTAGTTCAGCCACACCACAGGTCGGAACCCCACTATCTGAACTGGGGATGGGGCTGCAGTAGGTCTATAGCACTAAGTTACCCTGAGATTACGCTGAGCCCAGATTGAATCTATGCATGGCCCCTCCCAGGACAACCTGAGAATAAAGCAGCTCTGAAAAAGCCAAGCCGTTTCATGCAAAAGGCAGAAGCTAAAGGGCAAAACTGAGTATGACTGACACACACCGGCGAGAGGCAGCTACACATAGAGCAACGAAACCCAAATCCTAATTGGAGGTTAACTGTCCTGAGACCCAAGGTCAGCCCGCTGCAGGAACCCTTCAAATCCAACAGTCTGGGAAGAGCTAAGTCCATGCCGAATTACAAATAACTCAAAAGGTCACAGATGATCTCAAAGCTCAGCGAGGCGCAGCGCTGAGCAGTGCAGATCTGCAGCCTCAGTGGGCAGATGCGCCTGTGCAGCCCCACTGCAGCCCCTGTGCAGCCCCACTGCAGCCCCACTGCAGCCCCACTGCCTGGGCCTGACGGCAGCTCACTGCCATCTCACCCCTCACACAGAGAAGACTGTTGCACAGTGGAATGAGCACAAAGGCTCCTTATTATCACGCATGCTATATACAAAGATTCCACTAAAACTGCTGGATTCAACAAACACATGCATTTTGCTTTCTCTTGAAACTCCCCCTAAAATGATGGCAAGGGTGTTTTACAAAAGATATATAAACCCAAGGCTGGGTGTGCTGGTGCATATTTGTAATCCCTGGGGGGCAGAGGCAGGAGGATCACAAATTTAAGCTCAGCCTAGGCAACTTATTGATACCTTGTCTCAAAATTTGAAAAAAAAGGGGAAGGAGCACCCAGATGTAGCTAAGGCCAAAGGCCTGGGGTTCCACCCCGAATAAAACACACACACACACACACATACACACACCTATAAACTCAGATACCCAAGCCCACCAGGCAGCTGAGGAAGACTTCTGACATGAAAGAGCGAGAAAGAGACAAGAGCAACAAAACAAACTGAGCCTGCGCAGGAAAACATGATAAAAAACCCAACTAAAGTAATGACTGATGATCTCAGAGAATGAAAATACTGTATTCATTAAAAAATGCTGTAACTAAAAAAATTAAAAGATCTTTGATTTTTAAAATATAAATGAAGGATTCATGAAGAGTTCCTAGAATACAGAGTAAAAAACAAAAGATAAAAATGGGAGAGAAAAGATCAAAAATGATTATACACAATACCATCCAAGAGACCAAATTTAGAAACTTTCTTTCTGTGAGTTCTAGAAGGAAAGGAGAAAAAGCTGAGAGGGAGGAAAATTTATTGAAATAATTCTGGAAAATTTTTAGGAAGTGAAGTTCATGAGTGTCCAGGTTAGAGGGGTCCAGCAGCGGAGACAGAGAGGAGGTTGCTCAAGCAAAGCATGGTCCTGGAGACCGGGCAGGGGTAAGCGTCAAAGGCCACCTGGGTTCTCAGCAAGTGTGCTGCAGGCTGACAGTGGCCACAGCCTCACTCAAGGACAGCTTCCAAGGGGATGCTACACAAGGAGAAACCACGCGCGAGGTGGAGGAGAGTGAAAACACCCTTGGACACTTATGGTCTCAGTGAATTGTATCTCTCCGAGCCCTTTTCTTAGAAATCTACTGGTGGGTGTGCTTCATATGCAGAGGGAGAAATAAAAAAGAATCATGAGGTGCCTGAAACCAGGGGTCTCCACATGGAGGAGCTGAAGGAGCCCCGGGACAACAGCCTCACATTGTCTGTCTGT
>NW_004624740.1:8927676-8942912 GCF_000247695.1 Heterocephalus glaber | reverse complement strand
GAGAGAGAGAGAGAGAGAGAGAGAGAGAGAGAGAGAGAGGAAGAGAGTACTGTCCAAGGTGGACAGGTCAGAAAGTGCTTCCTGAGAGATTTTCAAAGGATACTACCTGCATGTATGAATGGGCCAAAATAAAACCCACTGCAATCCCAGGAACCAGAAAGAAAAAAAGATGAAGGTGATAGAAAACCCAACACATCTGAAAGTTTGGGAAGAGTCACAGCCGAGGGCAGAGGGACAGTGTGACGAGGCCTGGCCAGCTGGGAAGCTCACCTCAGCCCAGGGGTCCCGAGAGTCCAGCCAGGGCTGAGTCACCCAGCGGTGTGGACTGACACCTGTCTCACCTACTGCCTAGTGAGGGTCCTTTCAAAGCCTGTGTCAGTACTGTCTGGTTCCCCAACTGGTGCACGATCAGATCTGGGCCAAGGCCTCCAGATCAAAAAAGGTACTTTTATCAGACCGGAAAGTCCAAGGGCTTAGAGCACCTCCTGGAAGCTGAGGCAAAGGTCAGTTCTTTCTTTGGATAAAATTACTCATTTGCTACATAATCAGATTTCAAAGTCCTTATATTATGGGCAAAATGGAATAATACAAAAATAAAACAGGAACGTTAATTGAAAAAGAACCATACTTCATTTTGTACCCTTTTGGGTGTGTGTGTGTACACTGGCATTGAAACCAGGGCCGTCACACTGAGCTTTATCCCTAGCCTTTAAAATTTTTTTATTTTGAGACCATCTTGCTAAATCAACGAGGCTAGGACTGAACTTGTGATCCTCCTGGCTCAGCCTCCCAGAGTGCTGAGATTACAGGCTTGCACTACCACACTCAGCCTCATATTTATCTGCACTATTGAGAACAGCTTTCAAGTGTTATTAGTCAATTACTATTTTGCAGACGAGTCCTCAAATACAGACATTCCCACGAATCAAACTCTGGGGAAGTACTGGCTAAAGGAAGGAAGAGGCCTCCTCATAACCCAGAAGCGCACGTGAATGGGGTAGGAGAGGAGAAAGTTCAGAGGAGGAAGTTCAGGGGGAGCTTGAGGGACAAGTGATTCTGGGAAAAATGAAAAAAGGGCCACAGTGGTGTCTTAGTCACCTTCCCATCGCTGGACAAAATATCTGACACCTACAACTTGAGGAGGAAGAGGGGTTTATTTTGGCTCACAGTTTTAGTCCATGATCCACCAGCTCCAAGGCAGAATGGCATTGTGCAAGGGCCGGGTGAGGGAAGCTGTTCACACCATGGCAGCTGGGAGGCAGAGGGGGCAGGGAGGCACTGAGGTCGAGAATGTCCCCTCCCAGGTCAGGCCCCGGTGACTGGCTCCTCCTGAGCAGGCTGCCCCTCTGGGCACGAGACCCACCGGGGACATTTCGGATCTAAACCATAACCAGCAGTACCTTCTGGATCTCCCATATTTATCACTCTGTTCTCGCCTGCAGCTGCTCAACTGTGCTGCTTGTTCTTGGGGTCGAGGAGGCAGGGACCACACAGCCAGCCCTGCACCCCTGTAAAGGTGGACGCTGGGCAGAGGGCTGCGCTCTGCCGAGTCGAGGGTGATAAGTAGGATTCACGTGGCAACAGCTGCCTCTGGAGCCATTTTGAGAGACAAAACTACAATGAAACGATTAAATTCTAGATACATCCAAGTACAATTTAACAAAATTTATCTAGCAACTAGTTTTCTGGAGTTAAAACTTAATCTCCAATTCCATCAGAGTAGAGCTAAATCCTCCGTGCAATGTCACCAAAATGCCAGCTTTTTTCTGTCATTTCTCTAAAAGTAACTGTAGGTGCAATCAGGTCTCAGGTAAAGAGAGTTACCCATGTACCACACCTGGTGGGTTTCCTTCAGAGAACACTGCACACAACCTCAATGAAGATGCTCAATTCTCTTCTTGCTCCCAGAGCTAAGGGCTCAGGAGGTGACAGCTCTTCCTTCCCTCCACCATGATGACAAAGCTGTATACCCAAGAGGATGGCCTCTGTGATCAGTGCTTCCTGACCCACAAGGCCTCAAATGGGGCCCAACTCTGTCAGAACCAATAATACTGGCATCCAAGAGAGTGGTGTTGGTGAGCCGGGGAAAGCTCCCTGTCCCGATGCTGTGTGACTCCTCTGTAGTATTTGAGAGGCAGGCCAATGTCATTCAAAGCAGGCTTTGTATGCTGAAACACTTGGGAATGAATTCTAGATGTTCTCTATTTGTCCTTGGAAAAGACATATTCTTTTAGCCTCAGTTTCCTCCTTTGGAATATGAAGAAAAACAGCATTTCTGACTCTAAGATTTTCTTAAGGATTAAATGAATTAATGCTTGTCTAATGGTTGTCACAGTGACCTCCGTCAGAGCTCTGCACTGTTGACTTTATCAGCAGATGCCAAAACTGAGGATGACACCAACATGTCATTGGTAATGAAAGATGCTAGAAGATAATAAGATCATGCTGGACAACAACAAAATATTATCTTCAACATACTAAGAGGAAATACTTCAATTTAGACCTTCCTACTTTGAATAGCTGTCACTCAGAGTGAAAGTCAAATAAAGATTTCTTTGGAAGGAAAAAAGACACTAATTTTACCATTCACTTCAGTCAGAAGGAAACTGTATCCAGCAAGAACAACTGGGGTGCTGGAGACAAAGGGAAGCAAGAAAGCGGCATTCATGGGGATACAATGAGAGTAAGTGCGACCTCAGGGAAGGTACAAGATGGTGGACAGCGGCCTAATCAACTACAAAAATCAACTAAGTATAAACTTTAAAAACAGAGGAGATGGGCCAGGGATTTAGTTCAGTGGTGCAGCCAGCTGCCTTGCAAGCACAAGGTCCTAAATTCAATCCCAGGTACCAAAAAAAAAAAAAAGAGGAGAGGGCCCTGGGAAAACAATGGAGTAGTCTGTACAGTACACTCTTCTTCACCCAGGCAGAGTTACACTGGCAAAATTTGTCTGATCTTTCAAGGGAAGGCTGGACAGTAAACTGCAGTTGACTTCCATCAGTCTCAGCTCCCAGCTCTGAAGGCTGAGCAAGGGTTCCCTGGAGCTGCCTCTGTGAGGCTTGTGGGAGCCACAAGGGGCAGAACCCTCTTCCAAACCCTGGAGATCTGCACTCTGCTGACCTCCGCTTCTGACTAGAGAAGTGCTAGAGGTGGGGTTTCTTTCACCCCTGGTCGCGGTTGCAAGCCACTTCCCCTCTAGATGAAGTGACCGTCAGCTGACTTCAAGGGATGGCACCTTCCCCCATCTTACCCACCCCCACTTTGGGAGATAAACACTAAAGACTCAGCCCTCAAAAGTAACCACACAAGACATGGGAAATTAGAAAGTCACTCTGCATGCTTAGGAAACACCTCACAAGACCTTAAATTTGCACCTTGGACTATTTCTCAGCAAACAGACAGCCCTCAGTAAAGAAACAAAGCCAAAACATCCCAGCAAACCCTGGGAAAGGGACAGAATCTGACTTCCAGAGTCATCACATTACTAAATGCAAATGTTCTGATTCTAACAGGAAAAAACTCCCAAGGCATTACAAAGAAACAGCAAAGTATGGCCTATTCAGAGGAAAAAATATCAGTCAATAATAGCAAATGGCCTTGAAAAAGACGTGAGGACAGGTCTACTAGGCAAAAACATTAAAACAACTGTCTTAAAGATGCTCTAACGGGCCATGGATTTAGCTCAGTGGTTTCGCCGCCTGCCTCACAAGCGCAAGGACCCGAGTTCGATCCCCAGTACCAAAAAAAAAAAAAAAAAAAAGATGCTCTAACAATGAAAATTAAATATAGGAAAAGTCAAGAAAAGGACATGTGCACAAGACAGAAATATTAATAGGACAGAAAACCAAAGAAGCCAAAAAGAAATTATGGAAATAAAAAGGACGATAACTGAAATTAACATTTTATTAGATCCAAAGGAAGATGTGAGTTGGCAGAAGAAATAAATAGTGAACTCAAAGACAGGACAATGGAAATTATTTAGTTGAAGGAACAGAAAGAAAAACAAATTTTACAAAAATGAACAGAGGCTAAGGGACCTGTGGGACATCAGTCAACACACATACACTGGTAGAGTCTCAGCAGGAGGAGAAAGGGGCAGAGAGAATATCTGAAGAAATAATGGCTGAACTTTTCCCAAATGTGAAAGTCATCGACACAGATGCCCCTAGTGTTATGATGGTGCTGCATCCTGATAAACCTCTCATGTGTCAAAACATCATTTAGTCAAAAGTGCATTTCCACATCATAGCTCAGCCCCACCCACCTGAAATGTGCCCAGCACACATTTCTTAACCTAGAGTTGGTCAAAATCATCTAGTACAAAGCCCATTTTATAATAAAAGGTTGAATGTGCCACATAATTTACTGACTATTGTACTGAAAGTGCAAATTAGGAACCAAGGCTTCTGAGAGAAATGGCTGATTCTAGGGCTGAGGCAGGAAATATATGAGAGGGGCCTGGAGAATCTCATAGTACCACAAAGTCAGGAAGTGCTAGAAAAGACAAATGCAAACAAACAAGCAAAAGCTCGCATCGATGGTACAGGGTGATATAGGAGGAGCCAACCATACAAAGGACAACCAACCAAAGAGACAAAGCTGGGACAATCTGAGCAATGGAAGATATACAGCAGCACTGGATTATAACCCAAAGTGTACTTCACAAATAGAGAAGAGGCAAACCCCTTGGGCAGGAGAATTCCAGACAACTTCTGTAGATGCTCTGCCATCAGGACATGGGCTGCACACAGTGACTTCCTCCTCTGGGTCCAGCATGAAGGGTGGGTGGGAGTGATTTCCCAGTGCCTCTGTGAGCCAGTGAAAGTAGCATCAGTGCTCACCCCACAGAGAGAGTGTCCAGGTCCCTTCGTGATTGGGGAAGAAAGGGCACCTGGCCTTTGCCATCTTTCTCCTAAAAATACACAGCCAAGTCTTAGGGGAAAGAAAATTAACCTTTATGTACTGCCAACATGGACTAATAAAAAAATGAGACAAATTTCAATAATAGGTGGTAGGACTTAGATCTACACTGGCCCCCCAATCTCTGGTCTGGAAGGCGACTGGGCTATGGGGTGCTATACTCATCAGTGGATGAATGTGCCGGACCTACTGGAGCTGGGTCACCGGGCTGCGCCCTGGAAGGGCAAGTGTGTCTTCAGCTCTTCCTCTCCCACTGCTTCCTGGCTACCACGGGGTGAGAAACTATCTACCTGGGCCTTTCCACCACGCTGTTTCTCCTTGGAGGCAGCCAACCATGGACTGAAACTGTGTGCCACATAAACCTCTCTTCCTTTGCATTGTAGGCACTGGGTATTTTGTCTTGGCAATGAGGAAAGTAACCAAGACAGTGCGAATCCTACAATTAATTCATGAGGACTCCTCAAAACTGTCAAGGTCATCAAAAATACAGAAAGTCCGAAAAACTGCCACAGCCAAGAAACAACTGAAGAAACAACTAAATATAATGTGTTGTCTTGATTGGAATCTAAGGAAATCTATATAAACTATGTATGGACTTTAATTAAAATTAACATAATGATTTAGCTCAGTGGTTCCGCTGCCTGCCTCACAAGCACAAGGTCCAGAGTTCGATCCCCAGTACAAAAACAAAAATAAAATTCATATACCAGTATCAGTTCAATGATTGTAGCACATCTATCATTAACAATGCCAGATATTAATAACAGGGCAAATCCAGGTTATAAAGGAACTCTATTCTGTCTAGTATTCCTAATTTCTTCATAAGGCAAGGCAATTCTCAAACATAAAGCCTGTCTTGAAAAATCAATAATTAAATTTTCAAACAATGCTCTACAAACTCAGCAAGCTGTACATTTCAGCTATTCCCAGGCTCCACAGGCTGTGACCACCATGTTAGGCCATCACTGGTACATGGAAGGGATCTCAATGTTGCACAACTAAAATCATCAAAGTTGCCGGGCTCATCATGGTCTAATTCATTTCCAGGCTGCCAAAGCCAAAGTTACACCTGAGCTGCTAGCTGAGCATCCAGAAGCAGCAAGCTGACTGCACCTCTTTGTCCCTGCTGCCTCCCCACAGCACAGGTCACTTCCGCCTGCCTCACCAGCTCAGCCCTGCTGCCATGGCCCTCTGAGCAAGAACCTGCTCTGGCTCTCGGCTGTTCAGCCAGAAGCGCTCACTGGGCTTCCTACTGCCTTCCTCTTTCCTTTCCACTAAGGAGTGTTCCGCTTACCAAGAGCAGAAACTCCTTCATCTAGAGGCTAAGTATCACATCTCAAGGACAGAACTCTTCTAGAGCACTATTAAAATAATAATTTTCCAAAATATTCCACTATAGTAATTAAGGAATGATTTGCATGTGGCATGGCACAGGTAATGGCAAGATCCCTGCACTGTAAATGACCAGGGCGTATTCTGGGGGTGAAAAGGATTATAACGGAATCTCCAGAGGATATTTCATGTTGCAAATGTTATGTAGGGTCTGTAAAGATCATCTAAACGTAAGTATATAACCACTGCTTATAATCTCCTACAATTTCCTTTTTTTTAGGATTCATTTTGGGAAGATGGATGTGGTGCCGTGTGCCAGTTACTTTTCTCTCGCTGCTGAGACAAAATACCCGACATCCAAAGTTTGAGAGGAAGAGGTTTATTTGGCTTACAGTTTGCAGAAGTTTCAGTCCATAATCAGCTGACTCCAAGGCAGGGATGACAGACAGGCATGGCAGAGCAGAAACAACATGGCGCACACAAGGCAGCAAAGGTAACAAGGGGGAGGTCAACAGAATCTTACTGCCTTTTTTAACTTATTCAGACTACCAGGATTCTGCAGGGCCAAACTAATCGCTCAGGTGTAGTGGTTTAGTAATCACTCGCCCTTAACCCCAGCAGCCTCATCCATATGAGGCTTTGAGGGACATCTAAACACAAACCATAACACACCGCATGCCCGTAATCCCTGTGTGGGCAACTCAGTGAGCTAATGAGAACTCGTTTCAAATTAATAATTTTAGATAGATAGGTCATCTTAGGTTTTACACCACACAGTATCTTGAATCGAAGGTATTTAAAATTTTTGAAATGGATAAAGAAAGAAATGCAAAAATTTGGGAATTTTCAATATTCTAGTTTATGGCATGTTCTTATTTCTGCACATCAACTTTATGAGAATCAGGAAAGTATGATATGACAGATAAGAGAGATGTATGAATAGGTGGAAGTTTCCTGCTACAGAAAAAGAGAAGAATGATAAAAGGATTTAATGATTAGCAGGTCACTAATGACATAAAATAGCAAACTTGGGGCAGTAAATATTTATTGATATATGAATGAGTGAATGAGTAAGAAGCAAGAAGGTGAGTGGGTACCAAAACTAGCAAGGAAGATGGAACATGTCTGATTTCAGAAGACAACGAGAAAGGAAAGTAGACAAAGGTGAAGAGGCTATTAATGCACCGAACACTGAATACTCTGCGAAGTACCAGGACGACAGTCTTTGTGTTCCAGGTAAATGACCACCCAAAACCATGAAAAGAAATTGGCCTCATCCCCCCCTGGCCAGCAAGTATTGAGTGCACCTGGCCGTCACGAGGTCTGACGCCTGCCCACTCCTGCCCCCGGCTGTGGTGGGGTGCAGACTACAAGGAAGCCTGGACCTTCATTCTGACCTGGTGGGAACAAGGTGCTTCTCCCATGTATGCCTGGGCAACGTCAGAGGAAGCTTAGCAGAGAGCAAGGACTGCAGATGCTGCGATAAGCCCCCACTATCATAGTGCATGTCAGTGATCAGCTGTTGGAAGCAGCGAAGAGGTGACTCCGCCTAAACCCCTGCCTTCTCTTGAAAGTCACAGGCACTCCTGAACCTGGACTTCTATCTACACCTGGAAGAAATCAGACAACAACCTCCCATCCTGTCCCCATTGGTATGATATACAGTATCCTGGTATGATATACAGTAAGATATACAGTAATAGATACAGACCCACAGCAGAGCAACCAAATGACCAAGATATAGCCAAAAGTCACTGGTCATACAAAGAAACCAGAAAAATCCCACCTTGAATGGAAAAGACAATCAAATGTCAAGACGATGTATGTGTTGGAATTATCATTATCTGACAAAAGTTTTAAAGCAGCCATCATAAACATGCTTCTAACAGCAATTACAAACACACCTAATATATGTAATAAGTAGAAAGCTAAATAAAAGAATAACCAAATGGAAATATTTTAAAATACAGTAGCTAAAATAATAAAACTCAATGGATTCCAGAGCAGAAGACAGAATCAATGAACCTGTAACAAAAGGTCTAATATTTATGTCCTCAGAATCCCAACAAGAGATGAGAAAGAAGGTGGGGCTGGAAAAGTTTTTCAAGAGACAATGGTTGAAATTTCTCCAAATATGTAAAGGACATAAACCTATGGATTCAGGAAAATGAGCATACCTACGAAAGAATTAAAACAAAGAAATCCAAGTTAAAGAAATCCAGGCCAGGACAAAAAGTCAAACTTCTGAAAACTGAAAAAAAATTTAATTTTAAAAGCAATGAAAGAGGAAACAACACTTTAACTATAGAAGAAAAACAAACTGTAGAGGGTTTTTCATCAGATACCAGGGAAGCCAGAAGTTTTGAAAGAAGAAAAATATCAATTCAGAAATTTGTTTTAATCTAGCAAAAATAACCCTGAAGAAGAAGAAACCAAAAATGCCAGCTGACGGAAAACTAAGAAGACTGGTTGCCATCAAAATGACTAAAAGAGCTGTTAAAAGAAATTCTTCAAACAGATGGGGAAGATTCCAAAGGAAATTTGGGCCATCAGGAGAAAGAACAATAAAAAGAGAAAAAATGAATAAATACAATAAACAAATTTTTCTTCTCAAGTTCTTATAAATTACACTTGGTGGTTGAAGAAAACTATGCTATCCCATATGGATTTCAATATCCATGTAGGAAATATTTAAGACATTAGAAGTGAGGGAAAGTAAAGAGACAGAGAGATAAAGGTTTTATATTTCACTCAGGGCCAGAGATTTAGCTCAGTGGTTCTGCCGCCTGCCTCGCAACCGCAAGGACCTGAGTTCGATCCCTGATACCAAAAAAAAAAAAGGTTTTATATTTCACTCAAATAGTAAGATGTTGATACCGGTAGACTGATATGTGTGTGTAATGTAAAATTCAGAAGAACCACAACAAATTCTATACAAAGAGATAGATACTCCACAACACTACAGATAACATGGACTTCAAAATAGATTGTCAGAACAAATTTAAAAAGCATAACTCAATCATGTGTTGTCTCTAAGAAACTCACTTCAAATCTAGTAATATTGATACACTGAAAGCAAAATGATGGGAAACGATGGAACATGTAGACATTAATCAAAAGAAAGCAGAAATGGCCATATCACTGCCAGCTAAAGTATGCTCCAAGGCAAAGAAAATTACTAGGGACAAAGAGGAGTATTACATAATGGAAAAAAGATCAAATCTACCAGAAGATGCTGAACTCTTAAATGTGTATGAACCAACACAGTTGCTTAATATGTGAAATAAAAACTAGTAGAACTACAAGAAGACATAAAAAAAAACCAGGGTTACAGCTGGGAGACGTCGACCTTCCTCTTTCAACAATTGACAAGATTATACAGATAATCACCAAGGGTACCAAAAAAACTCAACACTAAACAAACAGAAAGAATTAGACATTTACTGGACACTCCCCCAGATATAGCCAAACACACTTTCTTTGTCAGCACACAAAAGGCATTTACCAAGATGGATACTAAGTCCAGAAAACAAACCTTAACAAGTCTAAAAATATTGTAATCAGTTTGTTCTTTGACCATAACAGAAACAAACCAGAAATCAATAGCAGAAAGACAACAGAAAATCTCCAAACACCAGGCAACAAAAAGAAAAAACTACTAAATAATCCCTGGGCCAAAAAGGAAATCTGAAAAGAAAAACAACTGACAAAACAAGAATGAAAATAAAATGCATCCAAAAACTTGGACGTAGCTAGAGCAGGGTTGAGGGAACATTTGTAGCATTATATGGTATCTTAAAAGACAGGAAAAGTCAGCAATTTTAGTTCTCATCTTAAGAAACTATAAAAAAGGCAAAGAAGCCTAACATACACAGAAAGAAGGGAGTAACAAAAGAAAGAGCAGATATTAATACTGAAATAATAAAGAATGAAATCAATGAAAGAAGAAGTTGATTCTCTGAAGAGAATATAAACCTTGTAGCAAAACTAATAAAGACAAAAGAGAGAAGAAACAAATCACAACCAACTCAGAAATTAGATAATGGGGCTGGAGATTTAGCTCAGTGGCACCGCACCTGCCTCACAAGCACAAGGTCCTGAGTTTGATCCCCGGTACTGGGGGCAAAAAAACCAGAAATGAGATACCGTGCAAACAACAAAGGAAAGTAAGGTAATGCCATGAACAATTTACTGACAAGATTTAACAGTTTGAATGAAATTAACTGATTCCTTGAACACTCAAATGACTGATTACAACTTCTCTTGAATGAAAGAGAATTTGAATAGCCCTGTAACTAGTCCAAAAGTTGAATTAGTAACTTAAAATCTCCTCCAAAAGGCATCTGGCAGCCGCAGTAGCCTCACTAGAGAATTCTACTGTACATTTAAAGAACAAACACCAGCTCTGCACAATCCCTTACAGGACCCACAGAAGGAAACAGTTAGTTTGTGAAGCCAAAACAACACAAAGTAGTACAAAAAGAGAAAACTAGAAATTAATATGCTTTAGGAAGACAGAAGTTAAAGTCCTTCAAAGAAATGTTAGCAAATAGAATTTAGTAATATACAAACGATAGATGGGGTTTGTTCAGGATCCAAGGATGGTTCGATACTTAAAAACAAATGTACTCCATGATATTAATGGTAAAAGAAGAAAAAATGTTCACACAAACTGTCTGCTAGAGCTTTACAAAACAGGGCTTAAAACCATATTTGTATTACCTTCCCACACCATTCCACTCTCATACTGGGGACTGAGCCCAGAGCCTTCATACTGAGCTACATCCACAGCCTTTTTTACTTTTTAAATTTTGAACACGGTCTCAATAAGTTGCTAAGTTCCCTAGGTTGGACTTCAACTTGTGATCCTCCTGCCTCAGCCTCCCAGAGTGCAGGGATCACAGGTGTGCTCCACCAGGCCCAGCTGTATGTATGCATCTCATGCAATGCAGAAGAATCTCTCAAGGGCCTGCAAGGTCTCCATCTCTTAGACTGCATGCAAGAACTGCATGTGCCTTGGAGGAATCCCAGCGTACAAGCACAGCGGACCTAGTCTCACAGTAACCAGTCTTTTGCATCTTTTCCTTCTGACTCTAGGCTCAAGTCCCCCTTCCCTTTAAAATGCCCAAACCACAATGGGGCTCAGCTCTTCTCTTACCATTAGGTATTTTTTTAAAAAGTGTAACTCTACATTCCTACCAGCTGTGTAAGATGTTTTACTGTCCTGTGAAACACCCCAAAGTCTAAGAAAGGGCAGCTCCTAAGAGGATGGAACTAAAATCTCAAACCCATGGAACCCTGGATTCAGAACCAGGACCAGCAGACTCAGGTCAAGAGTGAAGGAAGGTGAGCATGAAATTTCAAAGCAGAACTAAATAGTAAAGAACTTCACCAGGCAAGTGGCACAGCCAAGACCCAAGACAGTGTCGACCCCACTAGCTCCCCAAGCCCTTAAAGCCTCCTCACCAGAGTTGGGAGACAGATCTAGGCCTCCTTCTTGCCTCCCTGTCATGCAGCCTTCAATGGCTGCTTTCTTCTTGTAAAAACCAGCGCCACGGTCCTGGCTTCTGTACATTCAGGCAGCGAGTGCTGCTCAGTATTAATATCACTTAAGGAAAAGCATTTGACTTAAATCTACAATTCATAAGAAAATCCCTCAGAACTCAACTTAGAAAAGAACATGTAAAGAAAAACTATAGCTGACATCAAATGAAGTGGCGAGAGAATAAATCCTTTCCTCCTATGACCAGGAAAAAGGTTAGGATTGGCCATCTCACTCAGGCAATCTATGAAGTACTGAAAGTGGTAGTGAGGGTAAATAAGTGAGAAAAGGAATTAAAAGGCTAGTGACTGGAAAGAGAAAATAAAACTTCTCCTACTTGCAAATGACATCCTGGTCTCAGCAGAATATCCCTGGAAAATTACCAAAAACAAAAACAAGTAAAACAAACAAACAAGGGCAGGAGAAGGGGAAAAAAATAAGTATCAAGATACTCATGTAATGGTACAAGATCCCAATGATGAATGTAACTGTATTTTATACCTAAAATGTACCAATAAACTTAATGGGGGGAAAAAACCCCAAAAAACAAAAACCCCAAAACTTCTAGAATAAGTGAGGTTAGCAAGTTCGAGGAATACAAGATTAAATATAAAAATCAATTCTATTTCTGCATACTAGCAGTGAACAAATGAAAATAGAGTACCATTTGTAACTGCTCAAAAACGACTTAGATACAAATTTAACAAAACATCTTAGGACTTGTACACTGAAAACTACAAAATGCTGATCTTAAAGAAATCAAAGATCTAAATAAATGGAGAGAGAGTGTTTTTAAGATGCAAATTAAGACACAATGGGACTAAAAATCTATTACCACAGCCAACTATAAAATTAATGACAACATCAAATGTTAAAGCAGAAGCAGAAAAGGTGAATTTTCCCCACACGGCTGGTGAGAATGTAAAGTGGCAGAGCCACAACAAACTACTGACACGCCCAGGAAAGGGGAGGAACATGCTGAGGGAAAAAAAGGTGAATCTGCAAAGGTTATATACTTTATAGTTCTGTTTATACCATTCTACAGATGAAAAATCAGGAGAGGGAGAACAGGTTAGTGGTTGTCAAAAGCTAGAGATAGTTGAGGGTGGAGGTGGACTGGACTACGGAGGAACCGTGTGAGGATGATCTTCATGATCATAGAACAGTTCTATTTCATTTTATTTCAGTTTTGGTGCTGGGGATGGAACCGAGGACCCCATGCACACTAAACACACACTCTACCACCGAGCTACACCTCGAGTCCCAGCTCTGGATCTCGACCATGGTGGTGGCTATGTGAATACAAACATGATAACATGACACAGAAACACAGATACACACACACACACTTAAAATCAGTGAAATCTGTAAGGCCAAGGAGTTGTGCCAGTGTCAGTTTCTTGGATTTGATAACACACTGTAGTCATGTAACACATTACCACTTGGGAAAACGAGGTGAAGGGGGTATGATATCTCTTCTGTACTGTTCTTGCAATTTCCTATGAATGTCTACAACTAGTTTAAAATAAAAGGATTTAGTTTTTAGTTTTATTTTGTGGCAGTCTTGGTATAACACATAGGAAAACAGTCCTTCAGCGATGGTGTGACAGCAGAAACTGAGCAACATCCTCTGGGTTAAGGTGACCTTACCTAGCTTGTGAGTCCAAAGACAGAGCCAATGGACTAAGTATGAGAAGTTGTACCTTCCTAAGACATTGTACCTACTTCCATTTTTTTCACTATACACTAGTATCAGGAGAAGAGTAGGACATGATTAAAAAACTATGAAGGTAATGCCTTATGAAGTATTTCTATAAAAATTTTCTACTCAATAAAATGGTTGCTTTAAAAAAAAAAAACCATAAGGTTACATACTTTGATATCAACAATGAAAAGACACACCAGAAAATACATAATTGGAGACAGGTGTGGTGGTGCACACCTATAATCCCAGCACTCTGGGAAGATGAGGCAGGAGGATCGAAAGTTTGAGCACAGTCCAGGTAATTTAGCAACTTAGTGAGACCTCTCTTACATTTAAAATAAAATAATAATAATAATAATGGCTGCGGATGTAGCTCAGTGTGAAGGCCCTGAGTTTAATCCCTAAGTATTGCCCCCCCCAAAAAAAATCACAATTAGAAATAATCAAATGAGATTTTTCTTACACTTTGAATGGGCTTCTGTATTGTTTCCTCACAGTGTTGATTCCCAAACTGTGAGACCAGAATATTCACTGGAGTGCTGCAGGATGTTTTCAATTTGGGTGAGAAAAATAGTGATGCTGAACATTTGTGGGGCACCACGCAAGCTACTAGCTCAAAACAAATCACAGTTTCAATGTGAGGGTGTCCTACATTTATTTTGATCAAGTCATAACTGGAACTGTTAGGTATTTCTCTTGACCTACAGTTCTCATGAAACAAATTACTGAGGGAGCGCCCAGGAGGAGGCTTCCGGGGGCCGCCTTACTAACCCCCCCCCCCAGCACAGAGGAGATAAGCCATGCCGGCACCAGCAGCATGCACACACACACACACACACACACACACACCTGTCAAAATGAGAAGACATGTAAATAAGTCTCAAAACCAGACTTTCAGATCACCTAAAGCAACCCCAAAAGGAAATGAGATGGAATACTCTGAATACTCTCAACCACCTAGACTCCCTGAACTGACAACAAAAGAGGATCTGGAAAAAATGAAATCAGAAATAATTTCTCAGATAATAGCAGAGATTGTGCCCATAGTGCAAGACATGATTAATAAATCGAGAGAGGACACAGATTAAAAAAATAGAGGAGCTGAGAAACATGATGAAATCCAAACACAGGAAACAAATGGAATCCATAAAACAGATACAAACAGATTTCCAGGAGATGAAAAACTCCACTGAAAGCTTATGCAGCAGAATGACTCAATGTGAGGACAGAATTTCAGATATAGAAGATAAGATTGCAATTAATGACCCAGAAAAGAAAAATTTCTTTACAATTCTAAGGGACCACAAGAAACCAATTCAGCAGCTGCTAGACAATGCAAAGAAGAATAACATAAGACTGACTGGAGTCAATGAAGAAACAGGAGAGAGTGCAGATGACATTAAAAAACTGTTCACATAAGTGATGGCAGAAAACTTCCCAAGGAGGGGAAAAGAACTTGACGTACAGATAAGTGAGGCATATAGGACTCCAACTAGCTTTGATAAAAAAAAAAATCTACACATAGGCATATAATTGTTAAGATTCCAGAAACCTGGGCCAGGGTTTAGCTCAGTGGTTTCGCCGCCTGCTGCACAAGCACAAGGACCCAAATTCAATCCCCAGTACCAAAAAAAAAAAGATTCCAGAATCCCAACAGAAGAACAAAATTCTACAAGCAGTTAGAGAAAAGAAACAAATCACATACAAAGGAAAGCCCATCAGAACCACAGCAGACTT
>NW_004624740.1:8894909-8925393 GCF_000247695.1 Heterocephalus glaber | reverse complement strand
TCTTCCAATGCTGAATCAACACTGCCTTCCCTACAATAAAACCACTTTCTACATACTGCCAGATCTGACTTTTTTTGGGTTTTTTTGGTACTGAAGATCAAACTCAGGACCTTGCGCTTGTGAGGCAGGCAGCAGAACCACTGAGCTAAATCCCCGGCAAATAGTACTTATTTCTTTTTTTTTTGTACCGGGGATCAAACTTGGGTCCTTGCATTTATGCACCAGGCAGCGAAACCACTGAGCTAAATCCCCACCTAATGTATTCTTTTATTTTTTTTTGGTACCAAGGATTGAACTTGGGACCTTAAGCTTTCAAGGCAGGCGGCAGAACCACTGAGCTAAATCCCAGGCCTGACTTCTAATAGTTTGTTTTGTTAAACAAATTTTTATCTATGTTCATACTTTTTTCTTCTATTATCTTTAACCAGTTTTAGTATTTTAGTTTTTACCCCAATGTTGATTTCCTAAAATGTGGGGAGAAGTGTTCCTTCTTTTTTATGCTTTAAATGTTTGATATAATTTATCAGTTAACATGTATATGAGCCTGTTGCTGTCATATAGATAGGTTTTCAAGCTAGGAATATACTTTCTTTAATAGGTGCTATTCAAATTTTATATTTCCTCCAGAGTCAGTTTCATTACTTTGTCTTCCAAGGTACTTCTTAGAAGTTGTCAAATTTATTTCAAAACAGATTTTTGTGATACGGTTTCTATATCCTTTTAAATTCTGTAAAATCTGTGGTAATGTCCTCTAAATTCTGATACTGTAATTAAAACAATGTATAATTGATATGGTGTAATAAGAAGAAAAGATCTAAAAGAGTAGGGGAAGTGGGAAAGGTAGGGGAAAGGAAAGAAGGGAAAAGAAAAATATGAGAAAAGGAAAAAAATAGAAACAAAGTCTTTGCAAATAGGGAAGGGTGGAGGGGGTGAAGGGAGAGTAGGAGAAGGGGAAAAAAATAAGAACCAAGGTACATCACGTAAAGGTACAAGATCCAAATGATGAATGTAACTGTATTGTATACCTAAAATGTACCAATAAACTTAAGGGAAAAAAGAAAAATGCCATGAATGAGAAAGTTTGGGAACACATGTGTCAGGGTGTGGCTGGTGTTTCATTAATCCATTTCAAAGCACCCTGGAATATACATCTTGGTCATCTCTCTCACTGTATGCATCACAAGCACCATCTCTCTTAACCTGGATTCCATAATCTTCTATCTACATGCTTAAAGGAACAGGATTTCCAGGTAGTGCAGCCAACTTCCTTGCTCTTCACTTATATGACCACAAAGAAACAAATAAAAAGCAAATGTGCAAACAACTGTGATGAGAGACAACACACTACTCCAAGGGAGTCATGCTGGGGCCCTCCCGTGTGTGTGACAGACGGGCTCTTGTTTTAACACTTTGCCAAGAGCACCCGGTGCCTCTCCACTCCCCCACCCTTTGTATACTGGATCCTCATTTCACCCTCAGATCACTGAACTATTACACCACTTTGTAACTGGTTTCTCTGTCTTACATCTTTGCAAATCCATCCCCTATAATGCTGCTAGACAGCCACTTCCCTACTTAAAACCCTGCAGTGCCTCCCAAGCCCAAGAAAAAGCATTTCAGATGCCATTCAATGCTATCTGTGATCTTGCCTCAGCCTAAGCCCCCCTTTCCCTGTCACCTCTCTTGACCTCCAGCTGCCCAAACTCCCATGGTTCTCCAGTGTGCTCTGTGCTTCTCCAAGGATGTCTTCTCGCGTGTTCTCCTCCTAATGCTCCTCCTCCTGGGGCCTCACTCAGATCCAGGTAAACAGCAGCTCCTCCATGAAGCCTCTCCTGGTGGCTCTCATACCACTTCTGGACACTTTTTTCACCTACCTAGTTTTCTGTTAGACCATTTTTGAAGGCAGGGGCCATTTTTAACTCATCTTTTCATTCTTAGTGTCCAGAGCAGCACCAGACACGCATGGATATTCAACAAGCATTAAGCAAAACAGTGACACACTACCTCAGGCTCTCCTCTGTTCTTATTTTTTTAAGATTTATTTTGGTAAATTCATTCTCTTTGCAGCTACTTTAACACTGCAAACCTCAGGTCTTTGTTGCTGTTTCTTTCTTTCTTTTTTTTTTTTTTTTTGGTACCAGGGATCGAACTCGGGTCCTTGCGCTTGCTCAGCAAATGCCAAAACCACTGAGCCCATTGCTGTTTCTTGACGCTCCCAGAACACGTTCTTCCTAAATAGTTAGGTCTGTGACAGACCGCACGTCAGGTATACAATCAATGACTAGCCTTCTTACCTCGTGCTTATTTGAGACCAGAGTTTGTGAAATTTTAATCAAATGATTCCCATATTATTAAATATCACTAACCTGAGCAGTTGTGCAGGAAGGCACTTAGGCTATTGGGAGGGGAAGAGTGAGGCTTCCATTGTTCAAGTTAGGCCTGACTTGACTTACATAAAAAGCACTTAGATAAACAGAAAACAGAGCTCATTCTTGACATTACTTTGCTATTAACTTACTGTTTCAGTGGTGCAGCTCGCATACCATAGAATTCAGCTTTCTAAAGTGTACAATCTAGTGGTTTTCAATATAGTCATGAAGTTGTACAACCAACATACTATAATTCCAGAACATTTCCATCAGCCCAAAAAGAAGCCCACACCCACTGACAGTCACTTTCCAGTCTGTTCTTCCTCCAGTCTCTGGCAACCAGCAATCTACTTCCTGTTTCCGTGGATTTGCCTACTCTGAAGGTTTCCTATGAATGCAACCATACAATACCTGCCTTTTTGTGTCTGGCATTTTTCACCTAGAAATTCTATTTTCAAGGTTTACCCATGTCCATTTCTTAAAAGAATTTCTTTAATGGAGAATGTTAACAGAAAACTAGGCAGAGTAGTACAATGACTATTTAGTCTCAGCCATCCACATACCCATGACCTTCTCACCTTATATTAGCTTGAGTCAAATCCCAAATACCATTATTTCTTTGTCAGCACTTGAGCAAGGATATAACCATTATGGCAGCTCCATGAACACTGGTACTGTACGAAGGGTTTTTTCTTCTTAGTTGAGTGGCCTACCTCTACCAAGAACCACATTTTTCCTTTGCTAGGCATTTCTTACTTTAAAAAGACACCAGATTAGGGTATTTGTTCTGACAAATAAAAGCACTAAAGAGAAAGGCAGAAATAGTATCATGAACTACAATCCCAAACAAAATTCTCCAGATGCCAAAACTCAAAGCAATCTGAAACTTGATAAATATCTCAATATTTTTTCTGACAGCCAGAACCTCATATGGAGGTTGTTTACTATTTCAGCTTTTCCTTGTCATCCCAAGAAAGGACTAGAGGTTATTACAAGGGTATTTTGTTTTTGTTTTTAGCATGTACCTTTCTAAAAATTCCAAACCAGGAAGCACTTCAAGATGGCTAGATGAGGGCTAAAAACAGAAGCAATTTCCCACAGAGGAGTTCATGAACCTTAGGAAGGAATTCAGGGCTTTTTCTTTTTAGGATTTTGTTCATGTTTGTTCTAGGAAAGGTAGCAGAAAAGCTGATATTCACCGTAATAAAGTGAGGAGAAAGTAAATTAAAAAGCAGAAGAAAGGATAAAGAGAACAGACGCTTGCATATTTGAGTGACTTACCTTTCTATGCGCTATCAGGAGGCAGTTGGAATGTTCGTGTTCACACGCAACTTCATAGTCAGGAATCAGATCCACCAATTCCCAGACAAAGCGGACCACTTCCTCGTGCCAGGGCACGTTGGCCATGGTCAGGCTGCTTGCTGAACTTTCTCCGCAGTAGGTGACACCCTGCGGGAACATCACAATGGTCAGGGATGGTCACAGAGTAAGAATTCAGGGCCCAAAAGTCCTCACGGTCATCTAATCCAATCCAATCCAACCCAGATTTTAAAATGAAAAAGGAGACAGATAATGACTGCTGAGGAGACCATACGAGGTGTTGGTGACAAAGGCAGCACCAGGGGACCCAAGCCAATGAGCTCCTGTGTTTTGCACTGTGACCCCACTGCTATCTAGGCACTATAATATGTTGGTATCAACAGCGTATCTTCCCCTGCAGTCACTTGTGCACTGTAGCAGAATAATTCTGAAGGACCCACAATCCCCTAGTCCAGTGATAGCGAACCTTCTAGAGCTTTCAATGATACAAACAGTCCACTGCCTCATGCGTGCCGTGGGTTCTCCACCACTGCCCTAGCACATAATAGTGAATGAATACATTCTCCAGTATAACTGAGATTGAGACTGGCACACTTCAGACACCCAGAAAAATTCACTGACCAACCAAATAACTGGGAAAATGAGGCAAGCTGCCATTCCCCAGTATAACTGAGATTGAAACCATATTTTTATGCTTTTTCTGTAAGGGGCCAAATAGGGATCCCTTTGAGATTGTCCTTAGGGAGATCACTTTGTGATGCACTTTGAATAGGAATACACATAAACAAAGAATCACACCAAAAGAGAAATATATTTGTGGATACACCTACATACCCCACCAGACACCCACACATACATAATTTATCCCACCAGTATAGGAATTCCTAGAAATAAAACCAGAATAAGATAAGCCGGCTTCTAACTCTTTTGAACTCTGCCTGACAGCCTAGGCATATCTCAAAAGTTTCATAACTAGTTCTCTGATTGGTAAATTACATAATGACACAGGAATGATGTTCTAATAATAAGGGATTTCTTAATTCTGTGAACTCTTCAAATACCCCAAAATCAAACTTTCTTGACAAGTGGCTTGAATGTCATTGAGATAATTAAAAATGAAATAAAAAGGGACATGCAGCACTCACACACACACACACACACACAGACTGGAAGAGGCAGAATGACATCAAATTTTAAAAGCCCACAAATGAGCGCTGCAGTGACCCTGCCCCACTGATGGCGGAGCTGGGACTTGGCCGAAGACTCCGATGAGCTCTGTGAAATGCACTGCTCCAGATGGCTGTTCAAAAGGATGACTGGTACACTAAACCGAGATGGGCTTCACTGAATATAAACTACCCACAGTCAGCTTAATTACAACAAACAAGCAAACCTTCTCTATTTGCCCACTGATTTACAGAATTCATTAAACGGTGTTATAGGTGAATTTTTTAAAAAGCAAATAATAATATAGCTCAAAATACCATTAAAGTATTGCTGAAAAACTGCTAAACTCTCCCAAATGCATAAGAAAATAGAATATGATTTATTGATGGGTCATAAAATACACTTAGCTTCAATTTAAATACCGTTTATATGAATTATACAACCATGTACATAGCTATTTCAAAGGAATTTCTTTTTAATATTTAAAAAGTTCACTGAAGCACGGAGATTTCAGATAAGACTGTGTAGTTGTGACAATGACTCTTGAAAATATTTTAATACTTTTTTATTCAGCAATAATAAATGATGAAACATTAAGGGAGACTTGGTTTGGAAATAGTGTAAGAAAATGAACGCCATGGCTCATTAACGCCTTCACAGAATACTTCTCTTGACAGTCTACGATGCTTCATAATTTATACGGCCCTTCCACCCAGAAGTTCTCCGTTTACTCAGTCAAAACCCTCTGAGGTAAACAGTACTGGGTCAGCTAGCGCTTTGTTGTAACAAAAATGCTCTGGGCAAAAAATGGCCTCAGGGAATTGGGATTCGGGTCACCGGTGAACGGTGAATGACTCTCACTCAATTTTGGCTCCTAACCCTAACCCTTCAAGGTCTGGTGGCCTCCCTGCTTCACCCATTTCTCTTCAGCCTACACTCTAGTCTACTGATGGCTCTGCTCTGATTTTACTCCTGAGCACAGCTGACCCTGAATTATCTAATGCCACTTTGTTTTCCCCTTGTATCGTGGCTGTCTGCCACCTTCCCCTCCATCGCCCCATTTATCACCAGCAGCAAGGTCCTCCCCGACAGCTGTGAACCAAGACAACCTGAGGAAAACAAACGGCTGCAACGTGGAGCTCAAAGAACAGTCACTCACTCTAGAATCTACGAGACAGAAAGGAGTTGGGAGAGCAGGACCGTAGCACATCATCCATGCCCTGGCGCCTGGTGACTTGGTGACTTTTTCATGCATCTCACTGCTCTGCGAGATGGGAGCCATAAAGGCTCTGTTTTACTGGCTGTTTGGGAAGTTTGTTTTGGGATTCATGTCCTGAGGGAGTAGCAGTATTTCCACAGTTTGACTATTTGATATTCTACTTAAACTGACTGGATGTCAAGAGATTCCTACTACTGTTTATGTTCCCTATCGTTTGATGACTAAAGAAATACATCATGAAGTACTTTTTGGCTATATACCCAAAACATGTCACTGCTTTAACCCAAAAATGCTCCAATAACCCCCCGCGCCAAACCTAGCCCCAGTGTCTCGGCATGGCACTTGAACCTTCTTCACCTTCCTCTGTAGCCTTTTAATCAGGGACTCCTAAGCCCTTGCTCATCCCCCACACCCCCAAGTGTCCCAAGCCAGGCTGCCCTAGTCATCCAGGGACCTTATTCCACCTGGCCTCATCGCGACCTATGCAAACCCGGCACCAGGTGACCAGTGTGAGGCTGGGACCACACTCAGAGCTCCCAGGCAGCAGCCTGAGCTCTGGGAGCCAAGATCGAGCCCTACACTTCTGCACAGCAGCAACCTCTGGAGCTCTTCTAGCACACTCTCTCATTAGTATTACTCAGGGTTTGCTACTCTTTTCTGATTATGGACCAACTGCCAAACAGGACTTAGGCACTGCTGCGTCAGTGAACAACAGCCAGGCCCCGTACCCTTGTGTGGAGAAAGAGCCTGAGCTATGCTAGGACAATCATTTTGCAAGGCTCGTGCTGCAAAGACTGAGCACCGAAGACAGGCACAACGCTAAGGAAAGCAGGTGAAATCATTTGACAACAAATAATTACTGAGCACTTACTGTTCTCAAGGTGTGATGTGAGGCAGAGAATACAATGACAGCTTTTCACTTACAAAGGGATTGTGTTATTAAAGTTTTCAATAAAGCAGATGTTTGTAATATGAAACACATCTTTACAAACAAGCAAGCAAATGACAGTTAAGAGTCTCAGGCTAGCAAAGAAAGGCCTACTTAAGCCTAATGAAGCTAAAATACATGTTAATTTACAGGGAATATAATAAAAATGGTTTATAAGACTGGCAAGGAAAGAAAAGAGGAAATCAATATAATAAAGAAATAGCTTCTTTTTACTTAGTTTCAGTAAGTGTCCCTAATGGAAAGTGATCTCCACATTTACTGAACACAGGAATAGGCTACTCCAATTCTCAAAACAAACCTCTTAAACAGATGCTATTATTCTAATTTTTGTATTGTAGTATTGAGAAAATTTAGGCTCAAGGAAATTAAGTAATCCGCCCCAAGCCACATCCCTACATTTCAGGAATGCATTCAAACTGCTCTTCCAATTCCCCATCTGAGACCGCAGGTCGTGCAGCCCACAAGGGACCGCGAGGGACCCCCAGGACCCCCACGTACACATGGTGGGTGAGGAGATGGTGAGGGCAGACTGGCCACAGCACCACCCCTAACTGACAATTTCCCTTCTTGACCCAAGGGTGTTAATACCATGACTTACACAACCAACATACAGAGATTCTTTTCCTTTAAGCTCACAAATAAGATGAAAGAGAAAATGGGAAGAAGATAGAAAAAGGATGACAGAATTTCCTATGGAGCTCCTAATCCTACCACTAAGCTAGGTTAGAGCTAGAAGACAAAAATGACAGAAAGAAGTTGGACAAACATATATGTGAGAAACTTAAAGTATATTTAGTAATCTGTAAACAGTTCAGCACAATATTCTGAACACACACGTACGTTTCTATATAAATAATAAAAAGCAACCTGGGCCAGGGACTTAGCTCAGTGGTGCTGCCACCTGCCTCACAAGCTCAAGGTCCCAAGTTCAATCCCCAGTGCCCCCCCCCAAAAGCAATGCATAAAAAGACTGTAACAGCATCGTGTGCCGTGTAGCTCTGCAGGGAGCCCTAGGTACATCACCAGCCCCGAACAATGTGTATCATTAATTACACATCTTGGTCACTTACGTAACCTTGAGGTACTACTAAATTTGAACTCCAGAGGAAAAAAAAATGGAAACAAGGTCTTTGCAAATAGGGAAGGGTGGAGGGGGTGAAGGGAGGGCAAGGGAAGGGGAAAAAAAATAAGAACCAAAAGACTCATGTAATGGTACAAGATCCCAATGATGAATGTAACTGTATTTTATACCTAAAATGTACCAATAAAGTTAATGGGGAAAAAAAAATTGAACTCCAGATCCCTCTGAGGTTCAAATGGGAGTCTAGGAAGACTTCATTTTTTACCAAAAGCATAGGTAAGGAACAAGCCTTCCAAGTGCTAGTCTGGGTAGGTGGGTAGACTTCTTCCTAATCCAGCCAGTCAATGACAGCAAAAGGGTACAACCTTCCTCTAAGCCGAAGTCCCCATAGGACCTGCAGGGGACCACCAGAACAATCTCCTTTCTTCTGCCCCCAAGGGCTTTCTTTACAGACTTGGTAGATCAGCTGTGTTCTCAAAAGTACATTTCCCCTAACATATCAATTCTGTGTGTTTATTTCTGGAGAGATTTCTGGTTATCTTAGCCTGCCATATTGCTAGTTCTCATCAAATGTGGTTTTCAGATTGTTTAGGACTTATTATTTTTAAAACACTTCCATTTTAAAAAAATTTAAACTTAATAAGAAAACAAAAAGATGAGATTTTAGACATTAAGCAGTTTCATCCTGTTGAGCAGGAAAACATGACTTCTCCACTCAGTGATCTCGACTCTTACCACTAACACCTGCACAACCCCTTACGGAACCAGAAAGTGCTCTATCACTAAGCTGCATCCCAGCCCCACTTCAGTCTTTTAAATTACAGAAGTAATGCGTGCTCACTGTAATAACTGACCAATACAGAATTATGAAAACCAAACTTATTAAGTCTTTCCTTCCCTTTCTCCCAAACAGAACACTATTAGCAACCAGACACCCATCCTTATGTACTTATGAACATACACAGCTGAAAATATAATCACAAACACTCTTCCATAACTTATCTTTTAGTAGTATGCTATATTCCTTTCGCTGTTTTGCTCCAAAAGAAAGACACTTTATTACCTTGCTAGAGAGAGAAATGAGTTAACAAAGCATGTGCTCTAACCCTGGACCGACGAGGCACCTGACACGGCAGGACATTTCCACCTGAAGTCTTCTACAGAAGTCAGGCTGGTCATGGCCACGTTTTCCCCTGATACAACACAGACTGCTATCTATTACACTATACTTCACTATTAAGAACACATTAAATTGGGCCAGGGATTTAGCTCAGTGGTGCCGCTCCCTGTCTCACAAGTGCAAAGTCCTCAGTTCGATCCCCAGTACCCCCCCCAAAAAAATAAAACCATTAAATTATGTTCTGATTACACATTTCTCTAAGAATTTTCAATTATTAAATCTCTCAAAATAGCTCAATTTACTTTTGTAGATTATGCCTATTCAAGAAGATATTCATCTCTTAAAAAGCATGTCCGTATCAATTATTTTTTATTTCCAGTCATTTAACAAGAGCTGGCACATGAAGAGGGCTTACAAATATTGCTGGATATGGGAATAAAACAGTAAAATGGGAAACTTGTTGGGAAAAAAACATGTTTTATAACATCTTAGATAGTAATGTTAATGCTAAACTAGAAAAAAAAAGCCCTCCAGAGAATTATCCTGTTTACGAAGTAATCATCTTCCTTCAAAATATATTTACTTTCTGATTATACCTTTTCCACTATAGAAAACAGAGAGAGATGCAGGCAGAGAAAGAAGAAGGAAGAAAAAAGGTGACAAGTCGTCAGCCAAGTTGCTTTATGATTATAGAGATTTTACTGCAACATAATTTGAGGACGCATTCTTTAATAGCTAAATCATAAATTAAAAGACCACTAATCTCTGATGTTGGCAAGGTTTTCTTAAACTGGGACATATATTTTCAGATGTAGTTTGTATCTCTGCACCATTAAACCTTTTGCCAAGAGTAACCATTTGAAATCAAAAGCAATTTCGAAAGAAAAGAGTGCTTTGGCCCCACCAGGGAGAGTCGGTGCCGCGCTCAGAGAGCAGTATTTCATTCGTCCCCGCCTCCCCACCCTCCCGGAGCACAGAAGCCCGAACTGAGGGGTGAAATCCTCTCTTACAACACGGAGGGCATCTGCGAAAACACACACTGGAAAAGGCTGGTTTTGCTTTCGGAGTCGGGGTACATTTTCCCGTTTGCCTCGCTTCTTTACACCCCGCAGCCTTGACTGCCAGCCCACGTGGATGAATTCCAAATCGCTACCCACTCTTGACTCACCCCAAACCCCACGCTTGTACAAACCTATGTCCTCATGGGACCTGTACCTGGACATTTAAAAGCAGCTCAAAGCTAACATGGCCAATGGGGTTCACTTAACAGTTTCTTCCCAAACTTCTCCCCGTTTTCTCTCAGTAAGTCCCACCTCCCACATGACTGCTTAAGCCAAAACACGGATGCTTTTCCTGACCCCTCTCGTCTTCCACGCCTACATCTAATCTATCAATGTATCCTGTCTGCGACACTTTCAAAACTGCCCCTAAACCTGCCCAACTGCTCTCGAACCACATCATCTTGCTGGGATTAAGCAGAAGGTTCCTCCTCCGTCTGAGGCCACTACTGCCCTCTGCTGTCCACTCGTGATGCAGCAGCAGGGAGCGCTTTCAAATCCTATCGCGTGGCTCCCAGGCTTCAACATTGATATTTTATAAGCTTACTGCTAAACTGTATAAAACCCAATGCCCGCATCTTCACTTGAAAGGCCTAGCAAAGTCGGCTCCGCCCGCGTCTCTGCTTCATCGGGTCCACTGCCAACCTCCAGGGCACTGCCAGGACCCGGCGCTCTCTGCCCAAGCCCAGGTGGCCGGGCCTCTCAGGACCTGGTGAACAGGTTTCCCGCAAAAGACAAGATGGGGCACAATGCATATGCATTCACCCTTTTACCCAGCGGCGCACTGACAAATTCCGCCCCCACCCCGTAAAACACTGGCAAAAATAGGAAGGAGACAAGCAGGTGTTTAGTCTAACAATATATTCAGCATAACCAAGGAAACATTCTTAGGGTACGACCTAACTACTTGCTCTGCTCTAACTGCTAATCCACAGGAAAGGGCCAGAGGGGCAACCAACTGACAAAATCTAAGCATCCGCATGGCGAACCAGTCACCATTCTTATTCCATCTTCATCAGTTTTGCTCCTCTCTCCTCACCCTCTTTTTTAATAGATCCATTTTCTTTAACAAAATAATGAGGAAATATGAATGGAAGAGGAACTGAGAAACTAAAGGAAGTTTAGGAAAGAAAGACTATAACCTCCATTTGGATCCTGAGTCAAAAATAGTTTAAATAGTACTAAGTTTACAGAATAAAAACTGTTTCTAGAATAAAAAGAAATCTGTAAAATGTGAAACCTCTGTGTTCCAATAATGAAGTTTGTAGGTGTGAGCCTCGTACGATGAGCAAGAGCCTTTAAGAGTGCGTACGTTTGGAGATAAGGCTGGCACAGCGGGATGCACGGCCCAGTGCTGGGGGCTGCAGCGAGCCGAGCCGGGTGAGACCAGGAGAAACCAGCAGAGCCACAGCAGACCCGAGAGAGACAAAGGCCACAAATCGGCTCAGGGTCAGAGTGCTTTCGAGGTGTGCTCTGTCCCTGCCTTCAATCTCAGAGCAGGGCTCTGGTCACAACTGCATAACTGTCAAAGCTGAGCGACAATCAGACGGACGGAAAGACAGATGGACGGATGGATGGATGGGAGATCAGCACACCACCCATCTACTGCTTAATATGTCTGAATATGTCTGAACAAACTTCACAAAGTTTATTTAAAGGTCAACCAGTTACTCATTACAAGACTTTTCTCAGCTCAGTGTCACTGTGTGAAAGTATTCATTTTGTGTTGTCTATCTCTGACTAAAATACAGGCTCTCTGAGAGCAAAAGCTTAATCTTCTTTACTGTTATTATCCCCAATGCCTAGAACAGCACCAGGCTCTCAATACTGCTGAAGGAATAGGAAAACAAAATGCCTAGGAGCTCCTTTAGAGGTTTTTTTGTTTGGTTTGATGGGAGTAGGGGGAATACTGGAGATTGAACCTAGGGTCTTTGCACTGAGCTACATCCCTGGCTCTTTGTGTTTTATTTTGAGATGGGGTCTCGATAAGTTGACCAGACTGGGCTCAAACATGTGATCCTCCTGCCTCAGCCTCCAAGAGTGCTGGGATTACATGTGCACACCCCCACATCTGGTTTCCCTTATAATTATAATAGCATTCAACTGCATCACGGCCAGCAAAGTGCCAAGACAAGATAAGTCCAAGCCTAGCAGCAGGGCTCACCTTCACTTCGATGAAGTCGGGACATCCCAGGGACACGAGCTCAGCATAGGCCTGGAGTTCATCCACATTCCAGGACTTCACCAGCGTCAATCTGTACACAGTGCGCTGTGGCTGAAACAAAGGAAAGTCAACTTGGCTGTCATTTCAGTGGAAGTCATCTATTCAGAAAATTCTCAAACTTTCCAATACATAGAGAACCCAGGTTAGGTGAAGCCCAGCATGAACTTAGGTAAACTGAAGTTACATCTGAGGGACAGACGAAAAGAAGATATCAGCATGAATAAGATTCTCACATGCCTTACTGAAGGCACAGATATGAAAATATGTCTTTTCTGTCCCTCACAACATCTAACACTACGTTAGGTGCCCATAGGTTTGTGACATGCACACACAATTAGATTTAGTAAGAAATGGCAAATTGATGAAATGGTTTTAGGCTGTGGGAAAATTAATTCAAATAACCTTTAGGCTTTTGGGTAATGATCACTCAAACTGCTAATGACAAGAGTTATTACTGTTGTCTTCTTTTCCTGCTTTCCTGTTATTTAATAATCTTTCGGCATTTTTCATTCACAGAGAAGGCGCATTCTGGACTGTCAGTGTTCCCATTTGTTTACCACGTAACCAAAAGATGTACCTACTTTCCAAAAAGCTTACACCC
Source organism: Heterocephalus glaber (assembly GCF_000247695.1). Next base: position 8,912,285 of record NW_004624740.1, on the reverse strand, counting down.
TTTGACTTTGCAGCTCCCCTCCTGGATCCAAATGAAATGATTATAAAGATACAAAGACTTACTGACAAAGTTCTCACAACAAAATTATTGATAGCTTAATGTGTAAAGTATGGCCCTCCCCTTGAGTGAAGGCAGGAAGTGCGACTTGCTTGTAACCGACAGAAAATGGCAAAGGTGACGGGTGTGGGGGGCCATGACCTGCAAACTCCCAGGTAAGCAGCAAGGCCCAAAATAACGGACAGAAAAGCGAAATGAAGACATGAATAAAAGGACTCGAATCTCTTTATTATTGTTTATATTTCCATTTGTTTGTCTGCAGTCACTACTCAGAATTAAACCCAGGGCCTTCACACTAAGCTACATCCTCAGGCCCTTTTTCTTTTTTATTCTGAGACAGGGTCTCACTAAGTCATTAAGTTCCCCAGGCTGGACTCAAACTTGTGATTTTCCTGCCTCAGCCTCCCAGAGTGTTGGGATTTCAGGTGTGCACCACCATGTCTGGCTTGTATTGTTTGAAATCTTCCACAGTTAATAATAATATTTTTTTAAAAACACTTGAGATCTTTAATAAAGAAAAGAAAACTTAGAGATCTTTAATGAAGAATGTTCAGCAGGTACATTAGATCCTGGAGTTATGACTGGCCTGACATACAAATGACTTGGGTTATGACCAAAATTTTAGTTTTAACTTACAACCAAAGTCTTGAGTTATGACCTGAATGCTGGCCACTTGTGCTTCCAGATGGTCTCAGATACAGATCTAATCCTTAAAGAGGTCTGAAAGGAATATTACCACACCCTTTCCTGTGTGGCGCTAATTGAGAAATCCTGGGCCAATGTCTCTCCAAGGACACTGAGATCCGCCTGTGTACAGGAGAGAGACTTTGAAGGCTCTGCAGAGGAGCCTGAGCCTTCAGTTAATCAATCTGAGTTGCAACCAGCAACTGTGAATGAACTGAGTTCATAAGTCAAGGGTCCACTGTATATCAGAAAATAGTGTTTTCCAAGCATATTTACTCATATATACTTAAAAGCTCCTTTGGAAAGACCTTAGACAATGCAAGGAAAGAAAGATCTTCTGGGCCCCCTTTACATAGCTAGAATTCTTCCAATGTCAAATGAAAAAAAAAAAAAGCAAAAAGAAAAGAAGAAAACTGCAGACCAATCTCACTTATATAAGCAAAAATCTTAGAGAAAGTTGAGCAGATAAAATTTAGTACAATGCTAAAAATTCTAAGATTATAAAGATGATTCAATATAGGGTGTCAGACATGGTAACAGTGCATCATGTTACAATTTCAACACGGAAAAACTATCATCTTCCTAGATATCCAAAGGCATTTGAACAGAGTTCAAAAGCCAACCATGATTTTAAAATAAAAAGAACAAGTCAAAACCATCTGGTAAATTCAAATATTAAAAAACACATCTTTAGGGCTGGGAATTTAGCTCAGTGGCACCGCACCTACCTTGCAAGCTCAAGGTCCTGAGTTCAATCCCCAGTACCCAAAACACACCTTTAATGTAAAGAAAAACATTTTCTAGCCAATAGTCCATGAAATTCATAGTGGTTGAAAAAAGGCAGTCCTTTTTAGTCGGACTATAAAAGACCATTCACTGTATTATTTTTTATTTTAACACTTTCTGCAAGTTGTAGTCAAGGTAAAAAGCCCAGGACGAGAATTACTAATAAGTATACAAAAAATGACTAACTGCAAATAATCCAACTGGCTTCTTGAAAACTTAACACCATCAACTAAAAAATTAGATTAGGAGAAAATAGCTAGTTATCAAATGGTTAAAATGAATGTGAACTCTGAGACCACAATTAATCCCAAGCCACACAGTAGGTGTCATTTTCTCTTTTTCTCAGTTGTTACCTGTGTAAAATGAGGGGATTTTACACAAGATTAAAAGTGCTAATCCATGTAGCACTTAGAATCAATGTGGCAGCAGTAAATCATACCAAGTAGTAGCTATTATATGCCAGCCATAATCGATTATAAAATACAAGGCAAAGAATATTCAATTTATAATTATAAAATACATCTATTAAAATCTAGTGATTAACCTATGAAATAACGTGCATTACAGTAAATAAGATAAACTTTTCTGAGAGACCTACACAAAAGCTCGCCTACGCAGAGAGCCATGATGGATTTATAAATAGAACACTATCTCAATAGGGATTGAACAATTCCTTTGCAAAAATAAACTGGCGCCAACACTAACACTAAAAACAATAGCAGGAGTTAGCAATCGGCACTCAGTGTGTGGATGTGACTATCATCCTCACTTCCCAGACAAGAATCTGAGGGCGAGAGCTAAGGAAACTGCCCAAAACTCCGCAGCTGGGATGTAAATCCACACATGGGGAATCCAGAGCAGGGTCTCTCTCACTCTGCGAACCACGGAAAGCTGTAAGAGACACACGAAGCAACGGCACAGCAAGAGTGTGTAGCTCAACGGGTGATCATGAAATAGCCATCACCAGAGGCCCGTCCCCGCAATCGGATCCACCTCTTTATCTAAAGACAGCAGGTCCTGACCTGAAAGTTAAAGGGTTTGCATTTTTTGCCTGTGTTTAAAAATTATATAAATAGAATTATATATTCTGTTGTGTTTGGCTTCTATCAATAGTGTCTTCATAAAATTCATCCATGTTAAAAAAAAATTCATCCATGTTGCTACATATTGGGGTTTGTCACTTTCTTTGTTATTAGTATTCCACTGTGTGACAATATAACAATTTACTCAACCATTCTCTGGTGGCAGACATCTGGATTATCTCCATATTTCAGCTATTGCCAAAAAACTGCTGTTATCTCTTATAATATTAGAGTTTAGTTCTGCCTGTTCAAGGAAATTATATAAAATGCTACTGTGCCATAAATTCAGAGAGTTGTACTGCAGATTAAACCCAGGGCCGGCACTGAGCTACATCCCTAGCCCTTGCTTAATTTTATGTATGAGGCAGGTTCTTGCTAAATCACTAAGTGGCCCAGGCAGGGTTTGAACTTGTGATCCTCCTACCTGGGCCTCCCAGAGTTCCAGGTTACAGCCATGTGTCACCACGCCCATCCTGTGACATACATTCCTCTGTGCTGGCCTCTGTCAATGAACTTGATGCTTGCAAGAGTCACTCGTGCTGTTATTTTTATTGCCACTTAGAGCTCCACTGTGTAAGTGTACTGGTAGTGAAGGACCCCCCTCCGCTTTAGGTCTCTTACATAATGCACCGTGAGCGTGACTGCACTTGTCTCTCAATGCACAAGTGCACGGAGTTTCTAGGCCAGACCTAAGGATGGAATGCTGGATCACAGGATATGCATGCACTCAATTTTAGCAGATATCTCAGACTGATTTCCAAAGTGATTTGCTCACACTTCCACCTGGAGTATACCAGAGTTCTAGTTGCTTCTCATTATTTCGTGTTTCTATCTTTATATTTTAGCCACTCTTGCACTGCTTTGCTCTGTTTCATCTCATTATTTGCGAAGCTGAGTGTGTGTGCGTATGGTTTCTGGCTATTTGCATGTCTACACTGGTGAAGTACAAGCTCCAGCATCTATGATATTTCTCTATTGGGTATCTGTCTTTTCTGCTGATTCTTAACAAATCTGTTGTGTTTTCTAGCTAGAAGAGCTCTGTGATAAGGGTATTAGAAATATTTTCTTCTGCTTTATGGCTTTCTTTTCCCACTATCTTCAACACAATTCCTAATTTTAGCACATTGCAATTTATTGTTCTTTCTTTCATGATTAGTGCTTGTGTCTGTTTAAAGAATCTTTCCATACATATATCAAGAACATAAAGATAATTGTATATTCTTTTCCAAAAATTTTGTCATTTTGTCTTTCACATTTGTGTCTAAAATCCACCAAAGCTGGTTTCTGTGTGTGGTGTTATTTCCACTCAGATATTCCATTGTAATAAATACAATAAAGTCAGTGTCTACGCACGCGAGGGCCTACTTCAGTTTTGTTTTGTTTTCCTATTCTGTCCCATTGATTCAACTGTTTAGCCCTGTCCCAATGTCACACTGTTTGATAATAAAACTTTATGTCCAGTAGAGATGGTGGTTCTCAGAGGCAATTCTGGGCCACAGGGGCATTGTGTTACGATTTTGTAACCTCTCTACATAGGTTATTCAAATGGTAACATCTTCAGAATATTTCTGCTTTTCACAAGTGGGGGGTGCTACTGACATCTAGTGGGTAGAGGCCAGGCTGCTCCCGAACATCTCACCACCCATAGGACAGTCCTTCCACCCCCTTTCCTATACAGATGCAGTTAGCCCACAATCCCAGTGGGCCCCAAGCTAAGACAGTGTGGTAAAGCAAGTCTTACCCTGTCCTTTTTCAAGAGAGTCTTGGCCCTCTGCCTATCCAGCCATTTCAAAATCGGCTTATGAACATCCACAAACATGCATAATTCTTTGTGATTTTCATTGAGGTGGCACTGATTCTATTATCCAGTGTTGCCCAGTAGAATATAAGGTGAACCAAAAATACAAACCATGCATTTAATTTTAAATTTGCTAGGGCTAATGCTGAAAAATTAAAACCTTAACAGGGAAAATTTATTTTAACATATTTTAACTTATTATATCAAAATATTATCACCTCCAAAAGTAATCAATATTTTAAAATAATCAGAAAATCTGACATTCTTTCTTCCATACTAGGTCTGTGAATTGCAGTGCGCATCTTATACATTTATCACAGCTCAATTCAGAGTAACTACACAGCAAGTACTCAAGCAGCCACATAAGATTGTGGATACCACAATGGAATATAGCCAGATAATGCAGAAATAATACTGTTATAATCTGGAATCTCCCAAATAATGTCTTTATGTAGGTCCTTTAAATCTTCTCTCCATGATTTTTGTAGTTTTCTATGTAGAGGTGTCAAATTTCTTTCCATAGATTTACTCCTGGGTGATGTATTTGGGGTACTGTATTATGGTAACTTATTTTTCCTCTTTTAATTAATATTTAACTTATATTTTAATTGTTAGTATACAGAAATACTGCTAGTTTTTAAAATTACTTCAGCACCCCATGACCTTATAAAATGTACTTATTACAATAACTTAATTTACAGATTTATGGGAGGATTATCTAATATATATGCAGGTTGAGCATTTCTAATCCAAAAACCTGAAATCCAAAATCTGAAACTTTTTGAGTGCCCACATAATACTACAAGTGGAACATTCCACACTTGACAGTCATGACACAGGCACAATAAAAATGTTCTATAAAACTGCCTCTGGGCTGCATATGAAGATGCACAGGAAACATAACTAACTTTGTGTTTAAACTTGGGTTCAATCTCCAAGATTTCTCATTATATATATACAAATATTCCAAAATCTGAACACACTTCCAGTTCTAAACATTTCCCATAAGGATACTCAACCTGTATACTGACTGACAGTGGCATTTTCTTTCTGATTATAACTCCATGATTCTTTTTCGTGTCTTTTAGCATTAGCTAGGTAGGACTTCCAATTCAATGTTTAACAGAAGTGGTAACAGTGAGTCCCCTAGTCTGACTCTGGACTCTAAGGTTTTAAATATTTATGAAGTATGAGTTTTTGTAGAAATCTTTATCAGACTAAGGAGATTCCTTCTAGTCTTGGTATACTACAAGGTTTTAACCATAAATAGGTGTTGAATTCTATCAAATTCTTTTTCAATATCTATCCACCTTATTCTACCATCTTTCTCCTCTGTCACAAATTATTTCAATTTTTAAATATCAAACAAAACTTTCACTTTTAGAATAAAGCCAATCTGTCATTGCCTTACATACTGCTCTACTCAGATTGCTGAAATTTTACATTTTTACTTCTATATTTAAAGTAAGAATTACCCTTTTCTAATTCATGCTATAGTTCAGTGTTATGGTCATTTTGGAGTATCAAAATGAGGTGGAGAGTGCGATTCCTTTCTGAAATAGCCATATAAGGTTGGTGTCAGTTCCTTCAAGAATAGCTGGTCAGGGCCAGGGATTTAGCTCAGTGGTTCCGCTGCCTGCCTCACAAGTGCAAAGTCCTGAGTTCAATCCCTGGTACCAAAAAAAGCCCTCAAAAAATGGCTGGTCGATTCAACAGTGAGACCATCTAAGCCGATAGTTTTCTTTGGGTAATTTTTTAAATTATGAAATCAATTTCTTTATTATAAAACTTTAGATAATTTACTCGTGTGAATTTTTTTCAGCTTTGTTTTCAAAGACTGTACATTTCATTTAAATTTCCAATCTAACTGGCATAAAGATATTCAAAATATTCTCTTATCTTTTTAATCTCTATAGGATCTATACTGATGTTCCCTTTTCACTGCTAATACTGCTTATCTCTGTCTTCTCTCATGTTATGTACTTGTCTTGCCAAACAGTTATCAGTTTTATGTCTTTACAAAGAGCCAATTTTTGGGCTGGGGATTTAGCTCAGTGGTTTCGCTGCCTGCTGCACAAGTGCAAGGACCCGAGTTCAATCCCTGGTACCAAAAAAAAAAAAAACCCAAAAACAAAGAGCCAATTTTTCGTTTTTATAATCATTTCTATTTTATGGAATTTTTTCTATTTCATTAATTTGTGTTCTTATCTTTGATTTCCTCCCAAGCACTTACTTGTGTTTAAGTTGCTGCTCTTTCTCTAATATGGTTAGTTTGTTGATTGTTAGCCTATGTTCTTTCCTAAAATAGGCACTTTGTCTTTCAAAACATTTATTTCTCCCTTCACTCTTGTAGAATTTTCACTGGGAATAGAATTCTAGATGGGCAGCCATTGGCAGATTTGGGTTCTTTGAAACTCCATGGTTTATTATGGCTCCCATCATTTCTACTGTGAAATTAACAACTGTGTTGTCCTTGGGAAACTATTGTTTTTCCTTCTACCTGCTTTAAAAATTTGCTTAACACAGTCTCTTTTTATTGATTCTGTTTAGTTTTCTTAACTGTATTTGTATTACCCAAAATTTCTACAACAGGTAAAATGTTTGTAATAAGAAAAACAATGCTATGCAAAAATGTAAATATTAATCTGATAAATGTCATATATATAAACATGGAGGAGGGGATCTTAACCAAAATAAGGCTTCAGAGAACGTAACTATAAGAACCGTGGTTATCAAGTAAAAAGACTAGCAGTATACAGTCGATCCTCTCATAATTTTCCACTAAAATATTCCCAGAAAATCCATTAAAAGACAAGGAATCCTCCGTAACTCCAGCACAGAATTCTCCTACACAGGTTTCTCTACAGCATCCTCGGAGCTGGAGAAAGAGGGCTAGAGAAGACTCTTGCTGAAAAGTGTACTTACATTGAACTGAAAATAATTTTAAAATAGATTTTATATGATTTTTTTCAAATATCTTTTTTTCATTATGAGTTAAACAATTTCTGAAAAATTTCAATTTCTTAAGTCTCAAGTTTTAAGCATGGTCTGTCTTAGGATTATGCTCAGACCATACTGAAACAGTTCATCCCAAAGCAAGCTTCCATCATGTTAAAATTTGGAAATTTTTGACTACGAATTTATTGACCACATAGTTTAAAAACTAGTGATAAAATGCAGGTAGTCCGGTGCTAATTTCCTTTTAAATTATGCTTTTCTTTGATATATTTGGCTTACTAGTTAATGATTATTTTCAACAAAAGTTACAGTGGTTTGTTATTTTACCTTTCTATCGATAGCATATTCAAGTTCACAGATTCCCAAAGACAAAGAGCAGCACTGTGGAGTTAGTGAAAAAAAATGCTATTACAGTTGATTAGATTACATACTTCACATTTTGGGTTTCACTGCGTATGCAGGGAGCTTGGGATAGGATCGGAGGCATTAAAGTCTTTAAAATTAGGTAAAGCAACTTCTAGAGTCTAAAGAAGAATAAAATAGTGCTAGACCACGGTAAGATTAAACTAAAATAATACCTGGGTACAGTAGTGGTTTGAAAGGTGACAGCTAGAATTTCCTTTGCAAAAGAATACCTGACAATTTATTTTTTTTTTTTTTTGGTACCAGGGATCAAACTCGGGTCCTTGCACTTGCGCAGCAGGCGGTGAAACCACTGAGCTAAATCCCCGGCCCCCTGACATTATTATTTCAATCTTTTTGTTAAAAAATAAAAAGGAACACAATGGAATTGTATTGATTTTAATTAAACTCTTTTCAGTTTGGAGACTTATTTGGTAATTGTACTTTGCATGGGTCCCAGATTGGTTAGCCCAATGCTGATGGGGACAGTGGTAATGCAATAGTATGGAATATAAAAATGGAAATTGTGTTAGCTTTCAGTCATGATTTTTTAAAAAAACCTAAAATAAGGCCGGGGATTTAGCTCAGTGGCTCCACACCTGCCTTGCAACCGCAAGGTCCTGAGTTCAATCCGTGGTACCACACAAAAAAACCCTAAAATAAATCGACTTAAAGAGCAAAAAGGCTTGCTTTGGCTCACAGTTTCAAAAGTTTCAGTCCATGGTCAGTTTGGCCTCTTGCTCTTGGGCCTGTGGGGGGGAAACACAGTATGGTGGGACCACAGGGCAAAGGACGCTGCTCGCTTCATGGTGGCAGGGAAGCAAAGAAGAAGGGGCCGGGCTCCCAGTATCTCCTCCAAGGGCACAGCCCCAGGGACATGACTTCTTCCCATCAGACTCGCCCCCAAAGGCCCCACCACCTCACTGCAAGGCCACAGACTGGACACCGGGTCTTTAACACCTGGGCATCTGGGGGACACACCCAAACTGTAGCAGCTCTGCACAGACTCAATTCAGGCAGCCCAGCCACCTGCTCTTCAAACCACAATGATGTCTGCGAAAAACGCCACCATGCTACCTCATGTGTTTTCACTGGACAGTTTGCAAACGCCAGTCTTGCAGTGGTGGGCAAAAACCCAACCTGGGAGGCAGGCAAGAAAGCCAAAGGAGGCCACACTAGTGTGCAGCTGCCTGTATGGCAAGACAGCGAGATGCTCAGCTCTAAAATTTAGGTCACATCTTTGTGACAGATTTTCAATTTGGGTTTTAATTTTTCCTTAGATGGAAGCAATACATGGAATGAAAATTGAGGTCAAAAGTCCAAAGGTAAACGGAAAATGTTTCTGAAAATGAGCTGGGAAGAAATGGGTGAGCACCAAGTCGAAAGGCATGAGAATGTGGGATGGGGGAAAAGGGAAAACAGAGTCAGGTGAGGAAAGTTTTGAGCAACACGGCACAAAGCAGCTCGTGGGCTCTGAAGTCAGCTGGCTGAGCTTAGGTAGCTGCCTATGTCTGTGAAATTGGGAGAATAACAGCACCAATACACCTCATAGTACTATTATAAAAGTAAATGAACTAAAGAAGTAAAATGGGCCTAGCATGTAGTGAAACACAAATAAATTCCAACTATCATCACCACCACCATGCACAGCACTGAGATGCAGGGACTCAACCACCAGACACTGGTCCCACAGTGTGCCAGCCATAACTCTAGGGCAGTGGTGGTGAACCTATGGCACTCCAGGGGGCTGTTTGCATCACTGAAAGCTCTAAAAGGTTTGCCATTGCTGCTCTAGGGGCTAGGTATATGGTAGAAAACAAAGCACACATGGGATCCACTCCCCTGGATTTACATTCTGTTAGTGAATAAGCAAAACCAGGGCCTGAAATGAAATTCACAGCAACAGTAACACCAAAGCAGAAGAGGAGGCAGACAGAATGCAGCAGAAGTGAACCCACTGTTCCTGTCTCTGCACTGGCTCTTCAATCTATAAGCGCCAAATGGAATATTGACCAGAGCATATGCTGTCAATAAATTAAATTTGAACTGCTTCACACACACACACACACACACACACACACACACACACACAATTTTAAAACAATCCCTCACTGCCAACCATTGTTTCTAAAAGCAATGGAACATGTAACACCATTATAAAAATTAGGCAACTTCACAGACTCTAGAAACCATACCTAGTCTTGAAATGGCTTTAATTGCCTAGGTTTTATACTGTTTATGGAAGATAAAACACATTGCTTCAAATAAGAATAAACAAATAAATTCAAATTATAACTCACGATACAGCCAAATGAAGCACTCTTTTTAGTCAAAGAAGATAAGCAGGAAAATCTTATACTCCCAAAACAAATGAACTGAGTAACCAACCAATTTAAACCTTAATTAACAAGTGAAAATGCAGATCAAGGAACAAGAACCATTGGGAGTACAAACAGTGCTGCATACTATGCTGTAAGACTTGATGAAGAAAACCTACCCTACAGGAAAAGAAATTACAGCAGGAGCCGCATTAAGCATGAAAGTCCTTCTGAGCAACAGGGCTAAGATGAGATACACAGACATTAGTTACATTTCTTCTAAAACAACCATACTACTCGTTTCAGTTAAAATATTTTTATAACATTAAAACAAAAATCTCTAAAAAGAGATGGCTAAGAGTGATAGCCAATAAAGAAATGCTTGACAGATCAAAACCCAGAGACTAAGACTGATAATCTACATCTAAAAATTAAGAAAAAGATGACAATGTCATAAAAACAAGTAAAAGAGGGCCAGGGATTTAGCTCAGTGGTTTCACCACCTGCTGTGCAAGCGCAAGGACCCGAGTTCAATCCCTGGCACCAAAAAAAAAAGTAAAAGATATGAACATGAAGTTTATCGACATTAAACAAGAAATGATGTTCAATATCCTTCAAAATAAAGACAAATGTAAATTAAAACTATACTGTGAACCCAGGGATTTAGCTCAGTGGTTCCACCTCCTGCCCTGTAAGCGCAAGGGCCCAAGTTTGATCCTCGGTACCAAAAAAAACTATACTGTGACAATATTTCTAAACTTCCAGAACAAAATGGACTTAAATTTCCAGCCTGACAAGAGGGTAATTTGATTGTATCTGGCAAAATAACATTAACCCTTTGTCCCAATAATGCTTCCCCAAAATTTACTGAAAGGTAGATTAAAATATGAAGTATGATATGTGAACAGAATTATTAATTGCACTACAATTTTTATAAGCAGAAGACTGGAAATAACCCAAATCCTCTCAATAGTCCCGTAAATGAATGAACTACAGCGCATCATTCAACAGAACATTATGCAGCTAAAAAAAAAAAAAGAGTAAGGGTTTTCAGTGGAAAGCCAAAGGAGCCTAGAATTCTTCTTTCCATGTTAAAAACAAGCAGAAAATGAACAAAAAAACAAACAACTTTTCTGAAACCCATCAGAGATGTAAGGACACAATAGGTAAGTACAAAATCCACCACCCGTGAGCAGCGACCTCTGGGGAAACCACTGCTAGGGACTGTAAGTGATGAGCTGCTGGAGGTTGGGCACGGACAAATCCAAAGTAGTGGTACACACCTATAATCCCTGCACTCTGGGAGGCTGAGACAGGAGGATCACAAATTCAATGCCAGCCTAGTCAACTTAGCAAGACCCTGTCTCAAAAAAATGAAAAACGGGGCCGGAGATTTAGCTCAATGGTTCTGTTGCCTACCTTAAAAGCGCAAGATCCCGAGTTTGATCCCCAGTACCAAAAACAGAAAAACAAAGAAAAAGAAAAACACTGGGGATGTAGGTCAGTGCAAAGGCCCTGGATCCCATCCCCAGTGCTGCCAAAAAAAAAAAAAAAGAGTATTAAGAAAAAATCTATGCCCAGAAATTTGATAACCTGGATGAAATGATCCAATTCTTTGGAAATGAAATGGGATGACATAATCTACCAAAACTCACGAGAAGAAAGATACAATGTGACTAGCCCCACATCTATTTAAGAAGTTGAATCAATAACGAATAAACCTCCAAATCAGAAGACACCCAGCCCAGATATACGGACTGGTGAATTCTACCAAACATTCAAGGAAGAAACGACACCAACTTTACAATGTCCTTCAGAAGACAGGACAGGGAATACTTCCTAGCTCATTTTATAAGATCAGCATTAACTTAATACCAAAATTAGATAAAAATACCACAGAAAAGTAAAATGGAGAACATCTCTCATGAATATAGTTTGCAAAACCCTGAACAAAATACCAGCCAATAAAATCCAACAGTGTAAAAAGCAAATTATATACCACCACCAAGAAGGATCTATCACTTGAGATCCATCCCAAGTGGTTTATATCTGGGCTCAGTAAACATTTCAAAGTCAAGTGACGTAATTCATCACACCAACAGGATGACGAAAATCACATGATCACATCAAGAGATGTAGGAAAAGCATCTGACAACACTCAGTACAGTACCCATTCATAATAAGAACTCTCAGCAAACTAGAAATAGAGGGCATCTTCCTCAACTTGATAAACAACACCTACAAACAAAAACTAAACCCTACAGCCAATGTCACACTTAATGGTAAAAAACTCAAACTTTTCCTGGTAAGATCAAAAACAAGGCAAGAATGCTGCCTGTCATGACTGCTTTTCAGTGATTTACTGGAAATCCCAGTTAATATTGCAAGAAAAGAAAATAAAAGGAATATGGACTGGAAATAACTAAAATTGTCTGTTCACTGGTAACACAATCACGCAGGTAAAAAATCCACTAATCAGTCTTACCTAGGAGAAAATGTGTGCCACTTGATAGATGTATGTTGTAGTCAGGGTTTGCAAAGGAATAAATTTAATACAGAATACATAATTTATACGATTATTTTATATTCATCCAAAAAGTCAAATGAAGAGGAGTGCAAGAGATTAGCCACACACTAGAGGCCCAAGAATCCACCCAAGGGCCTGGATCCCACAGCAATGTGCCACACAAGTCCAGCTGAAGGCTTAGAGTCCAAGGCAATGTCCTCCATGAGTCCAGCCAGAGGCCTAGAGCCCACAGCAGTGTCTCATGCTTGTCTGTATAGAGGATCCGCACCAGGAAGGCCCAAAGGCCAGTAGTGGAAGCCAGGAAACCTACGCTGCTGGGATGAAGGCTCTGTGCCACCAGGCTGAGGGATCTACAATGGAGCCAGGAAGTGATGCTCCCAGTGAAGATCAGAGCTCCCCTGATGAGAACAGCAGCCGTTCCCAGCAATAGCGAGGCCCAAGCTCAGACAAGTTCTCATCAGGAAAACCAACCACAGCAAGCTTCTCCTAGAAAATCAACAGCCCACAATCTTCCCCTCCAGTTCTCTTTTTATGCCCCTGGCAATAATCCTCAGGTGGATCTTTCTCAGCCAGACCATGCTGATTCAGTTCAGGTGGGCGTTCCAAGCTGACCATTAATTAATCCACCACAATGCATTAGGAATAACAGAGCCACTTATGACTAATTATTACCAAAAACTCAATTTTAAACACACCTCTACATATAACTACCATTTTACAGGAGTTACAAAGAGATATAGAATATGTTAAAAGACACCAAGAGGACTCAACTGATCGGATTCAGAATACAATAAATTTTAATGACAGCTGACTCATTTTCTTTCACAAATAAATGGCATATTAAAAAACAGGGACAGGACTGGGCCCTAACATTAACTGATGTATCAACTAAGTGCAATGTGGGAATCTTGTTTGGATGCTAATCTGAGAAAAGTTACTAAAAAGCATGGTTTTGGAGTGTATCAGAGAAAATGAGACACAGATCTGAACTCTGATGTAATACATTGTTAATTGCAGTAGGAGTGAGGCTGTACTGTGGTTAGCTGTGTTTTGCTCTGAGGTTCTTCAGATGGAAACAGAGACAGGACAACCAAGTGAAGAGGAATGCATGGAAAAACTGTGAGAAAATCATGAATACGGACTGCATGAAACAAGAATGAAAGTGTTCATGGGGCTCAAAATAAATGTAAAATGCACAATAATAATAGTAGCCTTAGTGAAGCTAAGGTTTGTTTTTTGTTTTTGTTTTTGTTTTGTACTAGGAATTGAACTCAGGGCCAGATAGGCACTGTACCGCTAAGCTATATCCCTGGCTCACAATAATAATAGTTTTATAAAAGGTGGGAGACAGTTCACATAGCCAAAGTGTTCCAAGTATTATTATTTATAAAATAATATCGACTAATTAACATTGGGTTTAACAGTGAAGGATGTCCATTTCAATATTTAAAGTAGCCACTAGGGAAAAAAATAAGAACCAAGATACTCATATAATGGTACAAGATCCCAATGATGAATGTAACTGTATTTTATACCTAAAATGTACCAATAAAGTTAATGGGAAAAAAATAAATAAATAAATAAATAAAGTAGCCACTAAAAGAATAACTGAATAAATGAATATTAAAATCCAAGGCAATGGAAAACTGGTAATAAAACAATTTAGTTAAAATGCAAGATGGAAGGAAGATTGAGAAAAGGAAACTTGGAGCCAGGGGAAATAAAGGAAACAAAGAGCCAGGGGGTGATGCAAATAATAAGATGCTACATTTAAATGCAACTATAGCAACTATTACACTTAATGTGAACACACTTACAACTCAAAAAGATTTTCCAAATGTATTAAAAAAAATCTGATTACATGATATTAGTAGAGCTAATTTAAATATGAGAAAACTTAAAACATATAAGACCCAGTTATTGAGAAAAAAAAATCACAAGGGAAATAAGAAAATGTTGAAATGAATGAAAATTAAATCACAACATATCATATGGAACTACAGATAAAGCAGTGCTTAAAGGGAAATCAGTGGCTGTAAATAACTATATTTTTAAAAGATCTCAAATCAATAGCCTACCTACACCTCAAGGAACTTGAAAAAGAAAAAAACCAACAGCCAGGAGTAGGAAATAATAAAGACTAGAGCAGAGGTTAAAAAAAAAAAAAAAGCATAGGAAGACACTAAAGCACAAAGAAACTAAAAGTTCTAGGAAAAGATCAACAAAATTGACAAATCATCAGCTAGTTTAAGAAAAAGAGAAGATGTAAATAACTAAAATCAGAAAGTTTTGACAATACCACCAACCACACAGAAATACAAAGGCCTAAAGAAAATACTTTAGACAGCTATACACTTAGATAACCTAAATTAAATGCTCAAACTCATAGAACTGATTCAAGGAGAAATAAAAAATCTGTATGACCTATACAACAAGTCAAGGGTAATCCAAAAACTCTGGCCAGACACAGTAGTGCAAGGGAAGCTGAGGCAGGAGGGTCACAAACCCACCCTGGGCAACTCAAGTGACTTTGGAGGACCCTCTCTCAAACTTTAAAAATGAACAAAAGAAAGAAATAGGCTGGGGATCTAGCTCAGTGCAAAAGTCCTTGGTCTAATTTCTAGTACCGCAAAACAAAACAAAACACCTCCCCATAAGAAAAGCTCAGGAGGCCAGGGATTTAGCTCAGTGGTTTCGCTGCCTGCTGCACAAGCGCAAGGACCCAAGTTCAATCCCCGGTACCAAAAAAAAGAAAAAGAAAAGAAAAGCTCAGGAACAGAGGCTTCATTGCCAAGCACTTCCAGAAGGGTATTCTCACACTCGTTCAAAAAATAGAAGAGGGAACACTTCATAACTTCTCTGAATATCTTCATACCAAAACTAGACAAAGATATAACAAGAAAAAAACACTACAGACCAATACTTTATGATGCAGAAATTCTCAGCAAAATAATGTCAAACCAAGTCTTACAACATTATACATTACTACAAAATGGGATTTATTCCAGGAATGAAAAAGGTACACACAACATGAATCCATTTTGTGAAATTTCTAGAACAGGTATATCAACAGAAACAGAGAACAGAATGGTAGTTATCAGGTACTGTGGGGGGAAGCCGCTGGGTGTGACCACTTAGCGGACATGGGGTTTTATTTCAGAGTGATTAGAAATGTTTCAGAACCAGTTAGGGGTAGT
Source organism: Heterocephalus glaber (assembly GCF_000247695.1). Next base: position 8,896,476 of record NW_004624740.1, on the reverse strand, counting down.
GACCTCACAATATTATGAAACTACAAAATGTCATTGACCTGTTCACATAAAGTTGTTAATTTTATGCTATTTGAATTGAATATTTAAAAACACATTAAAAACCCCTGTTGAAATTCCAGCTTGCTATTTTTCAGAAATTAACAGCTGATCCCAAAATGGGACAGGGACCTAGAGAGCCAAAATAAGTAGAAAAAGCAGAAAATCAGAGAGGAGTCACACTTCCTGATTTCCAAAATGCCCTCAAAGCAGTGCTAATCAAGACTATGTAACAATAGCATAAAAGAGACTGTGAGATCAATGGGACCAATTTGGAAGTCCAGAAATAAAATCCATATATTTCCAGGCAACTGATTTCAACAGAGTGCCAAGACAGTTCAGTGGGGAAAGAATTGTCTTTTCTGCGCATGGTATTGGAACAACTAGATAAGCACATACAACTGAATGAAGTGGGACCTCTACCCTCACACTGCACACAAAAAATGAACTCATAATTAATCAAACACCTACATGTAAGAGCTAAAATGCCAAAATACACAGAAGAACCACACAATACACTAAATAGATACATAATAACCACACTGGGCTTACTTCAGACATTAATGTGGTTTGGTATTTGAAAATCAATGTAATTCACCATATTAGCAAAATAAAGAAATAATATCATATAATGTCAATGGATGCAGAATAGGCATTTGATAAAAGCTCAACACTCATTGTACAAACAAAAGGAATCTTTAATGAAGAGTATTTATGAAAAAGCAACAGCAAACTTCACACTTAACGGTGAGATATTGAAAACTTTTCCTTAATCTTGAGAAAAAGACAAGAAAACCAGCTCTCACAAATTTTATTTGATATTGTATCAGATGTCAAAGCTAGCACTACAAGAAATGGAATGTATTACATGATTTAAAACCCATAAAATATTAATCATTTTAGAAAAGTTTCTATATCAGGTATTTCTATACATCTACAATAATGAGAAAATGAGGCAGACAGGCAGCCACCTGGTTCCACACTACAAAGACACAGAGGACACTGGACCACCAGACCACAGTACTGGGTCCTGCCGCTCCCGGCCCAGAGGTAGGGGCTTCTGAGGTGCCGTCACACTGCTCCTGGTCCATAGGAAGGGGCTTCCAGGCCACCATCCCTCCCACCGCTCCTGGCCCAGGGGTGGGGGCTTCTGAGCCGCCGTCCTACTGCTCCTAGTCCAGAGGAAGGGGCTTCCTGGCCACCATCCCTCCCACTGCCCCCAGCCCAGAGGAAAGGGGTTCTGGGCGGCCTTCTGTCCCGCCACTCCCGGCCCAGAGGAAGGGTCTTCTGGGCCACCATCCCTACCGCCGCTCCCGGCCCCTGTCCCACCTCTCCCAGCTCAGAGGAGGTGATCCTCACAGGCATCAATGGCACCCCACACAGCCCAACCCAGTCGAAATGAGAAAACACGTAAATAAGTCTCAAAACCAGACTTACAGAACACCTACAGCAACCCCAAAGGGAAATGAGATGGAACACTCTGATACTCAACCACCTGGACCCACTGAACTGGCAACAAAAGGGGATCTGG
>NW_004624740.1:8849720-8870710 GCF_000247695.1 Heterocephalus glaber | reverse complement strand
AGATTATGTAAAGGTGCAAATTTCCAATGATGAATGTCATTATATTGTATACCTAAAATGTACCAATAAAATAAAATTATTTAAAAAAACAATGAGACAAGTGTGTTTGACTCAAAATGGAGTATTCTGAGGGGGATTCATGGCAATTTGTCTTTTACTACAGTAAATTTTAATTTAAACCCATGCCATATTTTTTTTATCTGCCCTTGTACATTCCAGCTTCTGTGACATTAAGATGTTTCCAATGTGATTAACCCACTCACTATGGGGGGAATCTGTGATATGCACCTAATCTGAATCTGAAATGATATAATTCATCTTTTGTTCAATTCTGGATATTGTTATACAGTATTCCAATTTATATTATTTTACAAATACCTGTAACTGTAATTTTTATTTACTTTCACTTAATGTACACTAAGTGACTATTCCAAATTACCAAGTGCTTGTGCTTTGTCATTTACACTTTTGTTGGCCTTGCCACATTGGGGTCAGTGGCAATAACCTATAAACATTGTACCTGTTGTTTACTTTCTGTCTCTGCCTTATTCTCTGGTCCCCACTCTCGGAAATAATCATTACTAGATATTAAGCACTCAATATATATTTGCTAAGTGAATGAACACAGTGTGTGCAGTTAATCTTAAGGAGGACCCCAAGTTCAAGCCTACCTGGGCAACTTAGTGACTTAGCAAGACTCTGTCTTAAAATAAAAAATAAAAGGGCTGGGGATGGAGCTCAGTATGAAGGCCCTGGGTTCAGTCCCCAGTAGCAATCAATAAGAGAATATAAATAATGCTGCATTGAATATTACAAATTTGAAACATGCAGTTGAAAGTACAATGAGCAGCAAGACTTCAGAAAAAAATGATCACGGGGGCTGAGGATTTAGCTCAGTGGTGCTGCCGCCTGCCTTGAAAGTGCAAGGTCCCGAGTTTGATTTCCAGTACCAAAAAAAAAAAAATGATCACAGGAAACATATATCCAACACATCTCACCATCAAACCACTGGTTAACTAAAAATGATGAACACAGGAATACACACATCTCCCAATTGACAGCAGTGGTCTGTTCATGAAATCTGACATTATGCACGAGAGTGCCAAATGAGGCATATTTCCCTTTTTTTTTTCCCGGTACAAGGGATCAAACTCAGGACTTTGCGCTTGCCGGGCAGGTGCTGTGCCACTGAGCTACATCCCTGGTCTTTTTCTATTATTTTAAATAAGAAAATTTAAAATGTACCACATAACAACTTGAAACCTCTAAAGAATTTCTTAAACTAAAACAAGGTAAAATACCTGTATGTAAAACAACTATTGGGTTTCTAAAATACGTAAAACACTGAAAACAAGGTCAACAGCAACTGCTCAGCACAGAAAAGCAACCTCATTCCACACTACCATCAAGCAACAAATCCCCGAGTGACACCTGGTAAACTTTCCAAATCCACAACTGACACTGATGATCTACCAACTACATCTGCAATGCCACTTAAGATTTTCTGCATATGGCTGGGAGTGGTAGCACAGACCTGTAATTCCAGCACTTTGGAATGCTGAGGCAGGTGGATGACAGTTCAAGCCCAGCCTAGGTATAACTTTGTGATTTAGCAAGACCGTATCTCAAAATAAAAAATAAAATAGATGGGATATGGCTCAGTATGCAGGTCTTGGATTCAATCAATCCCCAGCACCAGAAAAAGTAAATAAGGACTTTCTGCATATGGTTTTTAGAAAATAAATCTAAATGTCACCCTTGTGAATATCAATTTAAAACACTGTGTTAAGTTTGGACATTTAAGACAGGCAGGTGATCTATGTAGGGTGCTGTCTATATCTGGAAGCAATGCCTATCCTTACATTCTTCATATGATCTGATGATTTATGAATCAAGAGTCAAAGGGTAGATAAAACTCTATTAATCTGTGGACACCCAGATCTTTAAAACCAATTCTCATTTTTTGAGTGGTTGTTGGTCACAACTATTCAAGCCACAATCTACTCAGGGTTGACCTCAATACTCAGCTAGCTTCACATAAAAGATACTTTATTGAAGGAAAAGAGCTGAGTCTAGAGAGTCATTGTCCTGAAGTGCATACTATTCTGTGTGTCTGGTCACGTACGACACTAAGATGTAAAAATTTCTGGACTATGTCACCCCCTGCTACATTAACGATCTATATACAAAATTGCAGCAAATCTTTAAAGATATATACAATTATAAAATATATTTTTTCTATAATGTTATATTACTTGTTTTTAATGGAAACTAGAACACGAGAAAGTATCATGCATGACTCAACTGTTACACATTTCTTATACTTTTGTTTTTAAGTCAAGAAAAAATACCTAGATTTTACATTAAAAATTTTTTTCAAGTTCTGTCAAATGACTGAGGGTTTTCAAGATCACAGAATTACGGGTACAGATCTGTAAAAGCTCTGTTGATAGGTTAAACAGCATTCCTTGTGTGGCACCGGTACATGTACATAACACATCTTAATTCCATTTTCCATCCCCTTTCTCTCTCCCGTCCTACTTTCATCCATCTCCTGGTCCCCTTCTCATTTGCAAAAGATCTCCTTCCTATTTTATTTTGTTCTCTATTTATAATTTGAGTTTCTCATAGAAGAGAAACCATCCAATATGTAAGCCCACTTAATTCACTTAACATTATGGTCTCAAGGTGCATCCATTTTCCTACAAATGACCAAAGTTTATCCTTCTTTTTGGCAGTGTAGTACTCCATCATGTGTAAATACCACATTTCCTTTATTCATTTATCTGCTAATGTACATATAGGCCACTTCTAAGATTTGGCTGCTACAAATTGTCCTGCTATAAACATGAGTATGCATGGATCACTGCTGAGAAACCTCCTTCCCAATGGTCTAGCTATATCCCTGTCAATCCACTCTGGCCCCCATACTGTTGCTCTTGGGTTCCAGCAGACAGGAAAAACTGGAGATGCTCCACATGCTTTTTCAAATCCCCAAGCTCTGCCCTTGTCCCCAACAGGAACAGCCTTGGTAATCAGTGGTGGCCCTGGGCAGCAGCGGGAAGCAATGAAGGAGCACTTACCGTACTTACCGTTAAACGCCTCTCATTCTGTGGCAAATGAATTATGCATGGTGTAGTAATTGAGTTTTAAGACTTAGGTCAGCTTCCACTCTTGACTCCAGCATCTTCCCTTTGCTCCTATCTACCCTGTGTGTCCCTGCACCCAACCCTCGGCACTAGCACCAAAACTGGTCCCGAAGACTGCGATTCCTCCAGGGCCCAGCTCACATCCTAGTGTACTCACATCTCCAAGCCTAGCACAGGACATGAAACACAGTATGCATCAAGGAAAAAATGCCCAAAATGATTACAGTAAACAGTCTCCAAAATACTGTGATCCACTTGTAATAAAATTTATCAGAGGCAAACAATTGGTATTTAAATCTGGGCTCACTTCACTTACAACAGCACCAACATTACCGAGCCAGTATGCCAAGCATTGTACGAAGCACTTCACATCCCTTATCTTTTACTGCCAAACACAGTCCAGCCAGGGAGAAACCGCTCTTAACCCTGCTTAGCTGATGAGGAGGTGAAGGCTTGGCAGAGGTTCCACAGTTTGGTTGAGGTCCCGTATCCCACATGGGGCCACAGCGCTGTCCCTCTTGGGAATGGCGAGGCCTCCAGGGGGTTTCACTCCAATACTTTGGCTGGATTCTTGCCAATCACAAAAATAATCTCTAGCTGGGCATGGTGGTGCTGCCTGTAATCCCAGCACTCTGGGAAGCTGAGGCAGGAGGCTCCCAAGTTAGAGCTCAGCCTGGGCAACTTAGTGAAACCCTATCTCAAAAAATTTTTAAAAAGCAATAGGGATGTAGCTCAGTATGAAGGCACCATATTTCTTATTTCAATAGATATCATAAAGATGACCTTCAAAGGTGACATTGCAGCAGTTTATATTCTCTCCAGAGATGCAAGAGAGTACTTGCTTCCTTGCTAATATTTTTACCTAAATTTAAGGGCTATTCATAGGTTTTTCACTAAGGATTTGCATCTTTTGCTTATTTTCATATTGCTCTACTGACTTTTATTTAATGATTGGGAGTACCATTTCAGTATATTTAAGATAGTTCAGTGCTTTTTAAACTTTATTAGCTAATTTCTTTTAAAATCTAATTTAGAAATTTTTAGAGCTATCCCGTATTAGTCTGTTTCCAGTTTGTATTATGATAAATTGCCTGGGGCTGGTTAACTTATAAAGAAAAGAGGCTTATCTTGGCTCATGGTTCTGGAAGGCCAAGGTCAAGGGACCACATCTGGAGAAGCTCTTCATGCTGGCAGAGCCCCAGAGCAACACAAGGCCTTACACAGCAAGAGATGCAGGGGCCTGTGCACATGTGGGTGCCTGCTGTTCCCTGTACGTCTCCTCACAAAGCACCAGTAATGAATCCCAGGGGGCGGGGGCTGCTGACGCCCTGACCCTGATACCTCCCAAAGGCCCACCTCTGGGCCAGGGATTTAGCTCAGTGGTTCTGGCGCCTGCTTCGAAAACGCAAGGTCCCGAGTACCAAAAAAAAAAAAAAAAAAAGGCCCACCTCTAAGCACCATGGCCAGGCTTACCTTTCCAGGTGCTAACACCTCACGATGGAGACAAATTCCAATATGAGTTACAGAGGGGACAAACCAACCCGAAGTACACCGTTACATCCATGAGAAAAAGTCAAGGAAAGAGATGAGAGATTTGACAAATACAAGGTCTAAGGGCAAAGAACAAGGAATCGTGTTCCTCTCACACTAGCAGATCACAAAGCAAAATGATGACTCACAAGAAAATTATTCTGAGGAAAATGAAATTTTTTTTAAATGTCTTTATTCATATGATGCTTATTACAGCTTCTGATCTTTCAGAACCTAAATTTTTATATGATGATAGTGGAAAAAAAAGCAAACAAAAAATAAACCCAAACATGTAGTTGTTTGCCTATGCACACATGTATATATTTGCTTCAAATATTACAAACATTTGCTCCATATTAAAACTCAAAAATAAAAAAGATCCACAAATAACCACACAAAGTAAAGCACTAGAGACACTGATCTACTATGAATACTTGTATATAGAACTTTCTTCATATATCAAATTTCTCTTGACTAGAAGGAATTACAGTTTGATAAAAAATTTTTTAAAAAGGTAATTTCCAGTCTTGATAAATACACAAAGCAGGTAAGCTCATGATACTTTAAAGTATACATATCCAAAGAAAATACAAATTATAAATGCAAGTGTTTTCACTGGATAATAAAATTTATTTAAAAGAACACATTTTTAAAATTAAGGTCGTAAAAACTCTGCATGAAATATTCATTGTACATTTTCATCACAACACAACTTTGGAGATTCAGAATTAACAGCCAGCACTGAAGCTTCGCTTCCTGTCCCAGGCCTCACCAGTCTGCAAGGCACTCAGCCATTCAATTCAACTTCATGACACTGGACAGAGCGGGTGCTCTATGGTCACCATTCTACAGGCAAACTGAAGGAAGCGCTGAGATGCTGCCCGTGGTCACAAGATCATGCAAAGGTGATCAAGTATTCCACACAGACAGGTGGCCTGTCCCTGCCTCAGAGGTCAGAGTGAAACCTTGATAGCTAAGGGGTTCCCTGTAAGAGCTGCACTCAGCTGTCACTGCTCCCTGATACCCTCTCCCAGGGTCCTCCACCTGAACTCGGAGCACATGCTCCAGCTGGCCCACTGCATAGCAGCCCTGACCGGAAGATGGCTGCGGTTTCATGGAGCCTGCGTGTGATGGGGCACATGAGGCAGAGCCACCTGAGTGTCCATCGTGCCTACCATTTAAGAGCTCTCAGCTTTGACTTTGGCTGAGGACCACTGTGTGCAAGCATTGGATTCCTATCCTGGTCACAACGCTCCCTCAGTTTCTGCTAATATTCGATGGCTAAGGAACATGCAGAGCACATTTAGGACTTCCTCAAAGTGCTCAGAATGGGGAGATGCAGGGTGACCTGCCCACAGCACCCAGAGACTCTCAGAAATCACTCAATGTCCCTGACTGCCCAGGAGGGCTAAAAGTTCAATACCCAACCTTCCTTATAGGCTTCATAACGATAGCAGGGTGAAATGCCAAACACTGCCTAGGCTCCACATGAAGCAGGGAGCCACAAGTGGTCTAGGGTAGCTTGAACCTGGAGGACAAGAAACGTCATGTCCAGCTGCCTGAAAAAACTTACAAGACAGAAAACAAAGTTTAAAGAGACAAAACAGACGTCAAAACCCCAGACAGAGCAAGGATGTTGGAATTATCAGACTAGGAATTTAAAATAACAGTGATTATCAGGAAAAGGGCTCTAATAGATAAAGTAGATAGCATGTGAGAACAGATGAGCAATGTAAAAGAAGGAAATCCTCTGACTCAAGGGCAGTGCTAGAGATCAAAAACACTACAACTGAGTGAAATGTCTGTGAGACTGGGCCCAGCTGAGGAAACTTTTCTGAGCTCAGGAGATCTCAACAGAAACCTTTAAAAGTGAAAACCAAAGCAAAGTCCACAATAAATGAGAACAGAATATATAAGAACTACTCAGAAAATTTTGCACAAATATGTGTAACAGAAATCACAAGAAGAGAGAAAAGAACAAAAGCAGTGATTTGAAACAAAAATGACTGAAATTTCCCCAAGTTAATATTAAACACCAGACCACAGCCCAGGAGGCTTAGAGAATGCAAAGCAAGGTAAATGCCAGAAAAATGACATTTATACATAAAATCAAAGATAAAGAAAATATTGAGCCCAATATCCTGGTGCGCGCCTGTAATCCCAGCACTCTGGGAGGCTGAGACAGGAGGATTACAAATTCAAGATCAGCCTGGCCAATTTAGCAAGACCCTGAATCAAAATAAAATAAACAAAGGTTTGAGGATGTACTCAGAGTGAAATATTTAAAGTGTTAAAAGAGAAAAAAGTGTAGAATTCTGTACCCTAGGAAATTATCCTTAAAGCTAAAGGAGAAATAATTTTTATATAAATAGGAATCAAGGGAATTTATCAGTTAGTAGATCTGCCTTGAAAAAAATGTGCAAAGACGTTTTTCAGAGAAAAAGAAAATGATACAGGTCTAAAAGTCAGATCTATATAAAGGAGAGCATCAGAGAGAAAATAAGAATAAAATTTTTCTTTTTTCTTTTTCTAATGTGCTAGGTTCCTCCAACCAAAACAAAAACTTTAATATTTCATATTCTTAATTGAACTAACAGATAACAATGTTTTCAAAATAATAACAGTAACAATGTATTTTGTTTTATTACATAGGAGTGAAACCAAGGGCAGTAATGACACAAAGAAAGAGAGAGAAGAATTAGAATTATTTTGTTATTGTAAAGTACTCACATTACACATGAAGTGGTGCATAATTGAAAACAGACTTGGATTAGTTGTAAATATATATTGCCAACTCTGGAAAACCACTACAAAAGTAACAAATGAAGTATAATTGATGTGCTAAGAAAGGAGAAAAATGGAATCATGTAAAATGCTCCACTAAAATCACAAAAGACAGAAGCGTAGAAGATAAAAACAGGGACAAAGAACAAGAGCAACAAAACCAAATAGTAACAAATATTGTAGATATTAACTCTACTATACCAAAACCCACCTGAAATGTATGTAGTGTTGCTGAAGGGAAAACAGACCAATGTAATAGAATAGAGGCCAGAAATAGACCCACATAAATACAGTCAATTGAGCTTTAACAAAAGAGCAAAAATACTATAATGCAGAAAAGACCATCTTTTCAACAAATGGTGCTCAATGTAAATCCACATGCAAAGAAGGAAGCAGGACACAGACTCACACTTTTCACAAAAATTAACTCCAAATGGATCACAAACCTGTTGTAAAAGGCAAAACTAGGCGTTACCGTGGTGACACTAACCTTGGTGAAGCACAAATAGCCGCCTTGGGATGGCAGAGAACTTCTCCACCACAATGGGAAAGGCATGACCCTCCCAAGACAGAACTGGTAAGCTAGACTTCATTAGTACTTAACATTTTTCTACACTGAGAAAGACAATGTCAAGAGATAAAAAGATAAGCCATGGATAGGGAGGAAAAAAATTGGAGACAGATAATATTTATATTGTTTATAAGAGTACTAGAGCAACCAGCATAAAATCATGATTCTGTGTAACAGTATTTGGGCAAATATATTTGCAAAAGATATATCTGATAAAGGACTCTTCTCCAAAATATACAAAGAACTCTTAAATCCCAACTATGAGAAAATGAACAATCCAATTAAAAAATGGGCCAAAAACTTTACCAGACACCCAACCTAAGAAGATATAGATAGCAAATAACATGAAAAACTGATCTGCTCACACATCATAAAGGACATGCAAAATAAAACAGCAATGAGATATCACTATTAGAATCGTCCAAACCAGAATGCTGACAACACCAAATGCTGGCAAGGACACAGAACACCAGAACTTTCCATGGAGGAAGAGTTTGGTGGCCTTTTATACAACTAAATCTAACTCTTACAACCTAGCAATCGAACCCCTTGGCACTACCCAAGTGAATCAAAAACCTAGGTCCACACAACAACCTATAATACCTAGGCATTTACAGAACTTTATGCACAGCTGCCATAACTTGGGAGTCACCAAGATTTCCAATTTAACCAATGGAATATTATTTAGCACTAAAAAGGAATGAGTTAATCAAACCCCGAAAAGTCAAGAAGGAAACTTTAATGCCTATTACTAAATTTGAAAAGACTACATACCAACTGACTCCAACTAATATGTAACACACTGGAAAACGCAGGACCACAACAGTAAAAAGACCAGTGGTGCACAGGTCTCAGAGGAAGGCGGGATAAACAGGCAGAGTGTAATATTACAATGGCAGGTGTATGCTTTATACATCTCTCCAAACCCAGAGTGCACAATACCAACGATGACCCCTAATGTGAAATATGAACTGTGAATGCTAATTGTTATGTCTTTTATCTAGATGTCCCCCCCAAAGCCTCATGCAGTAGTCATACGGGAGGCTTTTCAGAGATGGCTGGATCTAGAGGTGTGCTGCTGGGATCAAGGATGTGATGCTGGGACTGATTTTAATTTATGGTGCGATGCTAAGATTAAGGCTGCCCCTCAGTGGGTGTGAGTGCTACCCTCCCTAAGGGTGGGTGGCCTGGATAAGATATAAGGAACAGAAAGAGGGTCACTGCTTGCTGCTTGTTGCTTGATGCCTTCTGCCTGCTGCGATGCCCCTCTGCCACAACACCCTGCATTGAAGCAAGCCAACTATGGACTGAAACCTCTACAATCTGTGAACTAAAAAAACCTTTCCTCCTTCAAATTTGGGTGTTGAGTATTTTGTCTCAGCATCGAGAAAAGCAACTAAGACAATAATGTTGGGTGGATATGGGTTTATCCACCATAACAAACACTGCTCTGGTGGATGGTGTTGCCAATGGATAATGTCTGCACCTGTGAGAGAAATCTCTGTACCTTCTGCTCACTTTTGTTGTGGGTCTAAAGAATAAAGTCCATTAAAAAATTAACCCTGACACCCTACCTTACAAAATTAATCACACAAAATTAATTTGAGATGGTTCACAGGCTCAAATATGAAATTAGAAAATTCTGAAAGAAGAAAGCATAAAAAACTATCTTCATGACCTTGAGTGGACAAAGATTTCATAAACAGAACTTAAAATGTACTAAACATACAATTTGTAAAACTGATAAATGAGACTTTGTTAAAGAACTTTTAAACAAAAAATACTATTAAGAATTAAACTGGCAAAGACAGATTGGGAGAAGTTATCTTTAGTACATGTATCTAACAAAGTACTTGCATCCAGAATCCATTTTTTAAATATCTACAAATAAATAAGAAAACAACAATGATCCAAAGAGAGCAGACAAGAGATATGAGCACACAATTTACATAAAAAAGATAACTAAATGGTCAAGAAGCATCTGGAGACACTTGACATAAAAGATACTCACTGGGGAAACACAAAATAAAATCACAGTGAAATATCACTAAGCAACAACCTGGATGGATAAATTTAAAAAATAGAACAACTGGCCCTTTCATATACTATGTGTGAAAGTGTAAATCAGTACAAATTACTTTGGAAAACTAGCTGGTAGTATCTCCAAAATAGGACATATAGGGCCAGGGATTTAGCTCAGTGGTTCTGCCCCCTGTCACGCAAGCACAAGGTCCAGAGTTCAATCCCTGGTACAAAAAAAAAAAAAAGGAAAAAGAAAAAAACAAAATAGGACATATACTTATCCTATACTCAAGCTAGATATAGAGACAGAGATAGAGATAGAGAGATATAGATAGATCTCCAATAGAAATGCATATATATGTGCATCAAAAAATATAAGAATGTCCATGAAATAATTTATTCAAATGCCCATCAATGGTAAAAACACTAAATAATTCATGGTCCATACTATATAACAACAAAAATGAAGCACTATTACTTGTAATATCACAGAAGAATGTCAAAACAAAGCACTGAGCAAAAGAGATCAGACACAAAAGTACACATAATGAAATGGTTCCATTTATACTGTGATTGGGTGTTACAGATACTGGGTGTGATGCCACACACCTGTAATTCCAGCACTCTGGGAGGCTGAGGCAGGAGGATTACAAATTCAAGCCAGCCTGGGCAATATAGTGATATTCTGTCTCAAGATAAAAATTTACAAAGGGGGACCGGGGATTTAGCTCAGTGGCACTGCGCCTGTCTCAAAAGCCCAAGGTCCTGGGTTCGATCCCCGCTACAAAAAAAAATTTGTAAAGGGCTGAAGATGTAGCTTAGTGTGAAAGCCCTGAGTTCACTGCCCAATACCAAACAACGCAGAACAAAGAACAAAGAACTGGTGTCGGCCACGGTCACCACTCCGAGTTAAAGCAGGGGTACGCAGCGCAGTGAAGCGTGGGAGCCATCGCAGTAGCTTGTGAATCTCCTGATACCCAGTAACTTCTGACCGTGGACGGACACGAGCGTGTGGGTCTGTGTTAGTGGCACGGCCTGATCAGGGCACAGCCGCAGCTTTCGCTTCTGATTCCCGTTCAGTGATGAGTCACCTTCTGCCCTTCATTATGCTAGCATCTGTTCTCAGTGTTTTCAGCAGGCATGGTCACATACTTTTCTAAGCTGGTTAAGAGGAAATATCTTTAATTTCTTCCTTAAACAACACTAGTGCTCTTGGCCCAATGTTAGCACTCCTTACATTCCTATCTATGGCTCGTTCACCCTCCTTTCGTTGCTCCCTTCCCATTGGCTCCACAACACAACGGTCTCCATACAAAACACCACACTGCATTCCTTCCAGACACGGTCATTGAAGACCAACTGGTAAGTCAAGCCTCTTTTTCATCCTTCCTTGACCTTTACTCTGTCATCCTTCTGGAAGTTCATGGTTCCCTTGAATTGTACATAATACACCACGTGCCTGCATGGAATGCAACTAACATCTTTGTCAGATTATTCCCAGTCTCTCTATACACCTCTACCTCGAGAACGTCAACATTTTTCTTCCCTAAGCCTTCTTCTTTGGTCTTCTTTAGGCACTTCTTGGGTAATTCTAGCCACATTCTTGCCTTCCACTACAATCTACTGCTAAAGAGATGACTTTCAAATCCATATATTTATGTCCATCTCTACTCAATAAGCAGTTATCTACTAGATACCTGATTCCCCAATATGAGCCTAATGAGCAATGCATTCATATTTCTGTAAAACAAGCTTAGGTAGAAGTCAGGTCTGGAGGAAATTTTGTTACTGGGGAATCTCCTGGGACTGGAGGGAAAGAGCCAGCTTACAGACTCTGGCCTTGGATGGCACTACTAGAAAGGTGAAGCACAGGAGTCCTCTGATTTCAGAAGTGGCTAAAACCAGAATAACACATTAGCCAAACCGAGCAAGTAAAATGGCATTAAACTCAAGCTGGGTGGTGTCAACAGCCCTGAGATATCTCTGCCTATGGAAAAGGGTCCCACAGGTGATACGAAGGTAAAAGGCCAAATTAAAGCCTTAAAAAAGGTCATAATAAGAAATGAAAAGGCCCAAAACCAGATGAATTTACTGCTGAATTTTATCATACCTTTAAAGAACAACACCAAAGCTCCTCCAACTGTTTGTGAAATAAAATGGAAGGAATGCTTCCAAACTCATTCCACAATGCCAGCATCACTCAGATACAAGACCAGAAAAGGACACAGCAAAAAGAGAAAACTACAGACTAGCGGTGGTGAACCTACGGCACGTATGCCTCAGCAGGCTGTTTGTACCATCGAAAGCTCTAAACTGCTACAGACCAATATCCTTGATAAACACCAAAACAAAAGTCCTTAATAAAATACTTTCAATGGATTTACCTCAGTGGTTCCACCACCTGCTTCGCAAGTGCAAGGTCCCAAGTTCGATCCCTGGTACCAAAAAAAATAATAATAAAAATAAAATAAAATAAAAAATACTTTCAAAACAAATTCAGCAATACATTAAAAAGCTTATACACCATGTTCACACTGGTTTCATCCCAGGGATGCAAGGATGGTTCAACATACACAAATCAACACAATATACCATATAAATAGAATCAAGGACAAAAATCATACAATTATCTCACCTGATGCAGTAAAAGGCTTCAACAAAATTCAACATCCCTTTCATGACAAAACCTCTGAAGAAACTAGGTATGAAAAGATCTTAATAAAGATCTAATAAAGATCATAATAAACTCTATGTATGTAAGACCCACAGCCAACATTGTACTGAAGGGAGAAAAATGGAAAGCATCTCCTCTAAAATCAGGAATGAGACAAGGATGTCCAGGCTCACCATTCTTATAAAATACAATACTTGAATTTTAGCCAGAGCAATTAGGCAAGAAAAAAAGTGTTACAAATAAGAAAGGAAGACGTCAAATTACCCGTTTGCACATGATCTGATCCAATACTTGGAAGACTAAAGGCTCCACAAGACTCTTAGAGTTCATTTTTAAAAAGTCAACAAAGTAGCAGAATACAAAATCAACATACAAAACTCAGTAGCTTTTCTACATACTAATAATGAACATGATGAAACACAAACCAAGGAAGCAATCCCACCTGCGATGGCCTCAAAAATAAAATACCTAGCAATCACCTAACCATGAAAGACCTCTGCAATGAAAATTTCAGAACACTGAAGAAAGACTGAAGAAGACAACAGACACTGGAAAGATCTCCATGTTCATGGATCAGCAGGATAGTGGTCACATTGCCAAAAGCAAACTACAGATTCAACGCAATCTCCATTGAAATACCAACAACATTCTTCAAAAAACTAGAAAAATCAATCTGAAAATTCATATGGAAACACAAAAATCAGACTAGCAAAAGTAATTCTGGGCAAAAAGAGCAATAACTGAAGGCCTGACAATACTTAAATTCAAAATAGTCTAAAGAACCTCAGTAACAAAAACAGCATGCAATTGGGATCAAAAGAGACAGGTAGACTAGAGGAATAGAAAAGAAGAAAAAGAAACTGCTACAGCGGCTGGGGATTTAGCTCAGTAGTTTCGCCCCCTGCTGCGCAAGCTCAAGGGCCCGAGTTCAATACCCAGTACCAAAAAAAAAGAAAAAAAAAAGCTACAGGTAGAACCATCTGATTCTTGAGAAAGGGGCCAAAAACACAAGTTGGAGAAAAGACAGCCTCTTTAACAAATGGTGCTGGGAAAACTAGATGTCCACATGGAAAACACTGAAACTAGATCCCCATTTCTCACCCTGTACAAAACTCTGCTCAAAATGGATCAAAGACCTAAATCTAAGACTTGAACCTTTGAAACTGCTAGAAAGAAGCATAGCAGAAACACCTGAAGCCATAGGCACAGACAAAGACTTCCTAAATGGGACTCCCAAGAGCTCAGGAAATAACCAAAAGAATGGACAAATGGGACTGCACCAACTTAAAAAGCTTCTGGTCAGCAAAGGAAACAACAGTGAAGAAACAGCCTATGGAATGGGAGAGAATCTTTGCCAGCCACTCTTCCAGAATATGGGAAGAACTCAAAAAACTTAGCTCAAAACTAATCCAATCAAAAACAGGCAAATAAACTGAATAGACACTTCTCAAAAGACAAAATACAAATGGCCAGTAAGTACTGTAC
Source organism: Heterocephalus glaber (assembly GCF_000247695.1). The sequence continues at coordinate 8,856,495 of NW_004624740.1, read as the reverse complement.
GTGAAAAAATACTCAACATCATTAGCGACCAGGGAAATACAAATCAAAACAATGCTGAGATTCCATCTCATCCAGGTTAAAATGGCTATCATCAAGAAAGAATACAAAAACAAACTGGGTGTTGCGGCACGTGCCTTTAAGTCCAGCACTCTGAGGCTGAGATAGGAGGATTCCAAGTTTGAGCCCAGCCTGTGCAAGTTAGTAACTTAATGAGACCCTGTCTCAAAATGAAAAATAATAAAAGGGCTGGGGATGTAATTCAGTCCAAAGGCCTGAAGTTCAATCCCCAGTACTGCAAAGAAATAAACAACAATAAATGCTGGTGAAGATGCAGGAAAAAAGGAACACTTCTACACTGTGGTGGGAATGTACATCAGTAGAGCCACTATGGAAATCAGTATGGCAGTTTCTCAAAAACTAACAACAGAACACAGAATTACTGTGAGACTCTGCTCTACCATTCCATGGTATATATCTGAAGTAATTAAGGCCAGCATACTATAGAGATACCTACAGCCACATGTTTACTGCAGCACAACTCACAATAGCCAAGATATCGGGCCAGCCTAAATGCCCATCAATGAATGGATAAAGAAAATGTGTTATATATACATAATGGAGTATTATTCAGCCATGAAGAAAATGGATGAAATTGGAGGTCATCAAGCTAAGCAAAATAAGTCAGACTCAGAAAGACAAGTAGTGTATGTTTTTCTTAACGTGAAATCTAAAACAAAAAAAAAAGATGATATAAAAGTAGACAGGAAACATTTGAAAAGCATGAAGGGAAGGGGGCCTATGAAAGACGAATAAGAGGAATAGATATGATCAAAATCTATCATATGCATCTATGAAAATGCTACAATGTAATGTCTTGTAAAATTAAAATGTACTAACATATAGCAGATATCCAGACCAGCAAGATGGGCTAAAGCTCAAGAACAGACTTTGGCACTGATGATGGGAAATAAACCAAACAGGTCAATAAGCAGTGGAGCCAGCAAGAACGATGGAAACAGAAGGGCTCAGACTGAAATGAAGGGAAGGAAGAAGGTGTGATGTTCTGCAGACTCATCAGTGGGTATGACAGAGTCCCAAACACATCATTACTTTGTGTACTGTGTTTTTAATGTCTCTCCATTATGAAAGTAACAATGCTACCAATTAAAGTGGTCACGCCATCTCTGGCTGCATTCAATTTTACCAGTGCTGAACCATGACAACCTGTACATGCTGCAACTGCAAAGAGCAGGGGTGCTAAGGCTCCCTCTCAAGTGTTTAGCAAGGGTAATTGTCAGGCCCTGAGATGGAGAGAGGAATACAAGAACATCACATATTCCTGCTGCTCCCTGCTACTGGCCCAAAGCAGAAGATGGGAGACAACACTGTCTTGAAAATGAACATTACAGAGGAATTCAATAGCATGGGGCAATGAGTTCAGCATGATGCTAAACAACAACAACAAAAAACAACACATAAAAATGAATCATGAATGCAAAAGAATATATTCTGTAGTCCCAAAATAAGGATTACACAGGAGTACTTCTAATATCAATAGTTATCATCTCAAGGCTCAAATTATAGGTAATTTCTTTCCTTATTACTTTCTGTTTCTCTTTGCTTTCCAACATGTTCATAACCCACACATAATATTTTTATAATCGGAGATAAGGTCAAATAGTAAATGTTTGTTCTTTTAAGTTGCAAATTGTGGGCCACATGTAAGCACTGGTCTGTTCAAGTATGAGGTAGAGAGCTGCCTGATTAATGTAAAATCAGCCCTTCTTAACAGCTAAACAATAGTACCCAAATAATGCAGTGAGGTCAGAGCACCCTAACATCTGTAGAAAGAGGGCTAATGTTCATTTCTTATCTCCAACAACATATAATGCAGGTGATTATGTTTATCTTTTCCTTTATAAATGTGAGGTTTCAAGAATGTCAGAGCTCCTCCTTGAACATGGGAAAGGATTAAGTACTTCAATTTCCTCCTGGATCTTGACCTGGCATAATTATGAGCCAGCAGAAACACATCTGGTCACACTGCTCAAAAGGTCTGCTGCTAAAGGTAAGCAGTGTTTGTCTTGCACAAGATGGATTACTCGTTTCAAAGACTGATAAGTAGCTGTCACAGATGGAAATAGAAACTAACACATGCTTTGCCCTATTATCTTGACAGAATTGGTTTTTTAGACCCACTACTCAAGTACCAATATATTCTTCTCCTTGTATTGAATAGGAACAGTTTGACAAAGGACAACGATCGGAAATGTAAACACTGTGACTGCCAAGAGTCCAAAAACAAAATATTCTACCTGCTACTCTGGGCAGAACTAGCACAAATAAATAGATGGAAAACTTGGGGATACATCAAATTCTCTTGTTTATACAATTCCAAAAATTCTCCCTTTCAATGCCTTTCTTTGCTCAGGTATACTAAAATGCCCAAGCAAGTAATAGAAGATAACAGTATGGATGTTCTCATTAAGATATCTCACACTAACAACCAGGGATTTAGCTCAGTGGTTTCGCCACCTGCTGTGCAAGCACAAGGACTGGAGTTCGATCCCCGGTAACAAAAAAAAAAAAATATATCTCACACTTCTACTAAAAAACTCAAATGATATCAGATTTACTAATATTTTTATAGCTAATATAGCTACAACATATATATTTACTTTTTGAGTGCTAAAAGCAGTAAAACAATCCGTTCTCCTTTTTTTTGAGACAGGGTCTCACTTTGTAGTTCAGGCTGGCCTCGAATGCCTCAGCCTCCTGAGTGTTGGGATTACAGGGGTACGCCACCACACACCCAGCCAACAATCTTTTCATAATGTCATCTGCTATACCTTATAAAATTATATATATACTATATATATAATTACATTATAATAGTATAGTCCCAAGAAAATAACAGCTGGAATATAAAGAAAACATTTGAAGAGTGGATTCCAACCACAGACCTTTCTTAAATGGCAACATAGACAACACGAGAATAAAAAGCATTAACTCTAATTACTATAAAATGCTTAAAAAGCAACTACCGTAATATGTGGGCACATAGTTTAAATGGCCCAAGGTAACTTTTCCACCTGGAAATACAGGGAGGCAACAGTGAAGTTATGTTTAAGATGCTCTGTATTAGAAAATACTGTAGAACTTGAAGTTACTGTATTGCTACCAAGGAGGCCACCCAGAGTAGTTAGAATTAGGCATCCAAAGGCTAGTGGCTGCAAAGTGAGAACTCCTTTTGTAGAAAATATTGGCCAAAGAAAAAAGTAAGCTATTAAGCTACAGTGGAACCTTGACTTACAAACTCAATCAGTTCCTAAGGGTTGGTTTTGACTCAAGTTGGTTGTAAGTCAAAATAGCTGAGATCTGGATGTTCACCTGGGTACATGCTAGAGATAACAAGAGGCAGATGAATCTTCCATTAACCTAATTAACCCAAGTTGTTCGTAAGGCTGGTCGTAACTTGAGGGTCGACTGTATCCTGCTAATGCTTTTTTTTTTTTGCTAATGCTTTCTTGACATCACCCGTGCTCTGACTCAAAGCCCACCAGAACAACAATCTGAGCTGTGTCTTGGAGTGTCCGCCTACTCCCACTGCTGCTCTCAACTAAACTCTCTGATTCTGATGCTGTTTCTCCTGTCTCCGTGACCAGTGAACATGATACTGCTGATGGCAAAGCCCAAAGACAGGGCCTTTCTAGGAACCCACTTAGCCTTCTGGCTTTGTAAATAATCCAAGACAGCTGAGAAACCAAAGTAGTGTCTTTTTAGATTTTTTAAATAACATCAGTGTTAATAACCAAAAAAGGCCTTAATTTAGCTTCTCAGGTCTAAAAGAGCATAAAAAAATAAAGTCACTTAACAGTCAGAAAGGTGCATACAACATATTATAAAGCTCTGTTGGGTTTCCATTCATTCATTCTTTAAAAAAAACATTAAAGCCACAAAATGTGCTGTGCTGGATGCTGCAGAATTCAGGCATGCACAAGAAATCCAACTGAGAAGAGAATGGCTAGGTTAAAACAAGAGGGAAAAAAGTCTTTATAGATGTAAAACTCAGAACAATAGAAAGGCAGGTAACTGCAGCTAGAAAAGGCTGCACATGGAGGCAACATGAAGCTGAGCTGGAAGGACGCACAAGACTTCTACAGTGTAAGAATGAAAAGCAAAGACATTCTGCTCTCTGAGGAGGGGCTTCCCAAAGACACAGAGACAGGAAGTACAGGTGCACAGCGGAAGGGGGTACACCTGGGGACCACAGTGGAACCAGTCGGCTGACGAACAGAGGCCAGGTCAGGGAGGGTTTGGAATGTCAAGAGTCCGAGCTGGGCAAAGGACAGGAAGGGATGTCTTCTGAGACAATGACTCCAGAATCCGGCTGCACATCAAATGCCGCCTGGAATGCTTTACACGAAACTTCTCAGACAACACCAGGAACAGGAAATGGTCATATTTGGGAATATAGGTCGGTCTCTCTCTCTCTCCATACATGAAAGGCAAATGGTATATGTCAGGCATAGCACTACAAACCTAAGAGAAACTCAATAAATTCTCATTGAATTTGGTAAATGTACTAAGTAAATGTTCATGTTCCTCAAAGGAGGAAGTCTTGAGCTGGCTGTGATGCCACACACCTATAATCTCAGCACTTGTGAGGCTGAGGCAGGAGGATCACATGAGTTTGTGGCCAGCCTGGGCCACATAGTGAGTTCAAGGCCAGCCTCAACTACATAATGAGACCTTGTCTCAAAAAAAGAAAAAATGAAGTCTTAAAAAGCTAAGACTTTTATTTAGTCTTTATTTTTAAAAAAGAAAACAGGAGAAAATGCTTCTCCAATTTTTTTCCTTCTTTTATTTAGTTTTAGGACATCATAATTCTTACCTTTGCTGCTAAGGCCGTTAAACTGTCAAGGAATCTCTGCCAGAAATTCTTGAAGAGTGGGCGGTCAATTTTCTTCAGACTGTCTTTGGTGCTGGCATCCACACTGACATACAGCTGAGTAACTGGCTTCAGATTTCTTGGTTTAAAAAAAAAAAAAAAAAGTTATCCCTACCTCAGGCCTTTTGTGACACAGGATTTACATAGATGTGGTGACTAAACATTTCACTGGGTCTTGAGGCTTCTAGAAGACTAAACTAATGATTGAATAAAGTGAGAAAGAAACTCCCTGGTTATTTATTTTAAATGACTGGACACCATCCCTAATAAATTGAAAACAATTACTTGAAATCAGTAACTTTTCCAGCTTTAGGTCTTAATGGAAAATAAACAAAATGAAATCTAACTTTAGGCCTGGCAGTGTCACCCCAGCAGGTAGAGGGGCTCTCAGACCTACCTTTCCCCATAAACTCTGCTACCCAGACTTCCACAGTTGAAACCTCACAAGTGTGCGGATTCCAGAAGTGGAAGTGGGGTGTGTGAGCAAGCACTGACCTTGAGAGAAGTTTTAAGCAAAGCTGGAGTAGAGCTCGGGGAGAACTGGCTGCCGCAGACACATACTGTTCTCTGCCTCTAATCAGTTTCCATGAACACACTCGGTCTAGACTTCTCTGAAATCCATAATCTCCTTCCTATTAGATATCTTGCAAGTTATGCTTTACACCTAGACTGGATGCTTTCCAAAGCCTCTCCCTGTTTTCTTTCAAGTGGGTCTTCTCTTCAGGGAAGTTAGAACTAACTAGAAGAAAGAAATCCCCTCTTATTAATCCTCTTACCAAATTCTCTTACTGTTAATTTTCTACAATTCTTCCACAATATTTCACATTTACCTCTAGACTATTGTTTACATGTTACTTTTGTTTCAAAGTCCATGCACTTGGAAAAACAGAGATAACTCACATGCCACAAAATTCACCATTTTAAAGCAGTCTGTGTGCTTTTTACATCTATCAGTACCAACCTTATGTATCACTGAGTATAAGACCTTAAAGGGCTGGCTTCTTATCCAGCCTCATAGGCAGATACTAAAGGCGATGTTTTAGTGAGTACTGTTGACTGAGGCAAGCAAAACTTTTAAGCTAATGTAGGCCAAACAAATGTTTGCAATGATCTGGCCTAGCGACATACAGAAAATAAGAAGCATCTAGACCCAAAGTTATTAAGAGTGAAGCAGCTCTAGGCAGAGAAGGTGAGCCGGTCCCAGCACCCAGAAAGAAGCTCCCTGCCTCCATCCCAGGCTCCTAGGGCAGAGAAGCTAGGATGGTCCCAGCACCCAGAAGGAAGCTCCCCGCCTCCATCCCAGGCTCCTAATGCAGAGAAACTGAGCCAGTCCCAGCACCTGGAAAGAAGCTCCCTGCCTCCATCCCAGGCTCCTAGGGCAGAGAAGCTCAGCTGGTCCCAGCACCCAGAAGGAAGCTCCCCACTTCCATCCCAGGCTTCTACGGCAGAGAAATTGAGCTGGTCCCAGCACCTGGAAGGAAGCTCCCTGCTTCCATCCCAGGCTCCTAGGGCAGAGAAGTTCAGCTGGCCCCAGCACCTGGAAGGAAGCACCCCCACCGCCATCCCAAGCTCCTAGGGCAGAGAAGCTAAGCCGGTCCCAGAACCCGGAAGGAAGCTCGCCTGCTGCCATCCCAAGCTCCTAGGGCAAAGAAGGTGAGCCACATGTGTGCCAGAAGCACCCCCTGCCCTGTGGAAATGAGAAAACACATAAGCAAGCCTCAAAAACAGAGTTCCAGATCACCTACAGCAACCCCAAAGGGAAATGAGATGGAACAATCTGATACTCAACCACCTGAACTCTCTGAACTGGCAACAAAAGAGGAT